>CM042422.1:4979572-5204572 GCA_023634145.1 Thymallus thymallus
ACGGCATAAACATATGGTATAATAATGTATGTAATGCATAACAATGTAGGTAATGTATAATGTAGGAGTGCATCCTTCTCTCACAACATTTATATAATCTAATATAATATCCTCTATAATGGAGGAACTCCTCCTTCGTAGTAATAATAATAGGAGGAGGTCCCCCAATGTCCAGCCCTGCTGAGTCCCGTCTTGATGGTGGATTCTTCTGTCACGATCGCTCTGAGACAGGACCCGAGGCGCAGAGCTGTGAAACATAAATGAAACATAAATAGAATCCCCAATTAGAGACAACTCAAGACAGCAGCCTCTAATTGGGGATAATCCAACACAAAAAGACTCCCTAACTATTGTCAGGTCCTGACTGTGGCCATACGGGGAGCCAGAGACCTGAGACCTCCCTCCCTCTCCATCCTGGGCACCGATGCAGAGGAGAGCTCCAGCCGTGTGGCTGCCGGTCCCGGACTGGGCACCGGCATGGCGAGCAGCTCTGGATCCGGAGCGGGACTGGACGCCGTGCCTAGCCTGGGCACCGACGCAGAGGGGGTTTCCAGCCACGTAGCGGGGAACCGGCACATGACCTACCGGACTGGAAAAACACACTGGAGGCCTGGTGCACTGGAGGCGTCAGCTGGACGCAATGGAGGACGGGTGCGAGGAGCCGGCACGGGTCGTACCGGACTGGGGAGGCGCACCGGAGGTCTGATGCGTGGAGCCGGCACTGGAGGCACCGGGCTGGGCGCATGCACTGGAGATCTGGTGCGGGGAACCGGCACTGGTCGTACCGGACTGGGGAGGAGCTGGAGGCACCGAACTGGGAACCGGCGCTGGAGGTACCCGACTTCCCCAGTCGTCCTTTCTCCTCCGCCAACACCCACCTTGTAGGAGGTCCTCCGGGAGCCCCCAAGAGTGAGGGAACAGGAGCACCTTGTCGTCCTCATCCGACTCCTCTATGTACTCCTGCTCCCATGGCTGTAGGGGCTCCTCCTCGAACCCCCACGAGTGAAGTGGCCGGGGCTGCTCGTTTTCATTCCCCGACCACCCCCATAGCCCCCCCCCCCCCCCCCCCAAAAGAACAGTTTGGGGGTTCTACCATATGTAGGTGTGTATCCTTCTCTCACAACATATTCCGTTTTTCCCTCATATTGCATAATCTCCCTTTTCCAAATCAAATATCTGGACATCTCCCTTCCTTCGTTTGTACCTTTCCCTTTTAAATGTTTCAGCATATGATAATTCCCTCCCTTTGCCTCTTTCTTTCTCTCCCCATCATATTCCAAAGCTAACCTATGGGCTGTCTCTCCCTCTCTCTCATTGTGTGAATCATAATTTGACAGTGGGAATGCCGCATACGGCTGTAGCTGCTCACGCAATGGAGGAAAAAATAAGAAGAGGAGGGGAGGGGCGAGAGAGATAGTTGAAGAGGGGAGGACAACATAAAGGGGAAGAGAGAAGATGAGGGATGTGAAAAGGAGAAGGTCAGAGGAGAGGAGGGGAGGGGAGTGGAGGGGAGGGGATAGATAGATAGGTGAAAAATGCCACAACGAAAGTACACAAAAGACAGATACACGGTACATGATACATAGAGCGGCAGTATGAAAAAGTATAGGAGAGGAGAGGAGAGGAGAGGAGAGGAGGTAGGAAAGGTGCAAAAGAACAGGAGATATGTGTAAAATAATGGGTCCTGGTCAAATGTTGTACAATACATAGGGAAGAGGGTAACAAGATCTCACGGTTTCTCCAAATGTCAAATCTAGAATTTGTTTTCGACACCCTCTGTTGCCACGGCCGATTGGTTGAGCCACCTGCTGCTGCTATCGCTGTCACCTCACACGGTTAAAGGTAGGCATTCATTCATCGTTAGGTTAAGAGTTAAGGTTTGGGTTAAAACCTAAGCATTTTAAACGAGTATCTAGCACTGGGAATGAACACGCTAGTGGTGCGTGGGTCAGCTGTTTGTCCACCCGCAACCACCCGCTATTGCTAATAACCCACCCGCAACCACCCGACCATATGTGATAAAGTGAAAATCTGAGGCCCGCACCCAACATGAACTGCTAATGTACACTCTTAGAAAAAAAAGGGTTCTTCGGCTGTCTCCATAGGAGAACCCTTTGAAGAACCCTTTTTGGTTCCAGGCAGAACTATTTTGGGTTCCATGTAGAACCAAATTATTTTTTGACAGGGAGTTTAGTATTTCTTGGCCTGATTTAGATATGTTTCTGCTTATAACTTCCGACATTTTGGTAGGCTTTATAAGGTCCCACAGTTGACAGTGCTTGTCAGAGCAAAAACCATTAGGTTGAAGGAATTGTCCGTAGAGCTTCGAGACAGAATTGTGTCGAGGTACAGATCTGGGGAAGGGTACCAAAACATTTCTGCAGCATTGAAGGTCCCCAAGAACACAGTGACCTCCATTATTCTTAAATGGAAAAAGTTTGGAACCACCCAAGACTGGCCGCTAGGCCAAACTGAGCAATTGTGGAAGAAGGACCTTGGTCAGGGATTTCACCAAGAACCTAATGGACACTGACAGAGCTCCAAAGAAATGGATACTTATATGAGAGGTAAAATATACAAAACCTTGCAGAAAGCCTATTCAACTGACAATCTCTTAGACAAAGAATATAAACGGTTGGAACCAAGACCTAAAAACAACTGATATTGGAACAAGATGGAGGCAGTGTTGGAACATAACTAATCCAGTATAAACTAAAAGTACAGAATTTCTTATACATAAACAAAATAAAAAAATTCAACAGCAGAGTCATGTCTTTAGTGTAAAACTAACAGTGGTTCAATGATTCATGCCTTCTGGGAGTGCTATGAAGTCCGAAAGTTATGGGTGGAGTTGGAAAGTTGGCTGTCAGAAGTTTTACAATATAAATTAACTTTTAATCCGTCTATCTATATATTTATTTCAAGACATGGCATATGAGGGTGCGGCGGAATACCCAATGGGTTGGAGCGCACTTTTCTCGTCAATTATTTAGAAAAATGTTCTGCTTAAAAAACGGAAATCAAGGGATCCTCCATCGTTGGGACGGTGTTGGCGGCGCTGGAGACGGAGGCGGTGGGAGCAGGTGGATCTGGGCAGGGGTGATGTTGTCTTTTGCCTGTGTTTGTTTTTATTGTTCATATAAAATAAAATTGTATATAAATGAAACGCAATATATAAAAATATATTTTGTATAGCGCCTCACAATCATTGCACTGCCGTCATCCTCTTTTTTTTTTTCTTTTTTTTTTTCACCAAATCTTCCTCTTTATTTCCAACTCTCCATTTTGCAGCTTTCTCTTATAGAATTAAACACAGACATTGTTATTTTTGCCTCTGTGGATATTTTTCTGCCCCGTCCCAGAATCATTGGCGATTTGGCATGTAGGCTATAACCGCGGGGACTGCGGGTTATGAGTCAACCCACGCATCACTAGAACACTATCTACCATCCCTGTCCACAACGCTCTAGCTAAACCCAAGCCTACTTGATGGTAATAGCGCTCACCATTGCCCCCTAATGGCAGGTTTTGACTCACTCGGGTGACCTGGGTGAATAGGGTGTCATTTGAGATGCAGACATAGTGTGCGTTCTCTCTAACTAAGCAGCTATACCAGCAGTGGTTTTACTCATCTGGTCCTCTAGCCTCTGTGGTATAAATTTAGCTCCTGAATCACCGTATTACTCAGAAGAGATGTGTGTGTGTGTCTGTGTGTGTTTCTGTGTCTGTGTCTGTGTGTGTTTCAGTCACGCCAGGGAGCTTAAGGGAGTTTATGAGTGCATAAAAGCACTCCAGGGATACCTGTCCACTTAATCAAAGTGTGTGTGTGTGTTTTACTGGTCCTGCTACAGCTTCAGGCTATAGACCAACAAGCCAACCGCAGTTGGTTTCTATCTCTCCCTGCCACTGACTTGAGCTCGTAGTGTCGACAAGTTATGTTTCCATTAACATGTCCAGTGTTTTTTTTTCTGTCAACATCTAGAATGTTTGCATAGAAAATAGATGCGCCAATTGCCTGCTGCAGTGCGTTCCCATTTAACTAACTTGTGTCGATAAAAACAGCTGGAAGTGCTCAAATCAAATCATATCAAATTGTATTGGTCACATACACGTGTTTAGCAGATGTTATTGCGGGTGTAGCGGAATGCTCGCGCTTCTAGCTCCGACAGTGCAGTAATATCTAACAATTACCCAACATATAATTGATGACATCACACCTAAAAAATAAAAAGTATGGAGACTATTTACTATTTCTGGTTCTTTTATCTCTCCTAGGCATTGAATGTTAGTGTCATTGATTAGCTATAGAGCCTGAGTTTGAAAGTAACCTCCCATTATACTGTCCTCAGTTAATGTATCATAATGTCTATAGGATCAGACAGTGTTTATAATGGCTGGATTTGTTGGAGACTAGAAGACGATGTAGTCTTTAGAACCAGGCAACAGAGAACTCTGTGTATGTTTTGCATTCATTATAAAACACTGGTGAACACCGGCACTGTCCTAAACCTCGTGAGTGTGTGAGGGTACGCAGGTAGATTTACGGTGTTGTTACTTTCTGTTTTTCTTTATTTTTGCTTTATTTATTTTTTTAACACTGAATCTTATCAGATCTTCAACCAATATCTAATATTGGATAAAGGGATCCCGAGTGTAAAAATAACACAAACTTTTTATATGTCACAAACGTGGTCAGTGTCAGACCAAGACGCAGCACTGAAGTCATGCGACATGATGACTTATTAAATCAATATCACAAAATAACCAAGAGAGACACGAACATAAGACAAGGTCGGCTACACAGCACTAAACCAAAAGCAACAATGATCCACACAGAACAGGAGAAACACTTGAACTTAAATATGGCCCCCAATTAGAGACAATGCAAAGCAGCTGCCTCTAATTGGGGACCAACACAAAACCCACATAGACTGGGCACCGGTGTGGTGAACGGCTCCGGCTCTGGAGCGGGACAGACGACCGGTGGAGCGGACTGCTCTGGCACTGGAGGCTCTGGCCTGTGGACAAGCACCGGAGGTCTGGTGCGTGGGGCCGGCACAGTTTGCACGGACTGGGGAGACACACTGTAGGACTGGTACGGGAAGCGAACACAGGACGTATCGGATCGAAGAGGGGTGCTGGGTATTCGGCGCGAGAGGTTGGCACACTACGACCCGGACTGAGGATGCACACTCTGGGCACCATTAACTCCAGCTCCGCCTCGTCGTATACGTCCTCCTTCCCATGCTGCATTGCTCCAATAACCTCTCCTTTAAATACTCCTCCTCCTCCACCGACTTCGACCCCCAGTCATACTCCTCTTCTTCCCACATGGAGAGTGGTCTATGCGCCACGTCATCTCGGCCCGACCACCCCCATAGCCCAAAAAAATGTGAGTTGTTTCGGGGGCTGCTGGCTGTCCGGCATGGACCCCGTCGCCGTTGCCCGACGGTATATCCAACACCCCAGATAAGCGGTGCTTGGTCCTAGTTTGGTGGATCATTCTGTCACGAACGTGGTGAGTGTCAGACCAAGACGCAGCGCTGAAGCAATGCGACATGATGATTTATTCAATCAAATTGGGGACCAACACAAAACCCACATAGAACTATAATTCTAGATCTGTCAGGCTCTGACCATGGATAAATAGAGGAGCCAAAGGCTTCCCTGACATTATACTTGTTTCATTTATTTAATAAACAAAAGTTATGCGACACTTATGTGAAAAAGTAATTACCCCCCTTACACTCAATAACTGGTTGTGCCACCTTTAGCTGCAATGACGGTAACCAAACGCTTCCTGTAGTTGTTGGTCAGTCTCTCACATCGCTGTGGAGGAATTTTGGCCCACTCTTCTATGCAGAACTGCTTTAATCCAGCGACATTTGTGGGTTTTCGTGCATGAACTACTCCTTTTAGTTTACTAACGGCTACAACATTTAGGGTTGCTTTCACGTCAAATTGGTTTGTTGGTTGCTTGGACTGGTGTGAACACTCTATCCACACTCCAGAGAGCACGGTATTGTGTAATCTGTCTGTATGGACACTGCATGCAATTTGCATGGATTCTTCTGATGTTCAATCTAGGTCTGGATAGAAAAATATGGACATATTGGGGAAACTATGCTATTGCTCCGACTCAGGAAAAAAAAGATTCTTCAGGCCAATTCTTGATTGAGTTCGTAAGTTCGCTGCTCGCTTTTGGAACTATTTTAATTGGTTCTATTGCGCTTGGAAATGTAAACGCGCCAGCTCAAATAGTTTTAAGGGTTTGACGTACTGTATTTGACCTAGGTCTGACCTATTGTTATGTATAGGCTGAGGCTCTTTACTGTCAGAGTAAGTTGGGTTATACCGTGCAGTTTGTGTGCGTAGAGTTTCTCCCTTTGCCAATTAGACTGTAGAAACACTGAACAAAGGAGGGTTAAGGGTGAGAGATAGAGAGGGTGAGAGAGAGGGAGGGTGAGAGATAGAGAGGGTGAGAGAGAGGGAGAAATGGACATACCGTAGTTACAGTACAGTATGTGTGTGTGGGTTTTAATGATATTGTATCTGAAGCCTTTCAAAATGTGTCTGATTTAAGTCCAGCTACAGGCCTTGTGGCACTCTTGTATTAAAGTGTATTAGGTGACAGACTTCAGACCAGCGGATTTCATTTAGTACATTCGTTGATAAAGCTGATCACTACAGAACAGCTATTACTATCTTAGGGTTGTCATTGGCCACAGATATTAAGTGATGTCTATTGATCTCAAAAAGGGTTCAAAGTAATGTTCAGAAGTGGACTATGAAAACATTTAATAGAACTTTATTTGTCGCCTACACAGATTTGCAAATGTTATTGCTGGTGTAGCGAAATTGCTTGTGTTTCTAGATCCAAGAGATTCATCTGTCCGCCCACCAATCGGCTGCTTCGCTGTTGGGTTTCCCCAGTGTCCTCATTGTGCATGCTGTGTGTGTTTCTGATCAGTGCACACAGCGCTTGCAATGTGGACGCTGAGATGCCTCGAGTCGTCCCTAAGAAAGATTGAGCATTTTCATACTTTTCAGGCTTCATTTTTTCTTTCAAATATGTTTTATGATGAAGCATAGGTATCCAAGAATGCAATTGTAAAATTAGTTTTGTGAGCTTTTTTATTTTTATATATTTTTTTACATAAAAGACGATAGTTAGATGCAAAAATGAGTATTACAACAGGATATTATTGCAAGTGTTGATACAAAATGGATACATAAAAAAACGGTATAAATAAAAGTCAAGACAAACAGAAAAAAGGAAAAACCTGAGTACCCCCCCCGAAGGATGACCCCCTCAATGTGGTACCACACCCCCCCACCCTCACCCCTGTGCTTACACTGGTTTTTTACTGTAGGGCACTTCTTAAAACCAAGCAGTGTGTGAGTTTTGCATTATTTTTTTGGGGCCCTGAAAGGATGGCAGCCAAGTATTCTCTCTCTCTCTAAATGTAACACCCCTGCAGCACTGTATATTTTCTCCATGCTTAACATGAGCCGCAGAGGAAATCACAATAATACTTTCTCTAACATTCTTTTCAAGGTTATATTTTCAAGTATGCTCCCTCTCTAACACCCCATACAGTACGACACAACAGTAGTAGGCTTGATTAGCAACAACGATGAGACAGCCTACATGGAGGAGGTGAGGGCTCTGGGAGTGTGGTGCCAGGAAAATAGCCTCTCACTCACTCAACGTCAACAAAACAAAGGAGATGATCGTGGACTTCAGGAAACAGCAGAGGGTGCACCCCCCCCCCCCCCCCCCATCCACATCGACGGGACCGCAGTGGAGATGGTGGAAAACTTCAAGTTTCTCGTGTTGTGAAGATGGTGCAACAGCGCCTCTTCAACCTCAGGAAGCTAAATAAAAATTGGCTTATCACCTAAAACCCTCACAAACTTTTACAGATGCAAAATTGAAAGCATCCTGTCGGGCTGTATCACCGCCTGGTACGGCAACTGCACCGCCCACAACCGCAAGGCTGTTCACCCCGCTGTCATTCAGAAGGCGAGGTCAGTACAGGTGCGTCAAAGCTGGGACCGAGAGACTGAAAAACAGCTTCTATCTCAAGGTCATCAGACAGCTAAACAGCCACCACTAGCACATTAGAGGCTGCTGCCAAGAGGCACAGACTATAAATCACTGGTCACTTTAAGGTATGGAACACTAGTTTGATAATGTTAATAATGTTTACATATCTGGCATCACTCATCTCATATGTATATACTGTATTCTATACTATCCTTCGGTATCACAGTCATTTAAACAATGTTTACATATCTCTCGTTCCCCATCTCATTTGTATATACTGTATTCTATACTATCCTTCGGTATCACAGTCATTTAAACAATGTTTACATATCTCTCGTTCCCCATCTCATTTGTATATACTGTATTCAATACTCTTCTACTGTATCTTAGTCCATGCCGCTAGTCCTTATGTATAAAGGCCTAATTCATTCCTACTGTTAGATATACTGCACTGTCGGAACTAGAAGCACAAGCATTTCGCGACGCCCGCATTAACATCTGCTAAACATGTGTATGTAACCAATAACATTTGATTTGAGATTAGAAAGCACCGGCCACTTAAGGAATGAAACACCAGTCACTTTAATAATGTTTCTGTATCTTGCACTACTCATCTCATATGTCTAACTGTACGCTATACTATTCTCGGTATCTTAGTCACCTAATCATGTTTACAAACTGCATAACCAATCTCTTATGTGTATATTGTATACTTTAAAGCTTACTATTCCACTGGATCTTAGTCCAATGCCGCCCTGACATATGTATATATTCTCAATCCTTTCTTACTTAGATTTATGTGTGTTACATGTTTTGAAACTGTTAGACATTATTGTTAGATAGTACTGCACTGTTAGAAGCACAGGCATTTTGCTACATTCGCAATAACATCTCCTAAACACGTGTATGTGACCAATAACGATTTGATTTGATGTGTATGTTTTCTCTATGCTTAGCAGGAGTTGCATAGAGAGCAGCCCAAGTCCTTGTTATAGGCTCTATAGAGCTCTCTGGTCTAAATTCCAAACAACACACACGTCAAACCTCTTCCTCTTAACATATTCTCTCATCTTCTTCAGAACCCTATAGTCTCCTCGGGAGAATCTAAGATTGCATTTCCTTGGTTCCTCGCGTCCTCTCTCCTTGCCGCCTCCTTAAAACCCATTGGATTAGAATGTTAGAAGGGAAGGGACCTCGGACCTTCTCATCCAACGGGCTTTGAGAAGAGACGGACTCCATCTTTAGATCTCTCTACTCTAAAGCAGCAGTTATATTTATATATATATATATAGTATATAAAGTTTGGACTCATTCAAGGGTTTTTATTTATTTCTACTATTTTCTTCTTATAGCCATACCAACTATATCAATATCAACCATCAGACAGTAACCGCCTATTGAACGTAGCTTGACTGAGTTGGAGACTCCATGTGACTTTAACTGGATTAAATCAAGATCTGGGCTATGCAGACGAATCCGGACATTCTGTTATTGACTGAAATGTGGATCTCTGTGGACATTCTGGACTCTGATATTGATATTAAGGGTTATACTGTGTTCAGAGTTGACAGACAGGCTAGAGGAGGTGGAGTGGCCATTCTTATAAGAAATAACTTTACTGAAATCCGTTTCCCTTTCCCAAAAAATGTTGCTACTATCTTTAAACCTTTGTCTGGGGAAAAATTTAACCATAACTGTTATAGGGGTTTTACCGTCCTCCTTCGGCTAACGTTTATGCACTCGAGGAGTTAACTAGTTTGATGTCTTCTTTTACTAAATCAGAAGTTATTATCCTGGGTGACCTAAATTATGATTGGGAAATGGAGGCTTCAGACAATCAAAAATACATGATCTAAACCTAACACAGCTGGTGACTAAGCATACACGGCTCAACTCTAAAGATCCTTCAAAGTCAACTCTGATTGATCTTATTTTAACGAATATAGCAGAGAAATATGTTTAGTGACCATTGCCCAGCTGTCTGTGTTAGAGATGTGAGAATACAAACATCCAAGCCTCATGTGATCACAAAGAGGAAGTTTAAAAACGTTAGTTAACAGGATTTTTTACATGATTTTTATTTTATTTTATTATTACTTTATGCCAAACGTTTGTAATATTACTCATTCAAGGGTTTTTCTTTATTTGCACAATTCTTTACATTGTAGAATAATAGTGAAGACATCAAAACTATGACATAACACATATGGAATCATGTAGTAACCAAAAAAGTGTTAAACAAATCAAAATATATTTTATATTTGAGATTCTTCAAATAGCCACCTTTGCCTTGATGACAGCTTTGCACACTCTTGGCAGCAGCGTACAAGCCATTTTTGGACTCGCCTTGTTGTGCTGTGCTCACTTGAACAGAAAGTGGCGCGGCGGTCCTTTCTGGGCAGATTTTGTCATCAAAGTCTGGCATTCTCTGGATTTATGGGGCTTTCAAGACAACTGGGAACTCAGGGAAAAAGGTTGAATCATGATGACGTCAGTGATCTTCAGGTCGTAGCTCTAGAAAGAGGCCCGAGTTCCGGAGTTGGATGAAAGTTCAAAACGTATTTTCCAAGTCGTAGCTCGTTTTTCCCCGAGTTCCCAGTTGTCTTGAACTCAATAAGGTAAGATTTTGCAGTTCCGAGTTAACAGTTGTTTTGAGCACGGCACAAATCTTCCTTCATTGACTGCATGGCCAATGTTGAATGTTCATAATTGTAAACTAGGAAAAGAGACCCTTAATCTTAGACTTTGGATCACACAGCCACTCCACTGAATAGCTGGCTAGTGATTGCTTTGCAATGCTTGCAGTTACCCACTGATTCATTCCAAACCACTCATGGTTGAATTTGCGATTCCCAACATGTTTATGGCTGATGAGCACCGATACGTTTTATCTATAATTTCTCTTCATTATTTCTCTTCATATGACAAGGATTAAAAAGGATTTGCCAGGAGATTGTCGACTTGATTCATGATGATGACTGCTAGCTAAGATTTTGAAGGTATGATGTTGACAAAGCTACTATAGTTATAACGTGATTTGACGTCATTATATCTGTAGGCAATGACCTTGAGCCTTCTTGGATGGGCACTTCTAATGTAACTCTATGGCAGCACCCAAGGGGCTTGAATTTCCGAGCTCTACCCTTAGACTTGCCGGTGACGTAGTGTCCCCATGAGTGACAGAACACTGAGCCAATCACAACGCTCCGTATTTTTTGCTGGCTGCCACACCACCACAGAAGGCACTGGGTGAAACACATGCATTTTGGAGCTGCCATTACTCAAGAAAAAAAAAAAAGAGACCATGTTTGTATTCGGCTTTATTAACTCAATGATATATATATATATATATATTTTTTTTTTTTTTAAATTGCAAGCTGATATGTATTAATGCCAAAATAACATATAAAACAGGCAAATGTGGGGCTTCTCTACAATGATGGGTCGCCACTGGTCTAAATCAAGTGTAGGCCTATTATTTTGCTCGATCACGTACTCCAAAAGCCAGAGGTTCAGACAGATCAGATGTTTGACATTTCTTTACATGATCGGAAAGAGCAGATTCTAAGGTTTCTAACACCGGCAAACTCTCTAAAAAGAGGGGGCTGTTTCAAAATATAACTTTTTTTGTTATATGACAGCGGTTCCACATGTTCCCGTGACAAGTCCTGTGAGAATAATAACATTTATATTTTATTCTGTTATATTCCATTATATTCTTACTATAAAATATACACTGAGTATACAAAATATTAAGAACACTTTCCATGACACAGACTGACCAGGTGAATCCAGTTGAAAGCATGATCCCTTATTGATGTTAAATCCACTTCAATCAGTGTTGATGAAGGGGATGAGACAGGTTAAAGAAGGATTTTCAAGCCAAGAGACAATTGAAACATGGATTGTGTATGTGTTTCCATTCAGAGGGTGACTGGGCAAGACAAAATATTTAAGTGGCTTTGAACGGGGTATGTTAGTAGGTGCCAGGCGCACCGTTTTGTGTCAAGAACTGCAGCGCTGCTGGGTTTCTCACGCACAACAGTTTCCCGTGTATCAAGAATGGCCCACCACCCAAAGTACATCCAGTGAACTTGACAGAAATGTGGGAAGATTGTAGCACTCAATATTAGGAAGGTGTTCCTAATGTTTGGTATATTTAGTTGTCAGGCTCTGGCCATAGAGAAGCCTATTTGCTTCTCTTTGTAACCACGGTCAGAGTCTGACAGGTCTATTCTTTCTGTATCTGGTGGTGGTTTGTGCTGGATCCCTAATTAGAGGCAGCTGCTGCGCATTGTCTCTAATTAGGGATCCTACATAGGTTTGTATGTTTTCACACTGGGGTGTGGGTTATTAATTCTCCAGTCACGGTGACAGTAAGTGTGCTTCGTTTTTTCTCGTTTGTCGTATCGTGTATGTTTGTTGTGTTATATAGTTCGTTCATCTGGACATTGAATATTCATTAAATAACAGAATGTCGAACTATAATCCCTGCGCTGCGTCTTGGTCGATGTATGCACCATCTCGTGACAGAATAACCCACCCCCCGAACGAGACCAAGCAGCGCAACTGGGGAGAGACGGAGAGAGAGGAAGTGCCGCGTTATAGACGGGCGCGAGACGGAGAAGAGCCCGAAAGCAACCCGAAGGTAATCTTGGGGCGGGGCTATGGGGGTGGTCTGGCTACAGGGAGGAGGAGCCAATACCACCCCCGATGTGGAGCATGGAGAGGCCGAGGTACCAATGGGGGGCGCAGAGCAAGGAGCAGGAGGAGTATTTGGAGGAGTATTTTGGAGGAGTTCTGGAGGAAATTAGGGAGATAGAGGAAGAGGTCGAGAGGGAGATGGCGGAGTGGTCCAATCCGGGTCCGGCCGAATACTCCACTCCCGTGCCGGAGCAGTCCGCTCCACCGGTGCCTACTCCGGGTCCGGTCGTCTACTCCACCTCCCTGCCAGAGCAGTCCGCTCCACCGCTGCCCAGTCCGGGTCCAGTCGTCGGCTCCACTCCCATGCCAGAGCAGTCCGCTTCACCGATGTCCAGTCCAGGTCCGGACCTCTGCTCTACTCCCCGCACCCGACCTCCAGTGCATGCGCCCAGCCAGGGGCTTCCAGTGCCGGCTCCACGCACCCGACCTCCGGTGCGCCTTCCCAGTCCGGTACGTCCCGTACCGGCTCCCCGCAACCGACCTCCATTGCGTGCGCCCAGCCAGGTGCTTCCTGTGCCGGCTCCACGCACCCGACATCCGGTGCGCCTCCCCAGTCCGGTACGTCCCGTGCCGGCTCTCCGTAGCCCGGATCCTCCAGCGAAGGTCCGTAGCCCGAAACCTCCAGCGGAGGTCCGTAGCCCGGAACCCTCAGCGAAGGTCCGCAACCCGGAGCCTCCAGCGAAGGTCCGCAGCCCGGAGCCTCCAGTGAAGGTCCGGAGACCCCGCCGAAGGTTCGGATCCCGGAACCTCCCGAAGTCAGCACCGCTCTGTGGTTGGAACCTACTGCTCCACCGGTGCCCAATCCGGGTCCAGCCGTCTGCTCCGCTCCAGAGCCAGAGCAGTCCGCTCCACCGGTGCTCAATCCGGGTCCAGCCGTCTGCTCCGCTCCAGAGCCAGAGCAGTCCGCTCCACCGGTGCTCAATCCGGGTCTAGCCGTCTGCTCCGCTCCAGAGCCAGAGCAGTCCGCTCCACCGGTGCTCAATCCGGGTCCAGCCGTCTGCTCCGCTCCAGAGCCAGAGCAGTCCGCTCCACTGGTGCCCATTCCGGGTCCAGCCGTCTGCTTCGCTCCAGAGCCAGAGCAGTCTGCTCCCCCGGGTGCCCAATCTGGGTCCAGCCGTCTGCTCCGCTCCTGAGCCTGAGCTGTTCCGCTTCACCGGGGTCCATTCCGGGTCCGGCCGTCTGTTCCGCTCCAGTGCAGGAGCAGTCCGCTCCACCGGTGCCCATTCTGGGTCCGGCCGTCTGCTCCGCTCCAGTGCCTGAGCAGTCTGCTCCACCGGTGCCCATTCTGGGTCCGGCCGTCTGCTCCGCTCCAGTGCCTGAGCAGTCCGCTCCACCGGTGCCCAATCCGGGTCCAGCCGTCTGCTCCTATTTGCTTCTCTATGTAACCATGGTCAGAGTCTGACAGGTCTATTCTTTCTGTATCTGGTGGTGGTTTGTGCTGGATCCCTAATTAGAGGCAGCTGCTGCGCATTGTCTCTAATTAGGGATCCTACATAGGTTTGTATGTTTTCACACCGGGGTGTGGGTTATTAATTCTCCAGTCACGGTGACAGTAAGTGTGCTTCGTTTTTTCTCGTTTGTCGTATCGTGTATGTTTGTTGTGTTATATAGTTCGTTCATCTGGACATTGAATATTCATTAAATAACAGAATGTCGAACTATAATCCCTGCGCTGCGTCTTGGTCGATGTATGCACCATCTCGTGACAGTGTATGTGTGTTGACTGTGATCAGGGCAGGGGAATGTGTGTTTTATTGTTTGTTTAATGAACAAAATAACAAGCTATTGATTTAATTTGCATGGCACAGCCATGTGGCCTACGCCGCATTCATGTGCTAGTCGGAACTAGGAAACTCTGAAATGTCCAACTCTCTAACTGGTTGTAGTTATACACTTGTGGTGTTTAATGATTCCGCTAGTCTGAAATGCCATACTTTCCTATTTCCGACACGCGGAACTATGCTGCGCAGACCAGTGACATAATTAAACTCAAAATATGTTATTCTGTTCTTATGATGTTTCTAAGGACCTGCCTAAACAAATTAATGTATTTCTTTGTGATGGTGTATATTCAATGGGTTTATTAAAATAGATGACGACACTTATCGGCCCACCCCTACTCCCACTCGTCATCGGAACCGGCATGCACATGGGAGGTATAAAAGGCTTATGCCAGCAAGAATGTGTTCAAAAATGGACCTGTTTGAAACGGGGTCGTATAAATATTTTTTTTTACACAACATACAGTAAATCCTATTTGAAAAGTGTATGAGAAAGGGGGATGGAGCGAGAGAAAGGGTGGAAAAGAGAGATGGTGAGGGAGAGATTAGGAGAGAGGGAGAAGGGTAAGAATGAGGGAATGAGAGAAAGGTCAGAGGAAGAGAGAGTAAGATGGACAGAAAAGTATATTCCAAGGTGTTCAAGCAGAAAGAGGAGATTCGAAACGATAGTGGCCACTCGAAAGAGAGAATACGAGAAATGGTGTCACCACCGACACACCAGTAGAGAGTACTTAGTTACAATGGTGTCACCACCGACACACTAGTAGAGAGTACTTAGTTACAATGGTGTCACCACCGACACACTAGTAGAGAGTACTTAGTTACAATGGTGTCACCACTGACACACCAGTAGAGAGTACTTAGTTACAATGGTGTCACCACCGACACACCAGTAGAGAGTACTTAGTTACAATGGTGTCACCACCGACACACCAGTAGAGTACTTAGTTACAATTGTGTCACCACCGACAACACCAGTAGAGAGTACTTAGTACAATGGTGTCACCACCGACACACCAGTAGAGAGTACTTAGTACAATGATGTCACCGCCGACACACCAGTAGAGAGTACTTAGTTACAATGGTGTCACCACCGACACACCAGTAGAGTACTTAGTTACAATTGTGTCACCACCGACAACACCAGTAGAAAGTACTTAGTACAATGGTGTCACCACCGACACACCAGTAGAGAATACTTAGTACAATGATGTCACCGCCGACACACCAGTAGAGAGTACTTAGTTACAATGGTGTCACCACCGACACACCAGTAGAGAGTACTTAGTACAATGGTGTCACCACCGACACACCAGTAGAGAGTACTTAGTTACAATGGTATCACCACCGACACACCAGTAATGAGTTCTTACTACAATGGTGTCACCACCGACACACCAGTAATGAGTTCTTACTACAATAGTGTCACCACCGACACACCAGTAGAGAGTACTTAGTTACAATGGTGTTACCACCGACACACCAGTAATGAGTTCTTACTATAATGGTGTCACCACCGACACACCAGTAGAGAGTACTTAGTACAATGGTGTCACCACCGACACACCAGTAGACTACTTAGTACAATGGTGTCACCACCGACACAACAGTAATGAGTTCTTACTACAATAGTGTCACCACCGACACACCAGTAGAGAGTACTTAGTTACAATGGTGTCACCACCGACACACCAGTAGAGAGTACTTAGTTACAATGGTGTCACCACCGACACACCAGTAGAGAGTACTTAGTTACAATGGTATCACCACCGACACACCAGTAATGAGTTCTTACTACAATGGTGTCACCACCGACACACCAGTAATGAGTTCTTACTACAATAGTGTCACCACCGACACACCAGTAGAGAGTACTTAGTTACAATGGTGTTACCACCGACACACCAGTAATGAGTTCTTACTATAATGGTGTCACCACCGACACACCAGTAGAGAGTACTTAGTTACAATGGTTTCACCACCGACACACCAGTAGAGAGTACTTAGTTACAATGGTGTCACCACCGACACACCAGTAGAGAGTACTTAGTTACAATGGTGTCACCACCACAACACCAGTAGAGAATACTTAGTACAATGGTGTCACCACCGACACACCAGTAGAGAGTACTTAGTACAATGGTGTCACCAACGACACACCAGTAGAGAGTACTTAGTTACAATGGTGTCACCACCGACACACCAGTAGAGAGTACTTAGTACAATGGTGTCACCACCGACACACCAGTAGAGAGTACTTAGTTACAATGGTATCACCACCGACACACCAGTAGAGAGTACTTAGTACAATGGTGTCACCACCGACACACCAGTAGAGAGTACTTAGTTACAATGGTGTCACCACCACAACACCAGTAGAGAGTACTTAGTACAATGGTGTCACCACCGACACACCAGTAGAGAGTACTTAGTTACAATGGTGTCACCACTGACACACCAGTAGAGAGTACTTAGTTACAATGGTGTCACCACCGACACACCAGTAGAGAGTACTTAGTTACAATGGTGTCACCACCGACACACCAGTAGAGAGTACTTAGTTACAATGGTGTCACCACCACAACACCAGTAATGAGTTCTTACTATAATGGTGTCACCACCGACACACCAGTAGAGAGTACTTAGTTACAATGGTGTCACCACCAACACACCAGTAGAGAGTACTTAGTTACAATGGTGTCACCACCGACACACCAGTAGAGAGTACTTAGTTACAATGGTGTCACCACCACAACACCAGTAGAGAGTACTTAGTACAATGGTGTCACCACCGACACACCAGTAGAGAGTACTTAGTACAATGGTGTCACCAACGACACACCAGTAGAGAGTACTTAGTTACAATGGTGTCACCACCGACACACCAGTAGAGAGTACTTAGTACAATGGTGTCACCACCGACACACCAGTAGAGAGTACTTAGTTACAATGGTGTCACCACCGACACACCAGTAGAGAGTACTTAGTTACAATGGTGTCACCACCACAACACCAGTAGAGAGTACTTAGTACAATGGTGTCACCACCGACACACCAGTAGAGAGTACTTAGTTACAATGGTGTCACCACTGACACACCAGTAGAGAGTACTTAGTTACAATGGTGTCACCACCGACACACCAGTAGAGAGTACTTAGTTACAATGGTGTCACCACCGACACACCAGTAGAGAGTACTTAGTTACAATGGTGTCACCACCGACACACCAGTAGAGAGTACTTAGTTACAATGGGGTCACCACCACAACACCAGTAGAGAGTACTTAGTACAATGGTGTCACCACCGACACACCAGTAGAGAGTACTTAGTTACAATGGTGTCACCACCGACACACCAGTAGAGAGTACTTAGTTACAATGGTGTCACCACCACAACACCAGTAGAGAGTACTTAGTACAATGGTGTCACCACCGACACACCAGTAGAGAGTACTTAGTACAATGGTGTCACCAACGACACACCAGTAGAGAGTACTTAGTTACAATGGTGTCACCACCGACACACCAGTAGAGAGTACTTAGTACAATGGTGTCACCACCGACACACCAGTAGAGAGTACTTAGTTACAAGGTTATCACCACCGACACACCACCGACACACCAGTAGAGAGTACTTAGTACAATGGTGTCACCACCGACACACCAGTAATGAGTACTTAGTACAATGGTGTCACCACCGACACACCAGTTCAGAGTTCTTAGTACAATGGTGTCACCACCGACACACCAGTACAGAGTTCTTAGTACAATGGTGTCACCACCGACACACCAGTAGAGTACTTAGTACAATGGTGTCACCACCGACACACCAGTAATGAGTTCTTAGTACAATGGTGTCACCACCGACACACCAGTAGAGTTCTTAGTACAATGGTGTCACCACTGACACACCAGTAGAGTACTTAGTACAATGGTGTCACCACCGACACACCAGTAATGAGTTCTTACTACAATGGTGTCACCGCCGACACACCAGTAATGAGTTCTTACTACAATGGTGTCACCACCGACACACCAGTAGAGTACTTAGTACAATGGTGTCACCACCGACACACCAGTACAGAGTTCTTAGTACAATGGTGTCACCACCGACACACCAGTAGAGAGTACTTAGTTACAATGGTGTCACTATAGATAGATAGATAGATAGATAGATAGATAGATAGATAGATAGATAGATAGATAGATAGATAGATAGATAGATAGATAGATAGATGCAAGCTTGTTGTGTTGATATTCTGAAGTTTCTGCCATGTTTAAAGGCTGACAGTACGTGGCCTTCAGATTGCAAGCCTACACAAGATGAAGGCGAAGCAGCTATTGGCGGCATAGATGTGTGGAGAATAAGGCGTTATCTGTTTCCCTAGGTGTATATTTTTTTTTACACAACATATCGTAAATCCTATTTGAAAAGTGTATGAGAAAGGGGGATGGAGCGAGAGAAAGGGTGGAAAAGAGAGATGGTGAGAGAGAGATTAGGAGAGAGGGAGAAGGGTAAGAATGAGGGAATAAGAGAAAGGTCAGAGGAAGAGAGAGTAAGATGGACAGAAAAGTATATTCCAAGGTGTTCAAGCAGAAAGAGGAGATTCAAAACGATAGTGGCCACTCGAAAGAGAGAATACGAGAAATGGTGTCACCACCGACACACCAGTAGAGAGTACTTAGTTACAATGGTATCACCACCGACACACTAGTATAGAGTACTTAGTTACAATGGTGTCACCACCGACACACCAGTAGAGAGTACTTAGTTACAATGGTGTCACCACCGACACACCAGTAGAGTACTTAGTTACAATGGTGTCACCACCGACACACCAGTAGAGTACTTAGTACAATGGTGTCACCACCGACACACCAGTAGAGAGTACTTAGTACAATAGTGTCACCACCGACACACCAGTAATGAGTTCTTAGTACAATGGTGTCACCACCGACACACCAGTAGAGAGTACTTAGTACAATGGTGTCACCAACGACACACCAGTAGAGAGTACTTAGTTACAATGGTGTCACCACCGACACACCAGTAGAGAGTACTTAGTACAATGGTGTCACCACCGACACACCAGTAGAGAGTACTTAGTTACAATGGTATCACCACCGACACACCAGTAGAGAGTACTTAGTACAATGGTGTCACCACCGACACACCAGTAGAGAGTACTTAGTTACAATGGTGTCACCACCACAACACCAGTAGAGAGTACTTAGTACAATGGTGTCACCACCGACACACCAGTAGAGAGTACTTAGTTACAATGGTGTCACCACTGACACACCAGTAGAGAGTACTTAGTTACAATGGTGTCACCACCGACACACCAGTAGAGAGTACTTAGTTACAATGGTGTCACCACCGACACACCAGTAGAGAGTACTTAGTTACAATGGTGTCACCACCACAACACCAGTAATGAGTTCTTACTATAATGGTGTCACCACCGACACACCAGTAGAGAGTACTTAGTTACAATGGTGTCACCACCAACACACCAGTAGAGAGTACTTAGTTACAATGGTGTCACCACCGACACACCAGTAGAGAGTACTTAGTTACAATGGTGTCACCACCACAACACCAGTAGAGAGTACTTAGTACAATGGTGTCACCACCGACACACCAGTAGAGAGTACTTAGTACAATGGTGTCACCAACGACACACCAGTAGAGAGTACTTAGTTACAATGGTGTCACCACCGACACACCAGTAGAGAGTACTTAGTACAATGGTGTCACCACCGACACACCAGTAGAGAGTACTTAGTTACAATGGTGTCACCACCGACACACCAGTAGAGAGTACTTAGTTACAATGGTGTCACCACCACAACACCAGTAGAGAGTACTTAGTACAATGGTGTCACCACCGACACACCAGTAGAGAGTACTTAGTTACAATGGTGTCACCACTGACACACCAGTAGAGAGTACTTAGTTACAATGGTGTCACCACCGACACACCAGTAGAGAGTACTTAGTTACAATGGTGTCACCACCGACACACCAGTAGAGAGTACTTAGTTACAATGGTGTCACCACCGACACACCAGTAGAGAGTACTTAGTTACAATGGGGTCACCACCACAACACCAGTAGAGAGTACTTAGTACAATGGTGTCACCACCGACACACCAGTAGAGAGTACTTAGTTACAATGGTGTCACCACCGACACACCAGTAGAGAGTACTTAGTTACAATGGTGTCACCACCACAACACCAGTAGAGAGTACTTAGTACAATGGTGTCACCACCGACACACCAGTAGAGAGTACTTAGTACAATGGTGTCACCAACGACACACCAGTAGAGAGTACTTAGTTACAATGGTGTCACCACCGACACACCAGTAGAGAGTACTTAGTACAATGGTGTCACCACCGACACACCAGTAGAGAGTACTTAGTTACAAGGTTATCACCACCGACACACCACCGACACACCAGTAGAGAGTACTTAGTACAATGGTGTCACCACCGACACACCAGTAATGAGTACTTAGTACAATGGTGTCACCACCGACACACCAGTTCAGAGTTCTTAGTACAATGGTGTCACCACCGACACACCAGTACAGAGTTCTTAGTACAATGGTGTCACCACCGACACACCAGTAGAGTACTTAGTACAATGGTGTCACCACCGACACACCAGTAATGAGTTCTTAGTACAATGGTGTCACCACCGACACACCAGTAGAGTTCTTAGTACAATGGTGTCACCACTGACACACCAGTAGAGTACTTAGTACAATGGTGTCACCACCGACACACCAGTAATGAGTTCTTACTACAATGGTGTCACCGCCGACACACCAGTAATGAGTTCTTACTACAATGGTGTCACCACCGACACACCAGTAGAGTACTTAGTACAATGGTGTCACCACCGACACACCAGTACAGAGTTCTTAGTACAATGGTGTCACCACCGACACACCAGTAGAGAGTACTTAGTTACAATGGTGTCACTATAGATAGATAGATAGATAGATAGATAGATAGATAGATAGATAGATAGATAGATAGATAGATAGATAGATAGATAGATAGATGCAAGCTTGTTGTGTTGATATTCTGAAGTTTCTGCCATGTTTAAAGGCTGACAGTACGTGGCCTTCAGATTGCAAGCCTACACAAGATGAAGGCGAAGCAGCTATTGGCGGCATAGATGTGTGGAGAATAAGGCGTTATCTGTTTCCCTAGGTGTATATTTTTTTTTACACAACATATCGTAAATCCTATTTGAAAAGTGTATGAGAAAGGGGGATGGAGCGAGAGAAAGGGTGGAAAAGAGAGATGGTGAGAGAGAGATTAGGAGAGAGGGAGAAGGGTAAGAATGAGGGAATAAGAGAAAGGTCAGAGGAAGAGAGAGTAAGATGGACAGAAAAGTATATTCCAAGGTGTTCAAGCAGAAAGAGGAGATTCAAAACGATAGTGGCCACTCGAAAGAGAGAATACGAGAAATGGTGTCACCACCGACACACCAGTAGAGAGTACTTAGTTACAATGGTATCACCACCGACACACTAGTATAGAGTACTTAGTTACAATGGTGTCACCACCGACACACCAGTAGAGAGTACTTAGTTACAATGGTGTCACCACCGACACACCAGTAGAGTACTTAGTTACAATGGTGTCACCACCGACACACCAGTAGAGTACTTAGTACAATGGTGTCACCACCGACACACCAGTAGAGAGTACTTAGTACAATAGTGTCACCACCGACACACCAGTAATGAGTTCTTAGTACAATGGTGTCACCACCGACACACCAGTAGAGAGTACTTAGTACAATGGTGTCACCAACGACACACCAGTAGAGAGTACTTAGTTACAATGGTGTCACCACCGACACACCAGTAGAGAGTACTTAGTACAATGGTGTCACCACCGACACACCAGTAGAGAGTACTTAGTTACAATGGTGTCACCACCGACACACCAGTAGAGAGTACTTAGTACAATGGTGTCACCACCGACACACCAGTAGAGAGTACTTAGTTACAATGGTGTCACCACTGACACACCAGTAGAGAGTACTTAGTTACAATGGTGTCACCACCGACACACCAGTAGAGAGTACTTAGTTACAATGGTGTCACCACCGACACACCAGTAGAGAGTACTTAGTTACAATGGTGTCACCACCACAACACCAGTAATGAGTTCTTACTATAATGGTGTCACCACCGACACACCAGTAGAGAGTACTTAGTTACAATGGTGTCACCACCAACACACCAGTAGAGAGTACTTAGTTACAATGGTGTCACCACCACAACACCAGTAGAGAGTACTTAGTACAATGGTGTCACCACCGACACACCAGTAGAGAGTACTTAGTACAATGGTGTCACCAACGACACACCAGTAGAGAGTACTTAGTTACAATGGTGTCACCACCGACACACCAGTAGAGAGTACTTAGTACAATGGTGTCACCACCGACACACCAGTAGAGAGTACTTAGTTACAATGGTGTCACCACCGACACACCAGTAGAGAGTACTTAGTTACAATGGTGTCACCACCACAACACCAGTAGAGAGTACTTAGTACAATGGTGTCACCACCGACACACCAGTAGAGAGTACTTAGTTACAATGGTGTCACCACTGACACACCAGTAGAGAGTACTTAGTTACAATGGTGTCACCACCGACACACCAGTAGAGAGTACTTAGTTACAATGGTGTCACCACCGACACACCAGTAGAGAGTACTTAGTTACAATGGTGTCACCACCGACACACCAGTAGAGAGTACTTAGTTACAATGGGGTCACCACCACAACACCAGTAGAGAGTACTTAGTACAATGGTGTCACCACCGACACACCAGTAGAGAGTACTTAGTTACAATGGTGTCACCACCGACACACCAGTAGAGAGTACTTAGTTACAATGGTGTCACCACCACAACACCAGTAGAGAGTACTTAGTACAATGGTGTCACCACCGACACACCAGTAGAGAGTACTTAGTA
Organism: Thymallus thymallus; assembly: GCA_023634145.1. Lineage (NCBI taxonomy): Eukaryota > Metazoa > Chordata > Actinopteri > Salmoniformes > Salmonidae > Thymallus > Thymallus thymallus. The sequence goes on from CM042422.1 coordinate 5,003,123, forward strand.
CAATGGTGTCACCAACGACACACCAGTAGAGAGTACTTAGTTACAATGGTGTCACCACCGACACACCAGTAGAGAGTACTTAGTACAATGGTGTCACCACCGACACACCAGTAGAGAGTACTTAGTTACAAGGTTATCACCACCGACACACCACCGACACACCAGTAGAGAGTACTTAGTACAATGGTGTCACCACCGACACACCAGTAATGAGTACTTAGTACAATGGTGTCACCACCGACACACCAGTTCAGAGTTCTTAGTACAATGGTGTCACCACCGACACACCAGTACAGAGTTCTTAGTACAATGGTGTCACCACCGACACACCAGTAGAGTACTTAGTACAATGGTGTCACCACCGACACACCAGTAATGAGTTCTTAGTACAATGGTGTCACCACCGACACACCAGTAGAGTTCTTAGTACAATGGTGTCACCACTGACACACCAGTAGAGTACTTAGTACAATGGTGTCACCACCGACACACCAGTAATGAGTTCTTACTACAATGGTGTCACCGCCGACACACCAGTAATGAGTTCTTACTACAATGGTGTCACCACCGACACACCAGTAGAGTACTTAGTACAATGGTGTCACCACCGACACACCAGTACAGAGTTCTTAGTACAATGGTGTCACCACCGACACACCAGTAGAGAGTACTTAGTTACAATGGTGTCACTATAGATAGATAGATAGATAGATAGATAGATAGATAGATAGATAGATAGATAGATAGATAGATAGATAGATAGATAGATAGATAGATAGATAGATAGATGCAAGCTTGTTGTGTTGATATTCTGAAGTTTCTGCCATGTTTAAAGGCTGACAGTACGTGGCCTTCAGATTGCAAGCCTACACAAGATGAAGGCGAAGCAGCTATTGGCGGCATAGATGTGTGGAGAATAAGGCGTTATCTGTTTCCCTAGGTGTATATTTTTTTTTACACAACATATCGTAAATCCTATTTGAAAAGTGTATGAGAAAGGGGGATGGAGCGAGAGAAAGGGTGGAAAAGAGAGATGGTGAGAGAGAGATTAGGAGAGAGGGAGAAGGGTAAGAATGAGGGAATAAGAGAAAGGTCAGAGGAAGAGAGAGTAAGATGGACAGAAAAGTATATTCCAAGGTGTTCAAGCAGAAAGAGGAGATTCAAAACGATAGTGGCCACTCGAAAGAGAGAATACGAGAAATGGTGTCACCACCGACACACCAGTAGAGAGTACTTAGTTACAATGGTATCACCACCGACACACTAGTATAGAGTACTTAGTTACAATGGTGTCACCACCGACACACCAGTAGAGAGTACTTAGTTACAATGGTGTCACCACCGACACACCAGTAGAGTACTTAGTTACAATGGTGTCACCACCGACACACCAGTAGAGTACTTAGTACAATAGTGTCACCACCGACACACCAGTAGAGAGTACTTAGTACAATAGTGTCACCACCGACACACCAGTAATGAGTTCTTAGTACAATGGTGTCACCACCGACACACCAGTAGAGAGTACTTAGTACAATGGTGTCACCACCGACACACCAGTACAGAGTTCTTAGTACAATGGTGTCACCACCGACACACCAGTAGAGAGTACTTAGTTACAATGGTGTCACTATAGATAGATAGATAGATAGATAGATAGATAGATAGATAGATAGATAGATAGATAGATAGATAGATAGATAGATAGATAGATAGATAGATAGATAGATAGATAGATAGATAGATAGATAGATAGATGCAAGCTTGTTGTGTTGATATTCTGAAGTTTCTGCCATGTTTAAAGGCTGACAGTACGTGGCCTTCAGATTGCAAGCCTACACAAGATGAAGGCGAAGCAGCTATTGGCGGCATAGATGTGTGGAGAATAAGGCGTTATCTGTTTCCCTAGGTGTCCAGATATCCCTGTTCTGAAATGCTTGAATCCTTATTGAATGAATCAAATAACAGAATATCACATGGTCCATTTTAAAAATAAAATGTATACACACAGAGGCGAAAGCCTCTGACTGCTCGTTTCAGAGTGGCACTTTAATTAGGATTGTTTTGATGTAAAGAAGTCTGGAAAACACAGCTTCTCTCCTACTTTCTCCACGTGTTTAATTGGTCATGTTCATTGTATACTGGATATCTCCTTATTTTGCTCTCTTCCTTCTGCTCCTTTCCTCCTATCACGTTTCAGGCGAGACCCAGGTGCAGACAACGTCGAAGTAACAACAATTTATTAGTCGAATAGGGTTCGGAAATCTAGAAAACAGGAACTATAGAGAGACAGGAGCAGAGGGAAAACCGCTGGTAGGCTCGACGAAACAAAACAAACTGGCAACAGACAAACAGAGAACACAGGGATAAATACACAGGGGATAATGAGGAAGATGGGGACACCTGGAGGGGGGCGGAGACAATCACAAATATGAAAAAGATCAGTGTGTGACACCTCCTCTTCCCCCTCCTACTGTGTATCAGTCTGAGACAGACACACACACACCGGTATGCAAGCAAACAGGCGCGCGCACACACATGAAATTGCACTCGTATGTTTTGACACTATTTTCCATTTTACCTTGTATGTGACAATGTCACATGGATATATTAGTGTTAAAATAGGCCTATAATAGTTTTGTCTTGTATTCAAATACTAACATCCCTTTGGATAATCAAATAACCGTGTGCATACCGTACTGCCTATTTCTCCAAGGTCGTAGCTATTTCTTTCATTCACAACAACTCCCTATCATTAGAGCTCAGGTCATATAATCAGCAGTAGTTAATCTGTTATGTGGGTCTGTGCCCACCGTCCAGATTATACTATATTATTAACACACACACACACACACACACACACACACACACACACACACGTAAAGGGGACCAATAGCAGCTGTTGGAATGACACTAATGGGACGGGGGAAGAAGGCTTAATCAGGATGAAGGGATCGATTTTAAGGAGCAAGGGAGGGAAGGAGGAAGAGAAGGAGGGAGAGAAGGAGGACACATCTTAAAGGAGGGAGAGAAGGAGGACACGTCTTAAAGGAGGGAGAGAAGGAGGGAGGGAAGGAGGACACGTCTTAAAGGAGGGAGAGAAGGAGGGAGGGAAGGAGAGAGATAAGGAGGACACGTCTTAAAGGAGGGAGAGAAGGAGGGAGGGAAGGAGGTAACAAGGGTAACACTTTATGCACACACTTACATTTTTTAACAAACATTTTTTAACCCTTATTTTACCAGGTACATTTACTGAGAAAACATTGTGATTATTATTTTACCAGGTACGTTTACTGAGAACACATTGTGATTATTATTTTACCAGGTACGTTTACTGAGAACACATTGTAATTTACAGCAACGACCTGGGGAATAGTTACAGGGGAGAGGAGGGGGATGAATGAGCCCTCTCTCTCTCTCTCTCTATTTCTCTCACCCTCTCTCTCTCTATTTCTCTCACCCCCTCTCTCTATATATTTTTCTCACCCCCCCTCTCTCTCTCCCCCTCTCTCTCCCCCACTCTCTTTCCCCCTCTCTCTCGCTCGCTTTCTCTCCCGCTCTGTACTCACTGTCAAGCTGGAAGTGTGTGTCCCTCAAATGATAGAGAGATGAGAGAGAAGGAGAGATTGTGATGGACATGATGGAAGAAGAGGAGGGAAACAGGAATAGAGATCATGATAAACGTGTGATGGAGGGGTGGAAAGAGGAGTGATAGAGGGGAATGAGGGAGGGACACAGAGGAAGATACATGTTGACAGATATGATGGAGGGATGGAAAGAGGAGAGATAGAGAGGTGTGTGTGTGTGTGTGTGTGTGTGCGTGCTCCTTCGTCATTCTGCTCCACAACTCAGCACCACAGGAGGTAGACAGGGAGGGAGAGAGGGAGTGTGGAAGGTAGGGGAGGGAGAGAGGGAGTGTGAAAGGTAATATGAAGGGAGCGGATGTTAGAACAGTAATATGAAGGGAGGGGATGTTAGAACAGTAATATGAAGGGAGGGAATGTTAGACCAGTAATATGAAGGGAGGGAATGTTAGAACAGTAATATGAAGGGAGGGGATGTTAGAACTGTAATATGAAGGGAGGGAATGTTAGACCAGTAATATGAAGGGAGGGAATGTTAGACCAGTAATATGAAGGGGGTGAATGTTAGACCAGTAATATGAAGAGAGGGAATGTTAGAACAGTAATATGAAGGGAGGGAATGTTAGACCAGTAATATGAAGGGAGGGGATGTTAGACCAGTAATATGAAGGGAGGGAATGTTAGACCAGTAATATGAAGGGAGGGAATGTTAGAACAGTAATATGAAGGGAGGGAATGTTAGAACAGTAATATGAAGGGAGGGGATGTTAGAACAGTAATATGAAGGGAGGGGATGTTAGACCAGTAATATGAAGGGAGGGAATGTTAGACCAGTAATATGAAGGGAGGGAATGTTAGACCAGTAATATGAAGGGAGGGAATGTTAGAACAGTAATATGAAGGGAGGGAATGTTAGACCAGTAATATGAAGGGAGGGAATGTTAGACCAGTAATATGAAGGGAGGGAATGTTAGAACAGTAATATGAAGGGAGGGAATGTTAGACCAGTAATATGAAGGGAGGGAATGTTAGAACAGTAATATGAAGGGAGGGAATGTTAGACCAGTAATATGAAGGAGGGGATGTTAGACCAGTAATATGAAGGGAGGGAATGTTAGACCAGTAATATGAAGGGAGGGGATGTTAGACCAGTAATATGAAGGGAGGGAATGTTAGAACAGTAATATGAAGGGAGGGAATGTTAGAACAGTAATATGAAGGGAGGGAATGTTAGAACAGTAATATGAAGGGAGGGAATGTTAGACCAGTAATATGAAGGGAGGGAATGTTAGACCAGTAATATGAAGGGAGGGAATGTTAGAACAGTAATATGAAGGGAGGGGATGTTAGAACAGTAATATGAAGGGAGGGGATGTTAGACCAGTAATATGAAGGGAGGGAATGTTAGAACAGTAATATGAAGGGAGGGAATGTTAGAACAGTAATATGAAGGGAGGGAATGTTAGAACAGTAATATGAAGGGAGGGAATGTTAGAACAGTAATATGAAGGGAGGGAATGTTAGAACAGTAATATTAAGGGAGGGAATGTTAGAACAGTAATATGAAGGGAGGGAATGTTAGAACAGTAATATGAAGGGAGGGAATGTTAGAACAGTAATATGAAGGGAGGGGATGTTAGACCTGCCTTGTTGATAGTGTTGTTAAGAAAGCAGAGCAGCACTTTATTAGAGACAGACTTCTCCCCATCTTATCTACTGTTGTATCAATATGTTTTGACCATGACAGTTTACAATACAGGGTTACTCCAAACAGTTTAGTCTCCTCAACTTGTTCAAATACCACATTATTCATTACAATATTTAGTTGAGGTTTAGTGTTTAGTGAATGTTTTGTCCCAAATACAATGCTTTTAGTTTTGGTAACATTTAGGACTAACTTATTCCTTGCCACCCATTCTGAAACTTTGTTAAGTGTTACAGTGATTTAAGTTGCTGTAGTAGCGGATGTGTATAGTGTGGAGTCATCCACATACATAGACACACTGGCCTTACTCAGACAGCTGCCCTGGGGCATGCCTGACTCTACCTGGATTATGTTTGAGAGGCTTCCATTAAAGAACAAGACAGGTAACTCTTCATCCACAATGTAGCAGGGGCTGTAAAACCATAACACCTACGTATTTCCAGCAGCACCGAAGTCTAACAAAACAGCCCCTTTTTATAATCAATTTCTCTCAGCCAATCATCAGTCATTTGTGTAAGTGCTGTGCTTGTTGAATGTCCTTCCCTATAAGCGTGCTGAAAGTTTGTTGTCAATTAGTTTACTGTGAAATAGCATTGTATCTGGCCAAACACATTTTTTCCCAGAAGTTTACTAAGGGTTTACTAAATATGGCAAATCCTCATAACTGAGGATAAAAATGCTCCCTATTTCAACCCAAGATCTTGGTCTTTCTCCCAATATCGAAAATAGTCTTGTAAGATATACTGGTGCTGAGAAATACACATGAGCAATGTTCCCGAGGCCAGAGAATGCTCCCGGGGAGTTCTACACAGAGCGCAGAATAAATATCATTCCATGGAGAGAAGCACGAGATTTCCCCGTTAGTCAACACTATCAACGTTTCCTTTAATGGAGAAATAGTGATCGAAACAATGCAATATTGGCCACTTTCAATGCAACATGCCGAAACAAAACAAACAGGAGTAGGATTCCTTTGCGCAATTACTCAGCCCTACTTTACACAGACTGGTGTGGCATAATAAAATCAGTGATGCAGCAGGCCTATAAACTGTGGTTGTGAGTAGATGCCATTGTTTTGAGAACAAAGCGAGAGCTGCATGTAGCCACGTGTGCACATTTTGTTCATTTTCTTTGCTAGTTAGTGAGTTATTAGCTCAGTTATAAATAATTTTTCGTCAGCAATAGGGGAGTGATTGCTTCCTACAAGAGCACAACACGTGTACATTTCTAGACCTCTTTGAAAAGTGAGTTAGGTAAAGAGATTTTTTTTGTCTTAAAAGGGCAGTGTTGTATTCTGAGACAGGCTTGAATAAGCTAAGTAGCCAATAGGCAGAGGGTAGCATCATTTGTCTAACACTCTGTAATAATATGGGTATGGGTAATATGGGTATGGGAATAATAATGCATTTAATTTAGTTAAGTGGTTTCTTGCGTCAAACACAACAACATGTTCAGTCACCTCCTTGTCTGAAGGACAACAGGTTCATGTCAATCCTTGCATGTTTGTCATACTTGAGTAACAGTAAAGATACCTTAATAGAAAATGACTCAAGTACAAGTGAAAGTCATCCAGTAAAATACTACTTGAGTAAAAGTCTAAGTATTTGGTTTCAAATATACTGAAGTATCAAAAGTAAAAGTATAAATCATTTCAAATTCCTAATATTACCAAACCAGACGGCACTACAAACATAATTTACAAACAAAGCATGTGTGTTTAGTGAGTCCACCAGATCAGAGACAGTAGGGACGACCAGGGATGTTCTCTTGATAAGTGCATGAATTAGAAAAATGTTCTGTCCTGCTAAACATTCAAAATGTAACCAGTACTTTTGGGTGTCAGGGAAAATGTATGGAGTAAAAAGTACATTATTTTCTTTAGAAATGTAGTGAAGTAAAAGTTGTCTAAAATATAAATAGTAAAGTAAAGTACAGATACCCCAAAATCTACTTAAGTAATACTTTAAAATATCTTTACTTAAGTACTTTACACCATGGAATGTACTGTAGGTCTACATCAAACACCACACAGTGGCTGCTACTGTAGGCTGAATGATAGCTGAACAGCTATTTTCATGTTTAAATGTTATGGGATGCATTTTCTCCGTCGTTTTCTCTGGTAGGTCTACATTATGATCAAATAGCCACAGTAGTCTACTTGATCACTGTAAAAACTAACTTAAAGCGGGTACAGCTCAGTGCCGAAAAAACTTAGAGGGAACATTGCACATGAGAGAAAAACACGTGAGAACCAACCCCGTCTCTATTAGCCAAATAACACTGCGTTGTGACACACACACACACACACACACTATTCATCTCACAACAATAGTCCCTGTGTGTGTGTGTGTGTGTCCACAAGGTCAAATTGTATTAATCATGGCCGAATACCCCCATGGGCTCCCCGTTGATTAGTCACTCTCACTCAGGTATCATTCAAATGCCATACGTCTTGGCAAAATGTGTAGAATTGCAGGAAATTAGCTGTAAAATTTCAACTGTTTTCTCTCTGCCTCATGCCAAAATGAGTAGAATAGCAGAGGTGCATAAAGATGGCGGTGCCCCCATGCACTTACAACAAGTTCCTTGTTTTGATAAGTTCGTCGTATTGTACATTACTCTTTTTTTCTATGGTCATTAGCACAGTATACATAATCCCAATTTTAGCTTCAAGATGCCATCTTCATGCACGTTCGCAATTGCATGAAATGTGTTATAAAATTGCTCAACTTCGCTTTGCCCAATGTTATAATGTGTAGATTTGCAGAAACCTTGCTTTAAAACCGCAACATTGTCTCTATTCCCCATGGCAAAATGTGTAGAATTACAGGAAATTAACTTAAGAATTCTCTCTGCCGTCAAGAGGGGGGCCACTAAAAGGTTTTTCCCGTGATTTGGACCCTCCAACCAAATATTGTTTAGTGCCCCCAAAAGGCTAGGGCCGGCCCTGTGTGCGTGTTTGTGTGTTTGATGCCGCTCTTCTACAGATGTACTATTGATTCAATCCTACGCTCCGGCATTAATACACGGTTTGGTAACCTGACAGACTTGACAGTCGCTACAATATACAGTATTTAAATGGTTGGTTTCATTGATTCTCACCTTAATTGAACCATTTGCAGCTACAACTTCGAATCCGTTGGAGAGGATCAGCTTGAACAAAGTGAGGTGTAGAATCACCGATATATATATACAAATAGCTTTCCCTGCCAAATAATAGGCTTTGTGCGATTAAGATACTAAGAGCTACTCCTACCCTGGCTTAACAAACACACATGCACAGCCAGACATTGATTGATTGATTGATTGGTTGGTTGATTGATTGATTGATTGATTGATTGATTGGAGACAGCTTGGGTCAATAAAATAACATTTCCTAGGATTTCCTACCTGCAGCAACAGTAGTAGATAATGCTGGAAATACAGGCAAAAGCAAAGTGCTACAAACAGAGTCTATAAAGCATAGCCCTATTAATGTGGTCCATTTTTACTGTAGGTACTAAAGGCTCCTTGACGTGTATAGTTAGATGTCCCCTAGGTAGGACATCTGTATGACGTGTGTTTGCGCCTGCGCTCGCATGTGCGTGTATCAATCAAATCTTACATTTAATGACGTCCACTTTTACCGTTGGTACTAGAGGGTAATTGAAGTGTATAGTGAGGAACATCTATCAGTACGAAGTCAGCCAAGGCTGTGCGATAGATAGAATCTTTAAAATGTCACGTTAATGGCTTTAGCCACTAGGGCTGCGTCCCAAATGGTACTCCTTTTTCCTACATGGTTTACTACATTTTGTTCAACAGTATATAATAATAGGGTGCCATTTGTGACGCAGATTGTGAGATCTTTATAAAACCATTAAACCAAATTGTTTTAGTCGGTTGATTAATCATCTGAGTTTCATTGGCGTACTGCTTTTGGCTAAACGTTTCACCTGCGTCAGAGTGATTGTGACGTCTTGATCACCATATTGGTGATCGCCATATTGGTGATCTATAAAAGGTGTGATTTAAATAATTATTATACTTTCAAGGTTGAATCCTCAGAGTTTGAGTTCCTGTCATTGGCTAATGGTTTACCTGCGTCAAGTGAGTGTCGATGACTGTTTCTAGAAACCACCATGAAATTCCCATATTGATGATTTATTAAGTAATGGTTATTTTAATTACAGAATAAATTATGTGACAGTTGTGTTTCACTCGTTCTCCTCTTCCACCTGCTACCTCTCTTTCTTTAAGAGGGAGTGAGTCATCTGTAATGTTTAGTGGTTCTGTTAAGGTTCTCTTTTTACTTTCTTTATGCATCCATCCATCTTGAATCTATATTCCTGTCCTGTCTGTACTTAGTACTCTCTCTCTCTCTCCCCCTCCCGCTCTCTCTCACTCTCTCTCTGTCGCTCTCTCTCTTTTTCTCTCTTTCTTTGTCTGCCCTCTTTATATTTTTCAAAAATATATTTTTTCACACTTATCTCATCATTCTTTAGCCCTCACCTCTCTCTCTCTCTCTCTCTGATATTTCTCAGCATGAATTATGTATTTGACTGGGCACTTAATCCTACTTTTCAGGGAAAATCTGTCCTTGATATGTGTGTGTGTGCCAATTTGAGGAAATTTAAAGGTGAGTGTGTATCCACTACGTTCTACCTGTCCTCGTCTGTTCCTGTCTTCTCTCTCTCTGTAATGATTAATGAGATGGTTTTAAAGAAAACATCCTTCCTCTGCCAACCTTCTTTGTTTTTGTTTTCAAGAGTAACCAAACTTTTTGGGGGCTACACTGCTATTTAAAGGAACAGTCCACTGAAAATACAACAAAACATGATTTTCCACTCACCTTGGCTTTAGCAGATTCACCAACCTACCTACCTACAGTTGAAGTTTATATACACCTTAGTCAAATACATTTACAGTCGTATGAAAAAGTTTGGGCACCCCTGACAATTTCCATGATTTCCATTTATAAATAATTGGGTGTTTGGTTCAGCAATTTCATTTTGATCTATCAAATAACTGATGGACACAGTAATATTTCAGTAGTGAAATGAGTTTTATTGGATTAACAGAAAATGTGCATCAAAACGAAATTAGACAGGTGCATAACTTTGGGCACCCCAACAGAAAAATCACATCAATATTTAGTAGAGCCTCCTTTTGCTAAACTAACAGCCTCTAGACGCTTCCTATAGCCTCTAATGAGCGTCTGGATTCTGGATGAAGGTATTTTGGACCATTCCTACTTACAAAACATCTCCAGTTCAGATAGGTTTGATGGTTGCCGAGCATGGACAGCCCGCTTCAAATCATCCCACAGATTCTCAATGATATTCAGGTCTGGGATGGCCATTCCAGAACATTGTACTTGTTCCTCTGCATAAATGCCCGGGTAGATTTTGAGCAGTGTTTTGGGTCGTTGTCTTGTTGAAATATCCAGCCCCGGCGTAACTTCAACTTTGTGACTGATTCTTCAACATTATTCCCAAGAATCTGCTGATATTGAGTGGAATCCATGCGACCCTCAACTTTAACAAGATTCCCAGTACCGGCACTGGCCACACAGCCCCACAGCATGATGGAACCCCCACCAAATTTTACTGTAGGTAGCAAGTGTTTTTCTTGGAACGCTTTGTTCTTTTGCCGCCATGCATAACGCCCCTTGTTAAGACCAAATAACTCAATCTTTGATTCATCAGTCCACAGCACCTTATTCCAAAATGAAGCTGGCTTGTCCAAATGTGCGTTTGCATACCTCAAGCGACTCTGTTTGTGGCGTGTGTGCAGAAAAGGCTTCTTCCGCATCACTCTCCCGTACAGCTTCTCCTTGTGCAAAGTGCGCTGAATTGTTGAACGATGCACAGTGACACCATCTGCAGCAAAATGATGTTGTAGGTCTTTGGAGGTGGTCTGTGGGCTGTTTTTGACCGTTCTCACCATCCTTCGCCTTTGCCTCTCCGATATTTTACTTGGCCTGCCACTTCTGGCCTTAAAAAGAACTCACTATGTTCCTCACAGTGGACACTGACAGCTTACATCTCTGTGATAGCTTTTTGTAGCCTTCACCTAAACCATAATGTTGAACAATCTTTGTTTTCAGGTCATTTGAGAGTTGTTTTGAGGCCCCCATGTTGCCACTCTTCAGAGGAGAGTCAAAGAGAACAACAACTTGCAATTGGCCACCTTAAATACCTTTTCTCATGATTGGATGCACTTGTCTATGAAGTTCAAGGCTTAATGAGCTCACCAAACCAATTGTATGTTCCAATTAATCAGTGCTGAGTAGTTACAGGTATTCAACTCAACAGAATGACAAGGGTGCCCAAATTTTTGCAAAGCCTATTTTTCACATCTGATTTAATTACATACAACTTAATATTGCTACACTAAAAATCTTTGTCTGGACAATACCCCAGTACTCGGCTTTTATTAGAAAATAAATGCCATGCTACTGTGATCATTTTCTGTGACAACAGAGTAAATTATTATGCAGCCTCAGAGGGGTGCCCAAACTTTTTCATACGACTGTAATCTCCGTTTTTTCATTTAATCCTAGTAAAAATTCCCTGTCTTAGGTCAGTTAGGATCACCACTTTATTTTAAGAATGTGAAATGTCATAATAATAGTAGAGAGAATTATTTATTTCAGCTTTTATTTCTTTCATCACATTCCCAGTGGGTCAGAAGTTTACATACACTCAATTAGTATTTGGTAGCGTTGCCTTTAAATTGTTTAACTTGGGTCAAACGTTTCTGGTAGCCTTCCACAAGCTTCCCACAATAAGTTGGGTGAATTTTGGCCCATTCCTCCTGACAGAACTGGTGTAACTGATTCAGGATTGTAGGCCTCCTTAATTGCACACGCTTTTTCAGTTCTGCCCACAAATATTCTAAAGCATTTAGGTCAGGGTTTTGTGATGGCCACTCCAATACCTTGACTTGGTTGTCCTTAATCGATTTTGCCACAACTTTGGAAGTATGCTTGGGGTCATTATCCATTTGGAAGACCCATTGGGACCAAGCTTTAACTTCCTGACTGATGTCTTGAGATGTTGCTTCAATATATTCACATCATTTTCCTTCCTCATGATGCCATCTATACTGTGAAGTGCACCAGTCTCTCCTGCAGCAAAGCACCCCCACAACATGATGCTGCCACCCCCGTCCTTCACGGTTGGGATGGTGTTCTTCGGCTTGCAAGCATCCCCCTTTTTCCTCCAAACATAACAATGGTCATTATGGCCAAACAGTTCTATTTTTGTTTCATCAGACCAGAGGACATTTCTCCAAAAAGTACGATCTTTGTCCCCATGTGCAGTTGCAAACCGTAGTCTGGCTTTTTTATGGCGCTTTTGGAGCAGTGGCTTCTTCCTTTCTGAGTGGCCTTTCAGGTTATGTCGATATAGGACTCGTTTTACTGTGGATATAGATACTTTTGTACCTGTTTCCTCCAGCATCTTCACAAGGTCCTTTGCTGTTATGGGATTGATTTGCACAATTCGCACCAAAGTACGTTAATCTCTAGGAGACAGAACGCGTCTCCTTCCTGAGCGGTATGACGGCTGCGTGGTCCCATGGTGTTTATACTTGCGTACTATTGTTTGTACAGATGAACGTTGTACCTTCAGGAGTTTGGAAATTGCTCCCAAGTATGAACCAGACTTGTGGAGGTCTACATTTTTTCTCTGAGGTCTTGGCAGATTTCTTTTGATTTTCCCATGATGTCGAGCAAAGAGGCGCTGAGTTTGAAGATAGGCCTTGAAATACATCCACAAGTACACCTCTAATTGACTCAGAAGCTTCTAGAGCCATGACATTCATAATTTTCTTGAATTTTCCAAGCTGTTTAAAGACACAGTCAACTTAGTGTATGCAAACTTCTGACCCACTAGAATTGTGATATAGTGAATTATAAGTGAAATAATCTGTATGTAAACAACTGTTGTAAGAATTACTTGTGTCTTGCACAAAGTAGATGTCCTAACCGAATTGCCAAAACTATAGTTTGTTAACAAGAAATCTGTGGAGTGGTTGAAAAATGAGTTTTAATGACTTCAATCTAAATGTCTGTAAACTTCCGACATCAACTGTACCTACCTATCCATCTATCCACCTGTGCAGAGAGGCAGATCTAGCCAAACACAGATCTCGATTCACTTCTACAAGTGTCCGGAACTCTATGGGAGGGATGCAACACCATTCTGACACAAGAAATTCCATAATTTGATGTTTTGTTGATGGTGGTGGAATACGCTGTCACAGACGCCGCTCCAGAATCTCCCATAAGTGACTGACACACATACCCTTTAAAAAAAAACATATGCTCCTTTGAGACACAACTTTCAAAGTCACTGAGATCTATTCGTCTAGCCACTCTCTCTCTCTCTCTATGTGTAGTATGTCTCTGGTGGACATTTCTCAGCATGAATTATGTATTTGACTGGGCACTTAATCCTACTTTTCAGGGTAAATCTGTCCTTGATATGTGTGTGTATGCCAATTTGAGGTAATTTAGAGGTGAGTGTGTATCCACTACAATCTACCTGTCCTCCCCTAGGGTAGTATTTAGGGAGAATTGCATTCTAAACCTACAGTACATCACTGCCCTCAGGCAAGATACCTACTCCCAGGTAGATAAGAAAACTTGAATCAAATTATAATCTTTCTACTCTCAGTGGTACTCAAACATTCTATGGTATCATGATCCCATTCTTGTATCTTGGGAGCATTCCAGTCTATACAAGTCCTCTCTTGTATATTTCACACACCAACAAGGGCAGACGTTTTCAGAATAGAATGCAGAAGTTCTCTGAATAGAATGTAGCCTACACCAGACACTCCAATCCCTCAGAGATGAAGGACTGGCTTGAATTGTGAAGATGACCAAACTATTTATTTTCATACTGAGACTCACTATTGGTTTTCTAACTAACATTGCAAATGACATGTTGTGATCTATTTAATAAACACAGCAAGAGACTTTGATAAAATAATGTGGCGATATAGCAGGAAGAGTCGCATCTAGTGGTCAAAACCTGGTACTTTCACACTACTTTATGGTAAATAATGCAAGCGACTTCAATGACTAATTTCTCAGGGGGAGAAAAACATAATTAGATTCCCAGGGAATACATTGCATAGTATGGAGAAGCAATACTCCAAGCAACAGCTTTATACTACTTGTAAAACATAGAGAACTGATACTGTATACTGGTTGTTGGGGTGGGATTGGTGTGGGGATTCCTCATATTTTACTCATTGGAAGTTAGGATGTTGGGTACTATAGTTATTGAATATTATCTGAATCCTATAAATTAAACTGGACAATTAGGGCGCAATCAATTTGTTTAATTTCTCAGAGATCAATTTATATTTCAACAAAAAGTTTCAGGAATGCTAATCGTATCTGTTACTAACTACAGAAACAATCAAAAATCTTATTTTCGTGGAACCCAAAAAGAGAGAGGCTGAGAGACAAAAAATAGAGAGAGAGAGAGAGAGAGAGAGAGAAACCGAAGAAAGAGGAGAGTGTCAGGCTCTGGCCATAGAGAAGCAAATAGGCTTCTCTATGTAGTTATGGTCAGAGTCTGACAGTGTCGTTCTTTTCTGTTTCTGTGTGGGGTTTGGGTTGGATCCCAAATTAGAGACAGCTGCACCGCATTGTCTCTAATTAGGGATCCCTTATATGTTGAGTCTGTCCTTCACTCTGGTGTGGGTCATTATCGATGTATGTCGCAGTCACTGTGAAAGTTAAGTGTGCTCATTTTGTTACGTCCGTTATTTTCGAGGTTTGTTTCGGGTAACGTAACGTTTTGTCTGTTGTGTTAGTTTTGTTTTGTTTAGTTCGTTCATTGTATTTTTTTTATACATAGTATAAGGAATAAACATGTCGAACTATAATCCCTGCGCTGCGTCTTGGTCTCTCCATACACACAACCGTGACAGAACGACCCACCAATACGAGACCAAGCAGCGCAAATGGGGAGAGACGGAGAGCGAGATAGCCCCGCGTCGTTTCACCAACACCGAACTCCTCGGAGGGTTCGAGTCGGAGGACGTGCGACGAGGACGTGCTTCGGTTCCCTCACCCGTGGGGGCTCCTGGAGGAGCCAACACCACTCCCCATGTGGACCATGGGGAGGCCCTGGTACCAATGGGGGGCTCAGAGCAAGGAGCAGGAGGAGGAGCTGGAGGAGCATTTTGGGGAATTGGTGGAGATAGAGGAAGAGGTCGAGAGGGAGATGGCGGAGTGGGCCAGTCCAGGTCCGGTCATCTACTCCACTCCCAGGCCGGAGCAGTCCGCTCCACCGGTACCCAGTCCGGGTCCGGTAATCTCTCCACCGGTGCCCAGTCCGGGTCCGGTCGTCGTCTCCACTCCCAGGCCAGAGAAATCCGCTTCACCGAGGTCCAGTCCGAGTCCGGACCTCTGCCCTACTCCCCGCACCCGGCCTCCAGTGCGTGCGTCTAGCCAGGTGCGTCCCGTGCCAGCTCCACGCATCCGACCTCCAGTGCGCCTCCCCAGTCCGGTACGACCCGTGCCGGCTCCCCGCACCCAACCTCCAGCAAAGGTCCGCTCCCCGCACCCAACCTCCAGCGAAGGTCCGCTCCCCGCGACCAACCTCCAGCGAAGGTCCGCAGCCCGCAACCTCCAGCGAAGGTCCGCAGCCCGCAACCTCCAGCGAAGGTCAGTAGCCCGCAACCTCCAGCGGAGGTCAGCAGCCCGCAACCTCCAGCGAAGGCCAGCAGCCCTGAGCCTCCAGCGAAGGCCAGCAGCCCTGAGCCTCCAGCGAAGGCCAGCAGCCCTGAGCCTCCAGCGAAGGCCAGCAGCCCTGAGCCTCCAGCGAAGGCCAGCAGCCCTGAGCCTCCAGCGAAGGTCAGCAGCCCTGAGCTGTCATCCACGGTCCGTAGCCCGGAACCTCCAGCGAAGGTCCGAAGCCTGGAACCTCCAGCGAAGGTCCCCAATCCGGGTCCAGCCGTCTGCTCCGCTCCAGTGCCAGAGCAGTCCGCTCCACCGGTACCCAATCCGGGTCCAGCCGTCTGCTCCGCTCCAGTGCCAGAGCAGTCCGCTTCCCCGGTACCCATTCCGGGTTCAGCCGTCTACTCCGCTCCAGTGCCAGAGCAGTCCGCTCCACCGGTACCCATTCCGGGTCCAGCCGTCCGCTCCGCTCCAGTGCCAATTAGTCCGCTCCACCGGTACCCATTCCGGGTCCAGCCGTCCGCTCCGCTCCTGAGCCAGAGCAGTCCGCTCCACCGGTGCCTAGTCCGGGCCCGGTTGTTTGCCCCGCTCCATGGCCGGAGCCGTTTGCCCCACCGGTGCCCAGTCCTGGCCCGGTTGTTTTCCCCGCTCCATGGCCGAAGTCGTTTACCCCATCGGGACCCAGTCCGGGCCCGGTTGTTTTCCCCGATCCATGGCCGGAGCCATTTACCCCACCGGGGCCCAGTCCCGGCCGTTGTCCCGGCCTGGGCACCAGTGGGGCCAACGGCTCCGGCCATGGAGCGGGACATTTAACCAGGCCCGGACTGGGCCCCGGTGGGGTAAACGACTTCGGCCATGGAGCGGGGACCCGGTCCTGGTACCCAGCCCGGGACCGGTTATAGGGAAGGGGCATGGGACAAAACTGTCCACTTCCCCGGAGCCAGAGCCGCCCCCGATGGACTAGTTTTCCCCCCCATTAACCCCCCCTTGTTTTGTGTGCTTTTTTTTGGCGTCCGGGGGTCCGCGCCTTGGGGGGGGTACTGTCAGGCTCTGGCCATAGAGAAGCAAATAGGCTTCTCTATGTAGTTATGGTCAGTCTGACAGTGTCGTTCTTTTCTGTTTCTGTGTGGGGTTTGGGTTGGATACCTAATTAGAGACAGCTGCACCGCATTGTCTCTAATTAGGGATCCCATATATGTTGAGTCTGTCCTTCACTCTGGTGTGGGTCGTTATCGATGTATGTCGCAGTCACGGTGAAAGTTAAGTGTGCTCATTTTGTTACGTCCGTTATTTTCGAGGTTTGTTTTGGGTAACGTAACGTTTTGTCTGTCGTGTTAGTTTTGTTTTGTTTAGTTCGTTCATTGTATCTTTTTTATACATAGTATAAGGAATAAACATGTCAAACTATAATCCCTGCGCTGCGTCTTGGTCTCTCCACACACACAACCGTGACAGAGAGAGAGTAAACCAGTTTAATGAGTGGAGCCAGTAGTCAGTCAACCAGCAGTAGAGACTCTAGGAAAGATGGTGCTACTAAATGCTGCATATTGATGTCTTCTAAGGTTTTACTAAATATAGTCTCTCTCTCTCTCTCTCTCCCTATACATGGATGAATACATACATTACCCATGTCTAGGGTATCCACTCTGCCCAGAGTGGGTCAAAACGTGCTTTGGTGATTAAATGTTCCTTCCTTATGTTATAAACATCTAGATCTCACATCAGAATTAGACGTTCAGCCATGTTTCTCAAACATCAAATTTCGAAGTTGTTGCAAACTTCACATTTCGAAGTGTTTAAGTTTATGCATTACCTCAGAATTTTTAAGGTTAGGGTTATGTTTAGGCAATAACTCAGACATCTTAAGGTTAGGCATTAACTCTGAATGGTTAAAGTAAGGATTAAGGTTTGGGATAGGCTTAAAACAAAAATCCCCAAAATAACTCTCTATCACTAAATTTGAACTTGCACCCTTGTCATTCAGATCATTCTGTCCCTGACTGAGTCTGTAATACCAACATGTTTCAAGCAAACCACCATAGTCCCTGTGCCCAAGAACACTAAGGTAACCTGCCTAAATGACTACCGACCAGTAGCACTCACGTCTGTAGCCATGAAGTGCTTTGAAAGGCTGGTCATGGCTCACATCAACACCATTATCCCAGAAACCCTAGACCCACTCAATTTGCATACTGCCCCAACAGATCCACAGATGATGCAATCTCTATTGCACTCCGCACTGTCCTTTCACACCTGGACAAAAGGAACACCTATGTGAGAATGCTGTTCATTGACTACAGCTCAGCGTTCAACACCATGGTGCCCTCAAAGCTCATCACTAACCTAAGGATCCTGGGACTAAACACCTCCCTCTGCAACTGGATCCTGGACTTCCTGACTGGCCGCCCCCAGGTGGTAAGGGTAGGCAACACATCTGCCACGCTGATCCTCAACACATTGAGCCCTCAGGGGTGCGTGATCAGTCCCTTCCTGTAGTCCCTGTTCACCCATGACTGCATGGCCAGGCACGACTCCAACACCATCATTATGTTTGCAGATGATACAACAGTGGTAGGCCTGATCATCGACAACAACGAGACAGCCTATAGGGAGGAGGTCCTTGGTGTCCACATCACCAACAAACTAGAATGGTCCAAACACGCCAAGACAGTCGTGAAGAGGGCATGACAAAGCCTATTCCCCCTCAGAAGACTGAAAAGATTTGGCATGGGCCCTCAGATCCTCAAAAATGTTCTACAGCTGAAACATCGAGAGCATCCTGACTGGTTGCATCACAGCCTGGTACGGCAACTGCTCGGCCTCCGACCGCAAGGCACTACAGAGGGTAGTGCGTACGGCCCAGTACATCACTGGGCCAGAGCTTCCTGTCGTCCAGGACCTCTATACCAGGCGGTGTCAGAGAAAGGCCCTAAAAATTGTCAAAGACTCCAGCCACCCTAGTCATAGATAGATAGATAGATAGATAGATAGATAGATAGATAGATAGATAGATAGATAGATAGATAGATAGATAGATAGATAGATAGATAGATAGATAGATAGATAGATAGATAGATAGATAGATAGATAGATAGATAGATAGATAGATAGATAGATAGATAGATACTTTATTGATCCCCCGGGGGGGAAATTTCATTGTCAAGCAGCTACAACAAAACACAGGACAGGTGCAAAATGCCACAACGAAAAGTACACAAAAGACAGATACACAGTACATGATACATAGAGCGGCAGTATGAAAAAGTATAGAAATACAAGATATCTGGAGTGCAAAAAAAAAGCTATAAAAGGACATTGCATAGTATGAGTGGTTGGCTGAATATGTACACTATACATTGGTGGATGTTGGATGGTTAACTATACTATACAGGTCGATGGCAGAGAAATACTTCAGTAGCTAAAAATGCGTATGATATGAGCGAGGGTAATAATAGTTTACTTAACAGACAGACTGGGTAAATTAACGTAAGGTAAGTGAAAATTTTGCATGGTTAAATTAGCTGTACAGTTAGGTATACAGTTATATTTACAGATAAGTGAATACTTGCATGTTTACACAAACTGTACAGGTAAATGACAGGAAGAGATACTTTAATAGCTAAATGTGTGTATGATATCATTTGGGGTAATAATAGTAATTCCCTTAAAATACAGTCCTTAGTGCGCAGGGTTTAATTACAGACAACTGCACTTATTGCACATTCGATATACTAAAAGCAATGAGAAAAGGTGCAACTGGCAGGATACTAATATGCATTCCTGAGTGAATGCCTACGTCCAATAATTACTTACAATATTGCATGTGATATAATATAACAACTGTACATGAGTATGTATATACAGACCTGTATGAATAAATAGGTCCTGAGTGGATGAGTGCTGACGGACCAGAGTTACTCACGGATGGATGCATAATTGTTAAACTAGGTCCTAGCACCCCAACAGTTCCAGATCTATGTTGCCGACGGCACGGCACCCCGGTGAGGCATTATATAGTCTCATAGCCGCCGGCAGGAAGGACCTCCTGTAGCGCTCTCTGGCACACCGTGGTGGGATCAGTCTGTGACTGAAAGTGCTCCTCTGCGTCATAACCATAGTGTGCAGAGGGTGGGTGACGTTGTCCATGATGGCCAGCAGTTTGGCCAGGATCCGTCTCTCCGCCACCTCCTCTAGAGTGTCAAGGCTCATCCCCAGGACAGAGCTAGCCTTCCTGATCAGCTTATTTACCCGAGAAGCATCACCGGCTTTGATGTTTGCTCCCCAGCACACCACTGCAAAAAAGATGGCACTGGCCACCACAGACTGGTAGAAGGTATGCAGTAGTTTACTGCACACGTTGAAGGACCTGAGCCTCCTCAGAAAGTAGAGTCGGCTCTGGCCCTTTTTGTACAGGGCCCCGGTGTTACCAGCCCATTCCAGTCTGTTGTCCATATGGACACCCAGGAACTTGTATGACTCAACCATTTCCACATCCGTCCCCTTTATAGGGACTGCAGTCAGTTGTGCCTTGGTTCTCCTGAAGTCCACCACCATCTCCTTAGTTTTGCTGATGTTGAGCTGAAGGTGGTTCTGCTCACACCACAACACAAAGTCACTGATTGTGCACCTGTACTCCTCCTCCTGCCCACCCCTGATGCACCCTACAATAGCAGAGTCATCCGAGAACTTCTGTAGGTGGCATGTCTCAGAGTTATATCTGAAGTCTGAGGTGTAGAGGGTGAACAGGAAGGGGGACAGGACCGTACCCTGGGGGGCCCCTGTGTTGCTAACAGCCCGTTCTGACACACAGCTCTGTAGTCGCACAAATTGTGGCCTACCGGTCAGGTAGTCCGTGACCCAGGAGACTAAGGGTGCTTCCACTTTCATCCTCCTCATCTTCTCACCCAGTAGCAGGGGCTGAATGGTATTGAATGGTATTGAAGGCACTGGAGAAGTCAAAAAACATGACCCTCACAGTGCAACCTGCGTTGTCCAGGTGAGAGTAGGCCCTCTGCAGAAGGTAGATGATTGCATCATCCACCCCGATTTTGCGCTGGTATGCAAACTGCAGGGGGTCCATTGATGAACACACCAGGGGTCTGAGGTGAGCGAGGACTAACCTTTCCAGGGTCTTCATGATGTGGGATGTTAGCGCTACAGGTCTGAAGTCATTCAGGACAGTGGGGTGTGCCTTCTTGGGCACTGGGACGAGGCAGGATGTTTTCCACAGCACAGGGACCCTTTCTAGGCTCAGGCTAAGGTTGAAAAGACGCTGGAGTATTCCACACAGTTGGTCAGCACAGACCCTCAGCACCCTTGGGCTGATGCCATCAGGGCCCGCCGCTTTCCACTGGTGTAGTCTCTCCAGCTCTCTCTTCACTTGGTTGGTGGTGAAAGCCAGCCCAGGTGGGGAGGTGGGGGGAAGAGGGGTGTTGAGGATCAGTCCAGGGGGGGCAGGGGCAGAGGTGGGGTCACTGATTGTCTCAGCAGAGGTGCTGTGAGCAAAGTGGGGGTGGGATAGCCGTGAGGGTGTGTGGTCTGGGGAGCTGGAGGGGAGGTGGACAGGGCCAGTATCGAACCTGTTAAAAAATTGGTTCAGCTCATTGGCTCTGTCCTGGGTCCCCTCCGTCTGCCCACTGTTTGACTTTTTGAAGCCAGTGATATTTCTCATACCCTTCCACACCTCTCTCACCTGGCTCTGCCTCAGCTTGTCCTCCATCTTCTCCTTATACACTCAGACTGTTTTCTGCTACCGCACGGCAAGCGGTACGGAAGCACCAAGTCTAGGTCCAAAAGGCTTCTTAACAGCTTTTACCCCCAAGCCATAAGACTCCTGAACATGTAATCAAATGGCTACCCGGACTACTATTTACACCCTTAACTATATGTACATATTACCTCAATTAGCCCGACTAACCGGTTCCCCCGCACATTGACTCTGTACCGGTACAACCTGTATATAGCCTCGCTACTGTTATTTTTTACTGGCATTTTACAGTTCTATTGTTTACCTTATACTTATTTTTTCACTGTTGGTTAGGGCTTGTAAGTAAGCATTTAACTGTAAGGTCTACACCTGTTGTATTCGGTGACAAATAAACTTGGATTTGATTTGAGATGCTTACTTCTCATCTGCCATCCCCAACCACAATACTGTAGCAAAATGAAATCTACTTGAAGGTAAGAGGGCTCACTGTTGCCTGTATTGGCTGGTTTCCAGATTATGTCAGACATGACGTTGAATACTGACAGATAGATAGATAGATAGATAGATAGATAGATAGATAGATAGATAGATAGATAGATAGATAGATAGATAGATAGATAGATAGATAGATAGATAGATAGATAGATAGATAGATAGATAGATAGATAGATAGATAGATTACTTTATTGATCTCCGGGGGGTAATTTCTTTGTCAAGCAGCTACGAAAAACACAGGGCAGGTGCTAAATATAACAAGTGGCCTTGGTGGTTATAAAATACATTTAACCAAATATGATTATTAATCTTCTGAATTGTTTTATCAGGTCTTTCTCTAACATTTAATTAACAGTATATCAAAAAAGTCTGATTTCATAACCTAATACATCTGATATTAAGCACCAAGCTCTGTTGACAAGTTTCTCAAAGCAACTTTTAAGGATTTGACATGTTGTGGTGGTAGTATTCAGGTCACAACAAGCTAAATTAGCATGACAACAATGAAATGTAAAAGGCTTTGGAAAAAAAAAAGCTGGTGTTTCACAGAGAAACGCTTGATTTTATGAAAATACTACATGCCATGTCTCTAAATGGATATCTATCTTACCTCTATATTGTTTTATGTCCTCTGGATTCGATAATAAAGATGACGAGTTCAATGTGAAAATGGCCCTGTCAGGTAGCCTTCATTCTCGCACAGCATTCAGCCTAGGTGGCACAAAGCTGTGCAATTTTTATATTTTGGCCATCCTACAAGGATAAAAACTACAATAACTTTTAAATGGCTTATGATAGAGACGTGAGGTTTGGACAATTAATGTTGGTCAAAATATGTGTTTTTGATTGGACGCCCTACCATGTCCCTTCTTCTCTCCCTCTCTGCAGATTTATTACCAAGACGTTACAGCAGCGAGGTTTACTTAAAACAAACAAATGAGTGTGTGTGCCTCCCGCGTCTTCATCAACGTTTTAGTGTTGCGTGTCTGTCTGTACTGGGTGAGCCTTGACTTGGGTGAGGGGAGGGGAGGTTTTGGGGCGGCTTCCCTCCTCTTAGAGAGACTTGTCATCAGCCCTGACATTTGACTGAACCCATCCTACACACACACAGTCTACTAAGCTGTTTGCAGCCCTAGCCCAAAACAGCTAGGGTCATTATATGGTTCAGTTGTGTTCAGTTTGAATATAGACACCTGGTAAAAGCAGAGGAAACTCAAAGAACTCAAACCAACTGAGAGAAACCAACTGTTTTACTGGAGCGTGTTAGTCACCGAGTGAATCACACTATGGTCACAGTAGATTAGCGCATGCTAACACACACCACAGCCCCATGGCAAGTCACATCTCATATCAACCTCCTGGAGTTCAACTAGTTAGGCATACTCTTGGTCCGTCACAAAAATGAAGAGTGAATTCAAACGAACTATGATTCAGGGAACAGACAGATTTTGGAATGTCTTAATGTCACATCCATTACGGACAATACTGTCAAAACCTGCTCTTTCTCTCTCTCTCTCTTTCTCTTTCGTGCAAACTGCACTCAAATCAAATTTTTGATTATGAATCTGTGCTTTTTAGTGTCAAGTCCCACATTTGTCAGTTATAAATTCCAACTCTATTCTGGAGTGTACTGGATTGTCATGGAAATGTAAGTTAAAAGTATATTATACTGTAACGCAGACACACACACACATAAAATGCCAGAGAAAGAGTGGTTATCCTGGAGGCAGGTTGAGATGAGGAGAGATGAATTAACTAGAGAGACACATCTGGTCATCCTTCCATCATTCTGTGTGTGTGGCTTCCTTCGCACCAGACATCCTCAATGTCTCGCGTGAGCCCATTTCTTCCCTCTCTCGCTCTTTTTCTCTCTCCACTGTCATCCCTTCTGTGGTGTCTTTTCTTGATTCTCTCTGCATCAATCTAGTCTCACTCTCAGTCCATATCACCTCTCTCCCCCCTATTTCTCTCTCTTTCCCTCCCTCCCTCCCTCCCTCCCTGCTCTCCCTCTCTCCCTCCTTCCCGCTCTGTCTCTCTCTGTTAGTCACTCTGCTGTTGTCTCGGTGTTCTGCTACTTCTGTCTGTTTCCTGATCCCCAGCCGGTCAGACAGAGTGGAGTTTGATTAGTTCAGTCTAGTAGTCTGACACACAACAATCAAATCAAAATCAAATTTGATTTGTCACATACACGTGTTTAGCACGAGGGCGGGAAGTTTGCACCCGGTGATGCGTTGGGCAGACCACACCACCCTCTGGAAAGCCCTGCGGTTGCGGGTGGTGCAGTTGCCGTACCAGGCGGTGATACAGCCCAACAGAATGCTCTCAATTGTGCATCTGTAAAAGTTTGTGAGGATTTTAGGTGCTAAGCCAAATTTCTTCAGCCTCCTGTAGGCTGTCTCGTCATTGTTGGTAATCAGGCCTACTGATGATTTGATGATTGAGTTGGAAGCGTGCTTGGCCACGCAGTCATGGGTGAACAGGGAGTACAGGAGGGGGCTTAGCACGCATGTGTTGAGGATCAGCAAAGTGGAGGTGTTGTTTCCTACCTTCACCACCTGGGGGCGGCCCGTCAGGAAGTCTAGGACCCAGTTGCACAGGGTGGGGTTCAGACCCAGCGGCTCGAGCTTCATGATGAGCTTGGAGGGTACTATGGTGTTGAATGCTGAGCTATAGTCAATGGTTAGCATTCTTACATAGATATTCCTCTTGTCCAGATGGGATAGGGCAGTGTGCAGTGCAATGATGATTGCATCTGTGGATCTATTGGGGCGGTAAGGAAATTGAAGTGGGTCTAGGGTGACAGATAAAGTAGAGTTGATATGATCCTTTACTAGTCTCTCAAAGCACTTCATGATGTCAGAAGTGAGTGCTACGGGGCGATAGTCATTTAGTTCAGTTACCTTTGCTTTTTTGGGTACAGGAACAATGGTGGACATCTTGAAGCATGTGGGGACAGAAGACTGGGATAGGGAGAGATTGAATATGTCCGTAAACACTCTAGCGAGCTGGTCTGCACATGCTCAGAGGACCGGATTCCGATTGCCGTCTGGGCCGGCAGCCTTGCGAGGGTTAACACGCTTAAATGTCTTACTCACGTCAGCCACGGAGAAGGAGAGCCCACAGTCCTTGGTAGTGCGCCGCGTCAGTGGCACTGTGTTATCATCAAAGCGGGCGAAAAAGGTGCTTAGCTTGTCCGGAAGCAAGACGTCGGTCTCAGCGACGTGGCTGGTTTTCCATTTGTAGTCCGTCATTGTCTGTAGACCCTGCCACATACGTCTCCTGTCCGAGCCGTTTAATTGCGAGTCCACTTTGTCTCTATACTGACGTTTTGCCTGTTTGATTGCCTTACGGAGGGAATAACTACACTGTTTGTATTCAACCGTATTCCCAGTGACCTTGTCATGGTTAAATGGGATGGTTTGCGCTTTCAGTTTTGCGCGAATGCTGCCATCTATTCACGGTTTCTGGTTAGGGTAGGTTTTAATAGTCACAGTGGGTACAACATCTCCTATACACTTCCTGATAAACTCAGTCACCATATCAGTGTATTCGTCTATGTTGTTCTCGGAGGCTACCCGGAACATATCTGGTCTCTGCTGGAGTTAACTTTCGTGAGAAGAATGCACAGGGGTGTAACTTGCCTGGCGTTCCATGACGCTGGGAGAGGACAGCACCAATTCCACAGTCCGAGGCATCAACCTCTACGATAAAAGGGTCAGGATGCTTAAGAATAGGAGCTGTGGTGAAACTGGACTTGAGCCTGTTGAATGCTGATGTAGCCACTTCCGGCCATACTAACTTCCTGGGCTTTCCTTTAAGAAGTGAGGTGATGGGTGCAGCTATGGTACTGAAGTCACGGATGAATATACGGTAGAAGTTTGCAAAGCCTAGAAATCGTTGTAACCCCTTGACAGTGCTGGGTATGGGCCAATCCATGACAGCTTTTACCATGGTATCATCCATCTCAACTCCAGAATAACTAATATTGTATCCCAGGAATTTGGTTGACGTAACATGAAACTCACACTTTTCGGCCTTGACAAAAAGGTCATTCTGGAGCAAGCGTGAGAAGATAGTTCTTACATGACAGATATGTTCTTCCATTGAGTGTGAATAGATCAGGATATCGTCTATGTAGACAATCACATACTGATTCAAGAGATCTTTGAATACTGGAAAACTAAAGGAGCATTAGCCATAAGGCATAACCAGATACTCGTAGTGCCCCCTTGTGGTGAGAAATCTCTGATGAGATTGTAGGCAGACCTGAGGTCCAATTTGGTGAAATACTGGGCCTCCCGTAATTGCTCCAAGGAAGAAGGAATAAGAGGCAAGGGATAGCGATTCTTAACTGTGATTGCGTCGAGTGCTCGATAGTCAATACAAGGTCTTAAGCTACCGTCTTTCTTGTCAACAAATAAGAACCCAGATGCTGCAGGAGAGGTGGATGGTCTAATAAATCCATAAGATAAGGCTTCTTCAACATATTCTTCCATGGCCTTGGTTCAGGAATGGACAATGGGTAAACACGGCTTTTAGGTGGAGAGGTGTTAGGAAGGAGGTCGATTTCACAGTCTGAGGGGCGATGAGGTGGCAACTTGGTGGCCCTGTCTTTACTAAATACCTCAGCCAAGTCAGCATACTCATTGGGGACATTATCTGGTAATGGAAAAGGATTCTTGGTTAGATGGGTAGTGCAGACTGTAAGTTTGGTGGGCAGTTCCAGACAGTGAGCGTGACAATGAGGTGACCAACAGACCAATTCCTTTTCCTTCCATGAAATTTGTGGGTCGTGAGAAGATATCCAAGGATATCCAAGGATGACTGGGTTTAACAGGACAGTTGGAACAACGATGACCTGATTCACCACAGTATAAGCAGAGTTGATTGAGTAATCTTCTTCTCCGTTCATCAGGTGGTAAGTGAGTTCGTCCTATTTGCATGGCTTCAGTAGGACTAGACTGACATGGTATTTGAGCAGTAGTAGCAGGCACATAATAACCTGACTTGGGACTTGGTTGTGTTCGTAAAAGATTGTCAATTTTGATAGCAAGGGTAACGAACTGGGAGAAGTCAAGGGAGTCATCTTTGCATAGCAATTCTGCTTGTAATTTAGCAGACAGACTTGAACGAAAAATGTGCTTCAAAGCAACATCATTAAACCCACTTTGGGCTGCAAGGGTGCGAAACTGGATAGCATAGTCAGAAGCAGGTCTGTTGCCTTGACGTAGCTGAGTTAGTTGAGAAGCTGCGTCCATGCCCCCAGCAGGATATTGGAAGACATCACAAATCAATTGAGTGAAGTAATTGTATGACTGTTTGATACGGGTGTCGTGATCCCAAACAGCTGTGGCCCACTCTAAGGCCTTCCCGGTAGGCAAAGTCATGATAAAGGAACACTTTGTATGGTCTTGGCTAAACCTTTCGGTTTGATTGGAAAAATAAATAGAACACTGTCGTAGGAAACCAGTGCAGTTGTCAGGAGAGCCATCAAACTTATCGGGTAAAGCGAATCTTACCGGGTCAGGACGTGGGGCAGGAAGAGAATGAATATACTGTGTCAGATGCTCGTTTGAGGCTTGCAGTGTCAATAACTGGTGTTGAAAACCATTGAGCAGATCCTTTTGATACTCAATGGTAGAGAGGAGTTGAGAGACTTCCGCTGGATTCACGCCAGGCGAAGTATTCTGTAAGGAAGATGTAGGATGAGTGGAATCCATAAGCGGGTCTTTATTAAAGGATCGGAGCATCAAATCCAAACAATAGTCACAACTCATAGTCAGGTCACAGGCCTTGGTCGAAGCACAGGTAAAGCAATCCAATGATAGACAAATCCAAAAAACAGCATTTCAAAAGTGTGAGTCAAAAGGCAAAACAATGGTCATAACAGTAATCATCAATAGAGAATGGTAGAACGCTTAGTAAGGCAGAGAACTGGCAATACTTTGCAATAAGGCATTGATAGCAAATGGCTTAAATACAGGGTGACAGGAAATGACAAGACAGGAATGATGTGGCAGGAACAGGAAGTAACAGAGTTCAATATTCAGGTGATGGCTCCCTCTGATGGACTGGTGCCTGATCAAACGTTACAATATCCCAGTCCGCGTGATCAGAACAATCTTGAAGCAAGGATTCCGATTAGTCAGAACAGCATTGAATAGTCTGGATACTTCCTGTTTGAGTTTCTGCCTATAGGAAGGGAGGAGCAAAATGGAGTCGTGGTCAGATTTGCAGAAGGGAGGGCAGGGGAGTGCCTTGTAGGCATCCAGGAAGTTGGAGTAGCAGTGGTCGAGTGTTTTACAAGTGCAAGTTCTATAGTCTATAGCGTTTTTCTCAAATTTGCTATGTTAAAAATCCCCAGCTACAATAAATGCAGCCTCAGGATATGTGGTTTCCAGTTTACATAAAGTCCAGTGTAGTTCTTTGAGGGCCGTCTTGGTATCCGCTTGAGGGGGAATATACACGGCTGTGACTATAACCGAAGATAATTCTCTCGGGAGGTAATACGGTCTGCATTTGATTGTGAGGTATTCTAGGTTGGGTGAACAAAAGAACTTGAGTTCCTGTATGTTATCACAATCACACCCCCGCCCTTCTTCTTCCTGTAGAGATATATATTCCTGTCAGCGCGATGAAATGAAAACCAAACAGGCTGTATGGATTCAGACAGAATATCCGAGAGAGCCATGTTTTCCGTGAAACAGAATATGTTACAATCCCTGATGTCTCTCTGGAAAGAAAGAAAGAAATAAAAATGAAAAGAAATCCTCACCCTGAGGCCGTCAACTTTATTATCCAGAGACTGAACATTAGAAGTAATATACTCGGAAGCGTTGGGTTGTGTGCGTGCCTCCTGAGTCGGACCAGAAGTCCACTCCGAGTACCTCTGTTATGCGACAGTGTTTTGGATCAGCCTCAGGAATCAGTTCAATTTCCCTGGGGGGGTACGAATAAAGGATCCGATTCGTGATGGTAGTGCTGGTAATGCTGGTGAGTTACCGCCGCTCTGATATCCAAAAGTTCTTCCCGGCTGTATGTAATAACACAAAAATATTCCTGGGCTAAAAATGTATTAAATAACACATAAAAAAAAACAAAATACTGCAAAGTTTCCTAAGAGCTAGAAGCACGGCAGCCCTATCCGTCGGTGCCATTTTACATTTTACAATCTAGTCTGTTACTTTGTGTGTGTGTGTGTGTGTTCTAGGGCTAGAGTTAGAGTGAATTGGGGTTATCAGATTGTGAGCGGGTGGATTCTAGGAATATCAGTGCTGGCCAACCGTGTACAGAGACAAACAATTATTGTCTTAACTTCCCATATTGGACACAGACAGGTCGCTCAAGATCCACTGGGAAATTAGATGTCTATCAAGCTAAGCAGAGTGTCAGGTGATTCCTTCAAAACAAGGCCACTAGGGGCAGCAGTGAGCACTATTACCATCAAGTAGGCTTGGGTTTTGTGAATTGCGGATAGGCATAAGCAGCGAGCTCTGCCTCTGAGGGTTGCGTGTTCTATCCCGGTGCTAGGCACTTGTTTACATTTTTGTTATTTTAACCCTGTCCCAAACCTTAACCCTTAACTTAACCATTCAGAATGAATGTCTACAGAGGAAAGAAAAAGTATGTGAACCCTTTGGAAATACCTGGATTTCTGCATAAATTTATCATAAGATTTGATCTGATCTTCATCACAACAGTAGAAAAACACAGCCTGCTTAAACTAGTAACACACAAACAATTATACGTTTTCATGTCTTTATTCAACACACTGTGTAAACATTCACAGTGCAGGGTGGAAAAAGTATGTGAACCCTTGGATTTAATAAATGGTTGACCCTCCTTTGGCAGCAATAACCTTAAACCAAATGTTTTCTGTAGTTGCGGATCAGACCTGCACAACGGTCAGGTGGAATATTGGACCATTCCTCTTTACAAAACTGTTTCAGTTCAGCAATATTCTTGGGATATCTGGTGTGAACCGCTCTCTTGACGTCATGCCACAGCATCTCAAATCGGGTTGAGGTCAGGACTGGGCCACTCCAGAAGGTGTATATTCTTCTGTTGAAATCATTCTGTTGTTGATTTACTTCTGTGTTTTGTGTGGTTGTCCAGTTGCATCACTCAACTTCTGTTGAGATTCAATTGGCGGACAGATAGCCTTACATTCTCCTGCAAAATGTCTTGATAAACTTTAATACATTTTCCATCGATGATAGCAAGCTGTCTGTCACGGTCGGGTGTGTAGAGAGTAGACCAAGGCACAGCGTAGCGATAGTTCGACATCTTTTATTAGAATAAACTATACTTGATATCGAACTATACAAAATAACAATGATGCAGATAAATGGAACGGAAACACGCGTACTTACGACACGGGACAATAGACAATGAACCACGCCATGGGAGTGGAAAAGACACATAAGTAGGATCCCTATTTAGAGGTAATGCAATGTAGCTGCCTCTAATTAGGGATCCCACACACACAACACCACACAGACGTAGAACAACTAGAACTGCCAGACTCTGATCATAGAAATATAGAGAGCAAAGCTTCTCTATGACCAGAGCCTGACACTGTCCAGGCCCTGAGGCAGCAAAGCAGCCCCAAACCATGATGCTCCCTCCACCATACTTTACAGTTGGGATGAGGTTTTGATGTTGGTGTGCTGTGGCTTTTTTTCTCCACACATAGTGTTGTGTGTTCCTTCCAAACAACTCAACTTTAGTTTAATCTGTCCTCAGAATATTTTGCCAGTAACGCTCTGAAACATCCAGGTGCTCTTTTGCGAACTTCAGACGTTCAGCAATGCTTTTTTGGACAGCAGTGGCTTCTTCCGTGGTGTCCTCTGATGAACACCATTCTTGTTTAGTGTTTTACGTATTGTAGACTCATCAACAGAGATGTTAGCATGTTCCAGAGATTTCTGTAAGTCTTTAGCTGACACTCTAGGATTCTTCTTAACCTCACTGAGCATTCTGTGCTGTGCTCTTGCAGTCATCTTTGCAGGAGGCCACTCCTAGGGAGAGTAGCAACAGTGCTGAACTTTCTCCATTTATAGACAATTTGTCTTACCGTGGACTGATGAACATCAAGGCTTTTAGAGATATTTTTGTAACCCTTTCCAGCTTTATGCAAGTCAACAATTCTGAATCTTGGTCTTCTGAGATCCCTTTTGTTCGAGGCATGGTTCACATCAGGCAATGCTTCTTGTGAATAGCAAACTCAAATTTTGTGAGATAGATAGATAGATAGATAGATAGATAGATAGATAGATAGATAGATAGATAGATAGATAGATAGATAGATAGATAGATAGATAGATAGATAGATAGATAGATAGATAGATAGATAGATAGATAGATAGATAGATAGATAGATAGATAGATAGATACTTTATTGATCCCAGAGGGGGACATTTCTTTGTCAAGCAGCTACAACAACAAAACACAGGGCAGGTGCAAAATGCCACAACGAAAGTACACAAAAGACAGATTCACGGTACATGATACATAGAGCGGCAGTATGAAAAAGTATAGAAATACAAGATATCTGGAGTGCAAAAAAAAGCTATAAAAAGACATTGCATAGTACATCGTCTCATTGATTGGACTCCAGGTTAACTGACTCCTGACTCCTGACTCCAATTAGCTTTTGGAGAAGTCATTAGCCTAGTGGTTCACATACTTTTTCCAACCTAGACTGTGAATGTTTAAATTATGTGTTCAATATAGACAAGAAAAATACAATAATTTGTGTGTCATTAGTTTAAGCACACTGTGTTTGTCTATTGTTGTGACTTAGATGATCAGATCAACTTTTATGACCAATTTATGCAGAAATCCAGGTAATTCATACTTTTTCTTGCCACTGTAAACTTAACCTTCGAAATTTGGACACCTGATTCTGCATTGAGACTGAGAGCTTGTTGATTGGACAAACCTACCATAGGTCTCTCACACACACAAAGCCACACGCTCGCACACAACACACACATCATAGGTCACACAATTATTATTTTATTTCATTTAAACCTTTATTTAACTAGGCAAGTCAGTTAAGAACAAATTCTTATTTACAATGACGGCCTACCTCGTCCAAACCCGGACAACACTGGGCCAATTGTGAGCTGCTCTATGCTTGATATTATATTGTCTTAGCTCATAATATTGTACTTTTAATAATGTTTGTCGTCAATCTACCACCAGTCACATTGCAGTGTTTTGCAAAGACCTAATCAACAAACACTTCTTTAAGATCAAGCTGAACTGAAGTGTGTGTGTGTGTGTGTGTGTGTGTGTGTGTGTGTGTGTGTGTGTGTGTGTGTGTGTGTGTGTGTGTGTGTGTGTGTGGTAGGGGTGTGAGATGGATGTGTCTATGTTTAGAGTATTTTCAAGGAAGGAACTCTGGTTTCCCTTCCACACCCTCATTATCACTGTATTACCTCTCTCTCTCTCTCTCCCTCCCCTGATCTCTTTCTCTTCCCTTCTCTTCACTTCACTACCCACGTTTAATGGAGCACCTGTTGTACTGAAAGAAACCAATCTTCTAATCCCCCTCTTTCTCCTTTCTGTTTATCTCTTATGAGCACACTTACCCAGCTAAAAACAAACGTTCCCACAACCTTTAGAAAAACGTTCTCTTAAGGGTCACATTAGGTCATCATTAGACCGTTATTGTAAATAAGAATTTGTTCTTAACTGACTTGCCTAGTTAAATAAAAAATCAACTAATGTTTTCATGAGAATGTTCCCGTGATGTGCAAGGAATGTTTACAAGAGACCATTTCCTTAATGCCAAAGAGTACATGTTTGCTATGTTCTCAAAGCGTAAGATATTAATGTTCTAGAGATGTTTCATGGGAACGTTGCCAGAACATTCGTGTCCAGTTTTCTGAGGGATAGGAGAATATTCCATCAACGTCCCACCAACACAGAACGTGGTTGGCATGTTCTCAGAAAATAAAATATTAATGTTCTAGACATTAGGGTCACTAAATCTTGATTGGTGAGCACCGGATCCATTCACAGCTCTTTGTCTATCGGCAAGGTTAGGGATACTCACAGTATATGACATACATGATTACATTGTGCTTGTTCAAACAATCTGTTGTTATTATTTCTCACCTGGGCTTTGAACTCCCGACCTCTAGGTTCAAGGTACTCTGATCTTCATGCTTCGCCACCATGTCCATGTAATGTACCACTTTATCTGAATATTCTCGCATCATTGATTTGATTGACTTATTTCAGCAATTGAAGGGCTTTTTGTATAGTTGTCTGTTGGTGGGTCATATTAACCTGTTTTAATTATATTCCTGGATGACAATGATCAATAATCTTGACAATTCACTCACAATGATCTACACAAGTGCCTAGGGAGGAGGGGTAGGATTTCTTCAGGACAGGGGTTAACTAACTGGCCCAGTAGGCACATTCCCTTAATGCAGGGCTGTCCAACCCTGTTCCTGTAGAGCTACCCTCCTGTAGGTTTTCACTCCAACCCCAGTTGTAACCTACAGGATGGTAGCTCTCCAGGAACAGGGTTGGAGAACCCTGCCTTATTGGGACAATGGTTAGGGTGTTTGTCATTGGTGCTGATGGCCTGGGTTTCGAGACCTGCTAGGGGAGTCATCCTACTGTCAAATGTTTAGCAGTATGTTAATGTCATTATATGGCAACAGTTAAAGCACACTGATCTGATCTAAATAAAATGAGTTTGTAATTGAAAGATGGGAATCTGTAAGTTTACCCGTTGACCACATTTCCACTACCTCATAGATTATCAGTTTTTATTAATTCTACAAAATTATTGGGACAGTGACATGTTTTGTTGTTTTGGCTCTGTACTCCAGGACTTTGGATTTGAAATGATACAATGACTGAGATTAAAGTTCAGACTGTCAGCTTTAATTGTTTAGAAATTACAGTACTGTTTGTACCTAGTCCCCGCTTTTTAGGGGACCAAAAGTTTTGGGACAAATTCACTTGTGTATTTCAAGTAGTCAAAAGTTAAGGTTTTGGTCTCATATTCATAGCACGCAATGACTACATCAAGCTTGTGGCTCTACATATTTGTTGTATACATTTGCTGTTTGTTTTGGTTGTGTTTCAGATTATGTTGTGCCTAACAGTATTTAATAAAGTGATTGTACACAAGAGGGCGTGCTGAACTACTTTTTTAGCACGGCTGTGCTCTGGATCAGCACAGCCATGCTAAAAAAGTAATTTTGCCTAACTTTGAGTGTACAATTGCTTTTCTACAATGGTTTACCAATTACATAAAAACAGGTTATTTTGATAAATGTAGCCCTGGTCCTGACACATCTATGGTTGCTTACCAAGCCGACTGACCATTCATTCTATCGGTTAAGTCTTTTTGTTCTTTATCTACGGACGTTGTTCTAAATTCGTCGTTGCCATGCTGGTTGGCAATGGTCTTATCTCTTGCTTGCTAGTTAGCCAACTACGGCTAACATAGTCAGGTCAAACAGTGCAGCTAGAATAACAGCAAACTTGCTGAATTAAGTTTGTTTAAGTTGTTTGAAATATAACAATGAGCTAATGATACACGATTTCACGTGGCGTAGAAAACGTGTTCTCTCGTCAGGACACTGTTCAGAGGAGCTAGCCAACTACACAGCTAACGCTTCAAACTGAAGCTTGTAAGACAGCAAACTAGTTGTATTTCATGTTGTTTGACCTGTTTTTCTAATGACATTTCTTTGTGTATATTGGCTGGCTGGGCTGATGGGACACTGGGTGAGCAGGGATGGAACGGAAAACACATTTTTGCATCATAGGCTTACCCGTGCTAAACCTTTTTTTTTTTTTGTAGTATGGCTTAGAATGCGTCTTTACCAATCACAATGCTTGTTTTGACCAACCCATTATAGAATGGTAAATAATGCATTGCGTCATTTTGGAGTTTCTAAACACTTCTACATTAATGTGGATGCTACCATGATT
This sequence comes from Thymallus thymallus, assembly GCA_023634145.1. Classification (NCBI taxonomy): domain Eukaryota; kingdom Metazoa; phylum Chordata; class Actinopteri; order Salmoniformes; family Salmonidae; genus Thymallus; species Thymallus thymallus. Next base: position 5,038,267 of record CM042422.1, read on the forward strand.
ACGGAGAGTCCTGAATGAATGGTGAATAATGATGAGTGAGAAAATTACACACTTGTAATTGTTAACTCTCAGAGCGCCGGAATTCCATGACTACTAGAACCATGACGCTCATTCTGACAGTTAATATTTAAAATTGTATAAACATTCCATAATAAATTACTAAATGAATGCATTTATTATGTTAAAATAGGTCATAAGAAACCTCAAGACACCAAATGCAAATTGTAATCAGTCAGAACATATATTTATTCATCCAGAAGCACATAGGGCATTAAAAGCATGCATTGACAAAGAAGCAAGACGCTAACCAAATAGCATATCATCCTACAGAGGTCCTTGCAGGTCAGACTTTTTGACTGCTATACTCTATCAGAAAGAGCAGATTCCAAGGTTTCTAATGAACCAATATTCCATTATATTCTTACTGTAAAATATGTGTGTTGACTGCCATAATATCACAAACAGAACTGGAGTTCTAACCAGTTTTAGGAGGGCATGTCATTTTATGAATGGTTTTCCCGGGCCTGCTCCGCTCCTTCTCCGATAGTTGAATGTGCCGTTACCAGTTGATAATCACTCCGATAATTGCTTTGAATCGGAACCTTAACTATCCCGAAACTAATTTCACACATAACTGATGAAATAAATGAAGTATAGTATCATGGGGGAGAATGGGTGAGTTGATGAGTGAGGGGAAGAAAACAATGCATAATTATGTAGTCGCCAATTGTGAATTAATCTATTGTAATTATAATCTAAAAATGATGTACTCTATATCAATCCACCGAATCCAAGCAGTGTTATTAGTCTACTCTAGGCCTCCGGGGAGTCGGCTACACAGTGTGAGAGTACATCATTTACAACGGCAAGACCAATATGAATGGATACACGTGCTGCGTTAGCATTGCTACAAGATCTGAATGAAAACGCCTCGGATGGCAGGGAAGAAATGGATCATGACATCTCTGGTGTTTATTATTCTGATTCATGCCGAACGGCTTTCCATATCTGGAAAAGGATCCATGTCGGGCAGCGGTGAGCGAGCGTCGGATAATGTTTTGGCTCAGATCGCACGACTGTACTAGGTGAAAGGAGGAAGTCGCCGCTGGCCTTCTGCTGTGTTCTACAACATGCTTAAGTTGGCTGCTATCAACGCACACGTGTTGTTCAAGCAGTGCATGAACAACACCATGAGCGTGAGAGACTTCATCATGAGTCTGCCACACGGGGTTACGTGAGAGACACATGAGGGCCAAGGCAGCAGCCACTCAAGCCAAATTGCGCACAGCTCCCTGGGAGGAGAAACTGCATGGTGGGCAGATCCGAACAGAACAAATGACACCCGTTTTCAGCTGCAAGAGACTTGTTTGTGGGAATTGTTTAATCAAGTGAAAGTTGTGGCGAGCGTTAGGACAAGAGATAACAGCAAAACGAGCTCCAACTGTTGCGTGAAGAAGCACGCCGTACTGTAAGCACGAGCGAGGCCATAAATAATGTGTCCAATTACTGACAATAGACTATTTTTGACCATTGTCATATACACACTTATACTAATTATTATTATATGTTTTTGCTGTGTCTCAACACACATGCTTTATGTTTCATAGTTGTAAGAAACAAAAATGAAAATCTGTTTGTGTTTACATTTTTTTTTTACATATAGCCTACAGTAAAATTAACCATACTGAACAAAAATATAAACGCAACATGCAACAATTTCAAAGATTTTACTGAGCTACAGTTCATAATAAGTAAATCAGTCACTTGAAATAAATGAATTAGGCCCCCCTGTTGTGTAAGCGGCCATGTTTGTCAGCGTGTTATTTCAGTCATGACACAAAGCAGGCTAGTGGACCCAAATGTGGGCACAGAGGGAGAGTTGATTCCAATAGAAGAAATGATTTATTAATAGGCAAACAATCTCGTAGTCGGTGGGCAAGCAATGGTTGGCAACAGGATAGCACGGCAGAGGTACACTGGGGTAGGCAGACTCGTTGGTCGGTGGACAGGCAGAAGACGATAGCCGAAGCAGAAGGACTGAGGTACAAAGGAGTAGACAGGCTCGTAGTCGGGTCAAACCGGCAGGAACGCTGGAAACGACTGTACAGGACAAGACGATCTGGCAACTGCCAGAACAGAGAACAGGGGTTAAATACACAGAGGACTAATGGTGAATAGGAAACACCTGGTGTGGGGTGGAGACAAGACAACAGGTGAAACATCTCAGGGTGGGACAAGTCATTTCAGTGTTATTTCATTCTCTTAGTCATTTCAGTCTGTTTATTTACAGAAACACTGAAATGTTAAAATGTTTCTTATATTCTCCACAGAGACTTTGTGTGTGCTACATCTCAGAATAAACACTTATGGAAAGTCTTCTCACACACTGTCTATAACTATACCTAATATCTCTCTCGCTCTCTCTCTCTCGCTCTCTCTCTGAGAATACACAGTCCATTAGTTACAATAGGGCCATTAGCCATAAGACACCTCAGTGTGCGTGCGTGCGACTATTTGGATAGCATCATTAGACCTCTTTGTCAGTTGAACAGAGAAGATTGAATGTCTGAAACTTGAAGACTGAAGTGTAGTTAGGATAGGATGAACTTTAATGTCCTCAAGGGGAAAATTGTCTTATACACACAGTAGGATATTTGTTGGGCTACATGCGGATACATGCAATGCTGCTGTATCAGATCTTCTGTCTATTTAAGGATTGTCAGATGAAAATGTTGCCCTTAAGTGAAGTCCATGAAGTCCAAATCAATTGACTTCAATGTTCAGTGTTGAATCTGTACTTATATAGCCTTACTACACCATGTCACTTTACCACATACACACCATACTGTCACATTACCATTGGTTTATTCATGTGATCTGTTTCAATCTCAGTGTCGTCTGGAGACATTTTGGTTTTTTCACAGCTGTGCCTTAATCCCTCGTTACTCAACCCTGTTGAGGTTAGACTCACAAACACGCACAACGATGCATGCCTATACACACACACAAACACCAGTGGAGAACTGCAGTTTCATGAGACCCCCCAACCCGCAAGGTCGGCAGCTAATTTCTACTATTCTACACATTTTTTTTTCCATGAGGCTGAGGGAACATCTTTTTACCCACTTTCTCGATCTTGGCTCATCGCTGCATCTCCCCAAAAGGCTCGGGAGAGGCGAAGTTGGAGTTCATGCATTTTTCAGTTCATGCGTCCTCCGAAACATGACCCGCCTAACCGCGCTCCTTAACTCCCGCCAGCTTCATCCGGAAGCCAGCTGAACCCATCTGTCAGAGGAAACACTGGGTCCGTAGTAACGTCTTTAGCGATGCAGTGCCTTAGACCGCTGCGCCATTCAGGAGGCCCATATTTTGCCCTTTTAAAGCTAATTTCCTGTAATTCTAAACATTTTGCCATGGCTTATGGCATGTTCATATGATATCTGGGGGAGGGCCCAGACCTCCAGGAGACCACTGAGAGCTCGTGGGACCCCCCCCCCCCCCCCCCCCCCCCCCACACTACGGGGGCTGCAGGGGTATGTGGTGCGCCAGTGTCATACTTGGAGGAACGTGTTGGTAAGTTTAGGGAAGTTATATGTTGGTGGAAAAAGAGTACCAGTACACAACTCCTGTGTGCTTGCTTGCATGTGTGTGTGTGTGCTTGCGTTTGTGGTCAAGGGCAAGGATTAGATGTGGAATTCTGCAAATAAAGGAGTTAATTTGCTGTCAGAAGTAACAAACACAGACAGGTGTTGCGTTAGAGGCTCTCCTCTGATCGCTCAACGCCTCACTGACTGACAGACAGAACTCTGCCTTCTGTTAAGAGTTTCACTTTAAGATGGATACATGATGATGTATGAGGACAAGGTCTTTGAAATATTCATGGAGAGAGACAGAGTGAGGGATGGAGAGAAAGAGAGATGGAGGGAGAGCGAGAGAAGAGAGAAAAAGGGAACGTGTGACCGACAGATGCACCTCTACCTCCTTCTGTGAGAGTTTATACTTTAAAATGGAGGTTTAGTGAATCTGGATACTCTTTCTCTCACGTATGAGGACAACACAAGGCCTTTCATCAGGAGTCTGTCGTAGATATTCTCTTTCAAAACAGGTAGATTACTGATAAACATAAAGAAGACTCCAACAAAAGTATTTGTAGTTTCTCTTGCATATAATGTATGTTTATTTGATCATTTTAGAAACAAAGTCATTCTGACCCTGGGGAGGAAGAAAAAGGATTTGATTATCATTTGTGATGGTTCCCGGGTTTAAGGCTGAGGTAAGTGCAGGGACAATATGCATTCAGAGTGGGTCTCAATAACGTGTGTGTGCTTCTGTTCCTTGTTATAGGGGAAATCAATAACAATTTACCTCAAGGCGATAGACGAGAGTCACCCTGGTCAAATATGAAAGACTTGACTCTCTGTGTGTATATATATATATATATATATATATATATATATATATATATATATATATATATATATATATATATATATATATATATATATATATATATAATCAGTGGAGGCTGGTGACTTGAACAATTTAGGAGGACGGTATAGGCGTGGAACGCACAAAGACGTCAAAGTGTCTTTCAGAAATGGACAAAGAGTACTTATTTTCACTTAAAGCATTTAATAAAGACATTTAGATTACAATATTATGGGGAATGTGAATGAGAGGGCTACTTACAACGTGTTAGAAAGGGATCACAGCAGTGGTTAAATGAGGGTATTATGCATGAGTTGAGGTGTTCAGAGGCTTGACTTCAGTGCAGGACAGGATTTGACTGGTAAGACAAAAAACAATAACACAACACACTACACAGTTAGACAAAAGAGCAAAGAATGAGTTAGTCCAAGCAAGGATTAAAATCACATTGATGTGTAATAATGTGATTGTGTTTGTGTATGTGATTGACTCTACATACAGTAATGAGAGAAAATTGACAGGTGCTCTCACAGTGCTTGGAGAGGAAACATTCAAAGCACCAGTGGATGAGCGGGCATGAGACGTGGCTTCAGTTCATATCAGGAGAGAGTTGACAATGGTAGTGGAGTGGAGGGTTCATCCTCTCTTAATCAGGGAACAGGAGGGGACTTAGCTGTAAACACAAATAGCAGATACATTCCATTACAGCAGCACCATCAAAGGTTTCAACAACAGGTTTCTCGATTAACACAGACTGCGCATCTCGCCCACTTGACACAGTAGCCCAAGAAACGTTCCTGAATAAAGCCCTGATCATCCACATACCTGATGATAACAGACAACTGCAAGCAGACTGGTGGCACCATAGGTCCCAGAGTGGGGGCGGGATTTTTATCCCCTGGGGCCCGGAGTTATTCCTTGTATGTTAACCTAACTGGGGGGGCCCTGTCAAACTGCAGCTACCTTATACTTGTTCATATGAATAATATTTATTATAACCGCAAATTTATAGTACCCGCAAAACAACAGTGAAGAGGAGACTCCGAGATGTTAGCCTTCGAGTTGCAAAGAAAAAGCCATATCTTCCTCTGTCCAGTGTCTGTGTTCTTTTGCCCATCTTAATCTTTTCTTTTTATTGGCCAGTCTGAGATATGGCTTTTTGTTTGCCTAGAAGGCCAGCATCCCGGAGTCGCCTCTTCACTGTTGACGTTGAGACTGGTGTGTTGTGGGTACTATTTAATGAAGCTGCCAGTTGAGGACTTGTGAGGCGTCTGTTTCTCAAACTAGAGTGGCATGCGTAAACGTCCTGCTTGGCCTTGCATGCCCACTCCTGTTCCTGTCAAACCAATGTGAACGAAAAATCTTTCCTTACTTTTTCTGTTTCACAATTTATTTTCTTTCCTTGTCTCCTCCTCTCCTCTCTTACAGGTTGTATATGCCCTTAAGTTATCGACAGAAGCTAAGGATGTGTAATTATCTTTCTTGTCAAGGACTTTTCGACTCTCCTCTGCCTCTTCTCACCCCTTCACGCCGAGAGATAGAGGAGGAAGAGAAAGAAGTAGAGATAGAAAGGAGAAGGAAAGAAAGAAAAGAGCTTGAGGAGAAGAGGGGGGAGGTAGAGAGAAAGAGAGGAGGGAGAGCGAGAACAGAGGTGTTTATTGTGAGGAAAATCAAAGTCGAGAGAGAGAGAGATTCAGTATAGTTAATGACACTGTGTGAGAAGACTTTCCATAAGTGTTTATTCTGAGATGTAGCACAAACAAAGTCTCTGTGGAGAATGAGAGAGATGAATGAATCCTGTGGCACACACATAGTTACATATATTTTTTTATCCAGAATGTTTATTCTGAGAAATGAAGGTTAAGCGCCTTGCCAGATTTTTCACCTAATAGGCTCTGGGATTTGAACCCTGCAACCTTTCGGTTACTGGCCTAACGCTCTTGACCACTAGGCTACTTGCCAAACACACACACACACACGCGCGTGATACATGCCCACGAGCCCGCCCACCCATAATACATGCACGCCCACCCATAACACATGCACACACACACACACAGTCATAATTCACCCATAACGGCCATCATTCATAATCATAATTATAAATCCTTAATAATGTTAACCTACTGACACAGAGGAGCAAATCGCATTACCATACACACACACGGCTCACTGACACACTCACTCAACCTCCAAACCAACAGAATATGTTAGCACACCCAATACAACCATTGTGTCACACACATAGAGGGGCTGTGACTCACAACACACACACGCACGCATGAACACACACAACATTAAGCTAGAGGTGACCCATCTCAGTAGATGAGTGAAGAGAGGAGATGATTCCAGCATTTCTTTCTTTCTTTCTTTCTTTCTGCCTGCATTTTGTATTTTTATTGTGATGTGTGTATTTCTGTAATTCAGGGCTCCTCTGTTCAATAGACATTGGTCTCAGTACTGAGAAAGTATAAAGTTTAAAGGAATAATCCACTCAAAACCTATATTTTGGTATTTTGGACACTGTTGATACAGTCCCAAAATGTTTTGCATGTCAGCAGTCAAGTTTTCAAGGTATAGGATTTTCAAGAAGCAAAGTGTAACTTGCGTTTTGTACGAATACAATACAGGTGGAAGGTACAGTACCTTGATTAAAAAAATATATATTCTCATCAATCTAGCGAAAACAGGTTTTTGGAAATGTTTGCAAATGTATTAAACATTTCAGACAGAAATACCTTATTTACGTATATAAGCATTCAGACGCTTTGCAATGCGACTCAAAATTGAGCTCAGGTGCATACTGTTTCCTTTGGTCATATTTGAGATTTCCAAGATGGCGTAACAGTGCGGCCGTGTTTTATTTTGTCCTGTCCCGTGTCCAGTGTAAATAGTCTGTTCTTTTCAGTTTTTCCGTATATATTTATTTATCTCATATACTTTCCTGCAACCCGCCTCACCCAATGTGGAACGGATCTACTATTTCTTTATTTCTTTATCCCATATAACTGGAACTCCGACAGAAGCTAGCCTGCTAACTAGCTACTAGCCATTGTTAGCCACTGCTAGCAGTCTTCTTCACCATTGCCCTTGGCCTCGGACAATATCGGCCAGTCTGCACAGTGCGCTACCGACCCAGCGTATATCGGATTGCTTTCTCTACCACGTGCCGAAATCACTGTACCATTACACCGGATCATCGCAGCTGGCTAGCTGTAACCGAGTGGCTGTTGTTGGCTAACACCACTGTCCCGAAGCATGCACCAGTTAGCCTTGAGCTAGCCTCGAGCTAGGCCCATCTCCCGGCTAGTCGATGTGAACTAGCTAATTCCTCTTTGTCTATTCTACCACGCCCAGAAATCTGCCCCTTTTATTCTCTGTACCCAACGCACTAGACGACCAGTTCTTAAAGCCTTTAGCCGAACCTTATCCTACTCCTCCTCTGTTCCTCTGGTGATGTAGAGGTAAACCCAGGTCCTGTAGCCCCCAGTACTACACCTATTCCCCAGGCGCTCTCATTTGTTGACTTCTGTAACCGTAAAAGCCTTGGTTTCATGCATGTTAACATCAGAAGCCTCCTCCCTAAGTTTGATTTATTCACTGCTTTAGCACACTCCACCAACCCTGATGTCCTACCCGTGTCTGAATCCGGCCTTAGGAAGGCCACCAAAAATTCTGAAATTTCCATCCCAACTACAACAACATTTTCCGTCAAGATAGAACTGCCAAAGGGGGCGAAGTTGCAATCTACTGCAGAGATAGCCTGCAGAGTTCTGTCATACTATCCAGGTGTGCCCACCTTTCCAGAAATAAGTATCTCACTGTTGCCGCTTGTTACAGACCCCCCTCAGCCCCCAGCTGTGCCCTGGACACCATATGTGAATTGATTGCCCCCATCTATCTTCAGAGTTCGTACTGTTAGGTGACCTAAACTGGTATATGCTTAACACCCCACTCGTCCTACAATCTAAGCTAGATGCCCTCAATCAAGGAACCTACCAGGTACAACCCTAAATCCGTAAACATGGGCACCCTCATAGATATCATCCTGACTAATTTGCCCTCTAAATACACCTCCTCTGTCTTCAACCAAGATCTCAGCTATCATTGCCTGCGTCCGTAATGTGTCCGAGATCAAACGACCACCCCTCATCAATGTCAAACGCTCCCTAAAACAGCGAGCAGGCCTTTCTAATCGATCTGGCCTGGGTATCCTGGAAGGATATTAACCTCATCCCGTCAGTAGAGAATGCCTGGTTGTTCTTTAAAAGTGCTTTCCTCACCATAAATAAGCATGCCCCATTCAAAAAATGTATAACTAAGAACAGATATAGCCCTTGGTTCAATCCAGACTTGACTGCCTTGGACCAGCACAAAAACATACTGTGGCGTACAGCATTAACATCGAAAAGCCCCTGCGATATGCAACTTTTCAGGGAAGTCATTAACCAATATACAGTCGTGGCCCAAAGTTTGGAAGTATTGGTCTCCACAAAGTTTGCTGCTTCAGTGTTCTTAGATCTTTATGTCAGTAGTTACTATGGTACACTGAAGTATAATTACAAGTATTCCATAAGTGTCAAAGGCTTTCATTGACAATGACATTCAGTTTATGCAAAGAGTCAATATTTGCAGTGTTGACCCTTCTTTTTCAAGACCTCTGCAATCCGCCCTGGCATAATGTCAATTAACTTCTGGGCCACATCCTGACTGATGGCAGGCCAATCTTGTATAATCAATGCTTGGAGTTTGTCAGAAGTTGTGGGTTTTTGTTTGTCCACCCGCCTCTTGAGGATCGACCACAAGTTCTCAATGGGATTAAGGTCTGGGGAGATTCCTGGGCATGGACCCAAAATGTAGATGTTTTGTTATGGCAAGGTGCTCCATCATGCTGGAAAAGGCATTGGTCGTCACCAAACTGTTCTTGGATGGTTCGGAGAGTTGCTCTTGGAGGATGTGTTGGTACCATTCTTTATTCATGGCTGTGTTCTTAGGCAAAATTGTGAGCCCACTCCCTTGGCTGAGAAGCAACCCCACACATGAATGCTCTGAGGATGCTTTACTGTTGGCATGATACAGGACTGCTGGTAGCACTCACCTTGTCTTCTCCGGACAAGGTGTTTTCCGGATGGCCCAAACAATCGGAAAGGGGATTCATCAGAGAAAATGACTCTACCCCAGTCCTCAGCAGTCCAATCCCTGTACCTTTTGCAGAATATGTCTGTCCCTGATGTTTTTCCTAGAGAGAAGTGGCTTCTTTGCTGCCCTTCTTGACACCAGGCCATCCTACAAAGTCTTCCAGATGCACTCACACCTGCCTGCTGCCATTCCTGAGCAAGCTCTGCACTGGTGGTGGCCCTATCCCGCAGCTGAATCAACTTTAGGAGACGGTCCTGGCGCTTGCTGGCCTTTCTTGGGCCCCCTGACGCCTTCTTCACAACATTTGAACCTCTCTCCTTGAAGTTCTTGATGATAGGATAAATGGTTGATTTAGGTGCAATCTTACCAGCAGCAATATCCTTGCCTGTGAAGCCATTTTTGTGCAAAGCAAGGATGACGGCACGTGTTTCCTTGCAGGTAACCATGGTTGACAGAGGAAGAAAAATGATTTCAAGCACCACCCTCCTTTTAAAGCTTCCAGTCTGTTATTCTGACTCAATCAGCATGACAGAGTGATCTCCAGCCTTGTCCTCGTCAACACTCTTACCTGTGTTAACGAGACAATCACTGACATGATGGCAGCTGGTCCTTTTGTGGCAGGGCTGAAATGCAGTGTAAATGTTTTTTGGGGATTAATTTCATTTTCATGGCAAATAGGGACTTTGCAATTAATTGCAATTCATCTGATCACTCTTCATGATATTCTGGAGTATATGCAAATTGCCATCATCAACACTGAGGCAGAATAAGAGAACCTCCTCTCAGCTGCCCACTGCACTGAGGCTAGGAAACACTGTCACTACCGATAAATCTACGATAATCGAGAATTTCAATAAACATTTTGCTACGGCTGGCCATGCTTTCCACCTGGCTACCCCTACCCCAGCCAACAGCTCTGCACCAACTTGCCCAAGCCCCCCACCCTCTCTTCTCCTTCACCCAAATCCATATAGCTTACGTATCGTTTGAGATCCCTAGAAATTGGAAAGCTGCTGCGGTCATCCCGTTCTTCAAAGGGGGAGACACTCTATACCCAAACTGTTACAGACCTATATCCATCCTGCCGTGCCTTTCTAAAGTCTTCGAAAGCCAAGTTAACAAACAGATCACTGACCATTTCGAATACCACCATACCTTCTCCGCTATGCAATCTGGTTTCCGAGCTAGTCATGGGTGCACCTCAGCCACGCTAAACAATATCATAACCGCCATCGATAAAAGACAGTACTGTGCAGCCGTCTTCATCGACCTGGCCAAGGCTTTCGACTCTGTTAATCACTGCATTCTTATCGGCAGACTCAATAGCCTTGGTTTCTCAAATGACTGCCTCACCTGGTTAACCAACTACTTCTCAGATAGAGTTCAGTGTGTCAATTCAGAGGGCCTGTTGTCCGGACCTCTGGCAGTCTCTATAGGGGTGCCACAGAGTTCAATTCTCGGACCTCTATTCTCTGTATATATCAATGATGTCGCTCTTGCTGCTGGTGACTCTCTGATCCACCTTTACGCAGACGACACCATTCTGTATACATCTTGCCATTCTTTGGACACTGTGTTAACAAACCTCCAAACGAGCTTCAATGCCATACAACACTCCTTCCGTGGCCTCCAACTGCTCTTAAATGCTAGTAAAACTAAATGCATGCTCTTCAATCGAACGCTGCCCGCACCCGCCTGCCGGACTAGCATCACTACTCTCGACGGGTCTGACTTAGAATACGTGGATACCTTAAAATACCTAGGTTTTTGGTTAGACGGTAAACTCTCCTTACAGACTCACATTAAGCATGTCCAATCCAAGATTAAATCTATAATTGGCTTCCTATTTCGCAACAAAGCTTCCTTCACTCACGCTGCCAAACATGCCCTTGTAAAAATGAATATCCTACCGATCCTTGATTTCGGCGATGTCATTTACAAAATAGCCTCCAACACTCTACTCAGCAAATTGGATGTAGTTTTGTCACCAAAGCCCCATATACTACCCACCACTGCGACCTGTACACAGCCCATCTGTAAATAGCCTACCCAACTACCTTATCCCCATATTTATTATTTTTGCTCATTTGCATCCCAGTATCTCTATTTGCACATCATCATTTGCACATCTATCTGCTAAATTGTAATTATTTCGCCACTATGGCCTAATAATTGCATTACCTTCCTCATCTTACTACATTTGCACACACTGTACATAGATTTTCTATTGTGTTAGTGACTGTACGTTTGTTTATCCCATGTGTAACTCTGTCTTTTTGTTGTTTTTGTCGCACTGCTTTGCTTTATCTTGGCCAGGTTGCAGTTGTACATTTGAACTTGTTCTCAACTGGCCTACCTGGTTAAATAAAGGTGAAATATAAAATTAAAATAAAATATGTTTCTACATCTTGATTGGAGTCCACCTGTAGTAAATTCAATTGATTGGATATGAAGGTCTCCAAGATCACAGTGGCCTCCATCATTCTTAAATGGAAGAAGTCTGGAACCACCAAGATTCTTCCTAGAGCTGGCTTCCCGGCTAAACTGAGCAATCGGGGGAGGTGACCAAGAACCCGATGGTCACTCTGACAGAGCTCCATAGTTCCTCTTTGGAGATAGGAGAACCTTCCAGAAGGACAACCATCTCTGCAGTACTCCACCAATCAGGCCTTTATGGTAGAGTGGATGCACGGAAGCCACTCCTCAGTAAAAGGCACATGACAGCCTGCTTGGAGTTTGCCAAAAAGCCCTTAAAGTACTCTCAGACCATGAGAAACAAGATTCTCTGGCATGATGAAACCAAGATTGAACTCTTTGGCCTGAATGCCAAGCGTCACTTCTGGAGGAAACCTGCACCATCCCTACGGTGAAGCATGGTGGTGGCAACATCATGCTGTGGGGATGTTTTTTACTGGCAGGGACTGGGAGACTAGTCAGGATCGAGGGAAAGATGAACGGAGCAAAGTACAGAGAGATCCTTGATGCTCCCCCTTCAACCTGACAGAGCTTGAGAGGATCTGCAGATAAGAATGTGAGAAACTCCCCAAATACAGGTGTGCCAAGCTTGTAGCGTCATACCCAAGAAGACTCAAGGCTGTAATCGCTGCCAAAGGTGCTTCAACAAAGTACTGAGTAAAGGGTCTGAATACTTATGTAAATGTGATATTTCAGTTTTTTATTTTTAATACATTTGTTTTTGCTTTATGAGGGGGAAAAAACAATTTAATCAATTTCAGAAAAAGGCTGTAAGGTAACAAAATGTGGAAAAAGTCAAGGGGTCTGAATACTTTCCGAATGCACTGTATATGGGTATTATTTTAATGAGCTCTCAAACAAGACCATATTGTGTTGGTTTAAATATGAACCAATGATCGACTTCAGTGGCGATCGGTGCCGTTTAAGATGAGGGAGGACGATTCGCATGGCCTTATTTCTATTACAGCATACTGGATGACTGTCATTCATATTCCAGCTCAATGTAACATCAATAGGTTTAGGCTACAAAATGTTTCCCTATATTCATCATGAGGTTGCTACAACCTAGCCTACAAATTAAAGTTTACAACGTACTGTATGTGCACAGGTTGAGATATATTAGAATAGTCAAAGTGACAGTGGCACATTCAATACCACCTTGCACACTCTTGCCTGCATTTACCTGTAATCAGTAGTCCAACAGTTGCAAACAAAAGTTTCTATTGGACATATTCATTGGACGTTTCGTTCCGTTTGCTTCCGTTTAAGAAACGTTTTTCAACAGAATCAGCGGAATGAATAAACCCCTGATCTCACGCAAACGCATAACTAGCAGCCACACATAAACCGCATGATCACGTTGCTTCTTATAATTCTATCTCGCATCTACTCTCTCTCCTTTTCAATTCTCTTGTGGACTTTAGTGCCTGTAACCCGGCAAAAAAAACTTTCCAAGCCAAACTTTCATACCGTAGCCGCTAACCACTACACACAGCCTACATAATTGTCACCATATTAAAGCCATAGTCAACATAGCTACTAGAAGTAAGGCTTTAGTAAACACGGTGTACAACAAGTAGTTCAGCAGTTACACCGGCCACCGTTGGCAATAAATTCATAAAATCAAAAGCTTACCTTGACTTGGAAGAGTCCCAGTGTTGGATAGCCATAGGCAGATAGCTAACATAGCATCCTTCTCTGTTTGAATTGGGTGTTTGAGTAGGGAAAGGAAAGGGAAAGGGGGGATACTAGTCAGTTGTACAACTGAATGCATTTAACTGAAATGTGTCTTCCTCATTTAACCCAAACCCTCTGAATCAGAGAAGCTAAACTAGCTAGCTGCATTTGCTAGCTAAGTAAGTGAAAGTAAAAAAAGATGTATATTATTACAGTGGGGAGAACAAGTATTTGATACACTGCCGATTTTGCAGGTTTTCCCACTTACAAAGCATGTAGAAGTCTGTAATTTTTATCATAGGTACTCTTCAACTGTGAGTGACGGAATCTAAAACAAAAATCCAGAAAATCACATTGTATGATTTTTAAGTAATTAATTTGCATTTTATTGCATGACATAAGTATTTGATACATCAGAAAAGCAGAACTTAATATTTGGTACAGAAACCTTTGTTTGCAATTACAGAGATCATACGTTTCCTGTAGTTCTTGACCAGGTTTGCACACACTGCAGCAGGGATTTTGGCACACTCCTTCATACAGATCCTTCAGGTTTCGGGGCTGTCGCTGGGCAATACGGACTTTCAGCTCCCTCCAAAGATTTTCTATTGGGTTCAGGTCTGGAGACTGGCTAGGCCACTCCAGGACCTTGAGATGCTTCTTACGGAGCCACTCCTTAGTTGCCCTGGCTGTGTGTTTCGGGTCGTTGTCATGCTGGAAGACCCAGCCATGACCCATCTTCAATGCTCTTACTGAGGGAAGGAGGTTGTTGGCCAAGATCTCGCGATACATGGCCCCATCCATCTTCCCCTCAATACGGTGCAGTCGTCCTGTCCCCTTTGCAGAAAAGCATCCCCAAAGAATGATGTTTCCACCTCCATGCTTCACGGTTGGGATGGTGTTCTTGGGGTTGTACTCATCCTTCTTCTTCCTCCAAACACGGCGAGTGGAGTTTAGACCAAAAAGCTCTATTTTTGTCTCATCAGACCACATGACCTTCTCCCATTCCTCCTCTGGATCATCCAGATGGTCATTGGCAAACTTTAGACGGGCCTGGACATGCGCTGGCTTGAGCAGGGGGACCTTGCGTGTACTGCAGAATTTTAATCCATGACGGCGTAGTGTGTTACTAATGGTTTTCTTTGAGACTGTGGTCCCAGCTCTCTTCAGGTCATTGACCAGGTCCTGCCGTGTAGTTCTGGGCTGATCCCTCACCTTCCTCATGATCATTGGTGCCCCACGAGGTGAGATCTTGCATGGTGCCCCAGACCGAGGGAGATTGACCGTCATCTTGAACTTCTTCCATTTTCTAATAATTGCGCCAACAGTTGTTGCCTTCTCACCAAGCTACTTGCCTATTGTCCTGTAACCCATCCCAGCCTTGTGCAGGTCTACAATTTTATCCCTGATGTCCTTAAACAGCTCTCTGGCCTTGGCCATTGTGGAGAGGTTGGAGTCTGTTTGATTGAGTGTGTGGACAGTTGTCTTTTATACAGGTAACGAGTTCAAACAGGTGCAGTTAATACAGGTAATGAGTGGAGAACAGGAGGGCTTCTTAAAGAAAAACTAACAGGTCTGTGAGAGCCGGAATTCTTACTGGTTGGTAGGTGATCAAATACTTATGTCATGCAATAAAATACAAATTAATTATTTAAAAATCATACAATGTGGTTTTCTGGATTTTTGTTTTAGATTCCGTCTCTCACAGTTGAAGTGTACCTATGATAAAAATTACAGACCTCTACATACTTTGTAAGTAGGAAAACCTGCAAAATCGGCAGTGTATCAAATACTTGTTCTCCCCACTGTTTATATAGCTCTCTCTCTCTCTTTCACTTGCTCGTTCGCTTCTGCTTGATTTTTTTAAACATATGAATTTGTTCAAAACAGTTAAACTATTGTGTTTCTCTCTCTTTGAGTCAACTAATCACCACATTGTATGCACAGCAGTGCTAGCTAGCTGTAGCTTATGCTTTCAGTACTAGATTCATTATCTGATCCTTTGATTGGGTGGACAGCATGTCAGTTCATGCTGCAAGAGCTCTGATAGGTTGGAGGACGTCCTCTGGAAGTTATCGTAATTACTGTGTAACTCTATGGAAGGGGGTGAGGACCATGAGCCTCCTAGGTTTTGTATTGAAGGCAATATACCCAGATGAGGACGGAAGCTAGCTGTCCTCTTGGCTACACCATGGTGCAACCCTACAGAGTAATGCTGATGCTACTGTAGATCTACATTGCAAAATAGTGTGTTTTATTAAATTTTTTGATTGACGTGAATATATAGTTTCATCTAAAAATGATGAAGTAGAATACGGAACAGCACAGCACGTCACAGTAGAATAGAGTGCAGTACAGTAAAATTCAGTACAATATAGGACAATAAAGTATAGTTCAGAACTATACTCTATTTCACTGATCTGTACTGTGCTGTCCAAACTTTTTCCAAACATTTACGTCTATGATTTGTTCCGGGCACCAATCATGGATGCCTATGTTTGGGCCAAATCAAAGCCGGTCCGGACCAAAAATCTATGTCTGCATATGTTGAAATTAAGGCATCTGTGGACGTTGAAATCAAGGCCAGGGCGGACTGACTAAATCTCAACTACTGCTCAGATGCTGGTTACAGTAAATGGAAAGAGAGGGGGCTGATGGGTAGGTGTCAGAAAGATCCGGGAGAGGTAACATTAACTGGAGAGAGAGAGAGAGAGAGGGGGAGAGAGAGAGAGGGGGAGAGAGGCTGTCCAGACTGTTTTCACGCTCTTGCTTTGACCACCAGACGACAGAAAGAGAAAGAAAACAGATATGAGCTGAACATAACAGTATGCCATTGGAAGGAGGACTGTAGCTTTTGACTACTATGGTTTCCCATTGTTGACAATTCAATTGCAGTAATTCCGTTACTCTTTGTCTGTAATTCTGTTATTCTGCTGAATTACGAGTTTAAATCACTTAATAATGCATAAACAAAATGTATATCAGTAAAAACACTATAACTAATTGATAGGTCTACCTTTATTTGCTACTTCAGTGAACTGTCATTATCCTCATTATCCTCCAACCTCATGAGTGAGAGAAATGTGAAAATATCTTAAAAAATGTATCTATTATTCAAAATTCAAAAGGCACTCGCACATCTGAGCTATCTTGTTGCAGCTGCATGGTAACAGTTGAATAAGATGAGGAAAAAAAAGAAACCCGCACACTCTTCTAGCTAGTATCACTAGCTTCATCAGAGATTTTCTGAGGCGGATACGTACGTCTTATTAAAGAGCAGTGATACTAGCTGGAGCAGTATGCAGGTTTTTTTTTTTTATCTATCTCTTAATTTCCCCAAAATATAGACTCTTAGCTTTAATTTGACACTCAATTTGATAGGCGCCTATGAACTTCACATGTTGGTGCTCATGGGTCCTTTTACATAGAATGAACCTCCTATGGGAAATGAGCGTTAATTATTAAATGAATGATTCAATTAAGTAATGGGTTAATTCATTAATGATTCAATGATTGAAAATGAAGGAAGTGCTTGGAAACTGTCAGGGTGCTTGGAAACACCTATCAGAGTGCTTGGAAACTGTCAGGGTGCTTGGAAACACCTATCAGGGTGCTTGGAAACACCTGTCAGGGTGCTTGGAAACTGTCAGGGTGCTTGGAAACTGCTAGGAAACTATAGGGTATTGAAGAGCGGCAGGTAGCCTAGTGGTTAGAGCGTTGGGCCAGTAACTGTTTAGAATACCCGATCCGACAATGACAATATCTGTGGATGTACCCTTGAGCAAGGCACGTAACCCTAATTTTCATCCAGGGGCGCTTTATTACCATGGCTGACTCTTTACAACAACGCGTCACTGCACCTATCCGGTGTACATAACTATATATTTGTATTCCAATGTAATTGCTCTTTACAGGGAGCTAGTACTTGTGAATGGAGTGATGTGCAGCGCCACTGTATATGAGAGAGATCATGAGTTGAATTTCAATTGACTTCCTTTATTGACTGAGTTGCAGTAGAATTAACTGTGACGGAATTATTTCACCTAGAGCATGCAGTGGTTTACTAATTTCACAGTCCATGTTCTGAGTAGAGAGATAGTGAGAGAGGGAGAGAGAGAGAGAGAGAGAGGGTGGGGTGAAGGCTAAAGGGTGATGCATGAGAAGTGAGTCGCAAAAAGTAGAGCGATTAGATACAAGATGTAATGGAGGAGAGCAGAGAGATTTTATTAGAAATAAAAAAAACAATAGTTACATTATTAAAGGCACAATCTTTACTTCAATGCTCCAAAGTCAGCCCAGCCCTCACCAGCCCATGCAGCGTAGCTCTGGGGTCCGTACACCGCGTCCCCTGAATCTGATGCTTCCTTTTCACCTACCTCAACAAGTAATTAGCTAGTTCACCAGTCTGTTGATTACACTAAGCCTAGGCCCTCCAACGTATAGGTCTAGCGTCAGCCCCAACCCCCCCCCCCAGGAAAGGGAAATACTGTCTTCTCCTCCCTACAAAACAGACATCAGCAGTACGCTTTTCTATGGGAGGCTTATACAGGGAGCGCCAACCTCCCCTGCGAGGTGCCAAGTCCCAACTACCCCCCGACCAACCACGTTTCCCTCAGCAAATTGTCTTCATGAGTTGTCCTTTGTAGCTCAGTTGGTAGAACATGGCTCTTGTGATGCCATGGTAGTGAATTTAATGCCCGGGACTGTAAGTTACTTTACTGACCTTTTTACAAGTAGCACGTATGCGCCTATGTTGAAAAATGTAGGAGCACACAAAGACATTTAGAGAGAGAGGAGAGAGAGAGGGAGAGAGATTTTTTTTTTCTTTTTTTTTTAAAACATTTATTACAGAAATATGAAAACATTAAAATGTAATCATATTTATAGATATGTTATCTTCTCCGATAACAGACCAAAAACTTTTGTGAAACTCAACCGGGATTCCATCCATCCCAGGAACTTTACCATTATCCATGCCTTGAAGAGCTTTAAACAATTCTTCCAAATTAAATCTCCAGTCTAGATTTAATCATAGCTGCAAACATCATTACAACATTATAATCACCTTTTTGTTCGATTTTTTTCTTTCTGCTAACATATATTGCCATTTTTGCTTTGCCTACAATAAAATGTATCAATTGGCATTCATATTGTCTTCGAGTATATTTAAAACCAAAAATAGAAACTGGTACAGTAAATTTTTCATCAAAACAAATTAAAATATCCTTCAACAAGTCAAATAAAGGCTTAAGTCTTGAGCAGTACATAAACACATGAAAAACAGTTTCTCTTTGAGAACAAAAAGGGCACTTTTGACTAACATTTGGATTTAAAATAGAAATAAAAGAATTAACAGCAATTATACCATGTATAATTCTCCACTGTAAGTCTCCAATTCTTTTTGTTAATGGTGGCTTGTAAAGTGCCCTCCACTCTGGTTTTACTGGTTTTACATCTTTATCAACTTCAAAAATGGTGCGCCATGGTGAATCAACTCTTTCATGTAAACCTTTTTTGTTGAAAACTTTTACACAAGCATTGTAAAAAACTTTTCCCCTAACTTCATATAAATCCATATCTGATACATTTTCCAAAAAAACTCCAGAATATTCCCCTATATTTGGGGATAAAAAACACTTTGGAAAGGCATCTTTATCACTAGGCACAAGTTTCTTAGCAAAACAATTTTCAAGCATGTTCAACTCTTTTACTGTGAATACAGATTGCAAATTCTGAAGAATGTTTTCAACAATTCGAACTGATTTAATACCTAATGAGGCAGCCACATTTTCCACATTTTTAAAACAGGGTCCAGTCACATTAATGAAACGCCCCAGTGTTATGATCTTTGATTTAATAAAAACACCATTTAATAGTCCACATGTATCTGAAATATCCAGACGAGCACCATAAATCATGGGTTCTTCCAGTAACCAAAAAAGAGAATCTGTACTCTCAGTTCTTTTCACTTTAAAAAGGTTTAAAAAAATATTTTAAACAGATTTCTATAAAAAACAGGAAGCTTCGATGTGTTGATTCTTTTTGGATCCATCAAAAATAAATGTTTACTTAAACAGAGTTCATCAATGGATTTAAGTATAGCACAGGTCACTGACTTCTCTGAGCTGGTAAGCAAGCATTGTATGAATTGTAGCCGAAAGGCCATGTATAATGTATAAGTCCTTGACCCCCTTCTTCTTTTTTTAAATACAAGATGTTGTGCGGTATCCACTGTAACTTGTCCCAAAAAAAAGTCCAATAAAACAGACTGGATTTTTCCAAGTAAATAAGCCGGTGGGTCAATGCAGGCCATCCGGTGCCACAAAGAGGAAGCCACCAAATTATTAATCACCAAAGTACGTCCTCTGTATGATAAATTTGGTACAAGCCATTTCCATTTTTCAAGTCGGCACTTAAGCTTTTCAACAGTTCCAATCCAGTTTGTTTGAGCTACTGTTTCATTACCTAAATATACTCCCAAATATCTCAAACCATCTCTTGTCCAACATAAACCATCTGGAAGATTTGGTGGTACTCTACTTTTCCACTCTCCCATTAAAACTGCCTCACTTGCAGAAGAAATTAATCCAAAATCTTTTAATGTCTTTAGTAATAAATCTATATCATTTTGTTTATTAATCATTACCATGACATCATCTGCATACGCAGATCATCTGCATATCATCTTCAAAAATCATTGAAGCTAGAGGTTCCTATCTCCCTCAATAACTTTAAGCATCAGCTGTCAAAGCTGCTTATCGATCACTGCACCTGTATATAGCCCTTCTGTAAATAGCCCACACTACTACCTCATCCCCATATTTATTTTTGTTTATTTTTCACTAATCTTGCACTCCAGTATCTCTATTTGCACATCATAATTTGCACATCCTTCATTCCTGTGTTAATGATGATAATTCTGTAATTTATTTCTACTCTATAGTCTATTTATTGTCCTACCTCCCAACCTTACTGCATTTTTGCACTACATTTTGCACTCTGTTTATAGATTTTCTATTGTGTTTTTGACTGTTTGTTTAATGTGTAACTCTGTGTTGTTGTGTTTTTTTGTCGCACTAATTTGCTTTGTCTTGGCCAGGTCGCAGTTGCAAATGAGAACTTGTTCTCAACTGACCTACCTGGTTAAATAAAGGTGAAATAAAAAAATAAAATAAAAAAAGACAGACACAAAGTCGTCTTACAATTTTGTAGAGGCACTCCTTCTCGAACTCTCCTTGGTTCTATCGCGAGGGTATATAATAACCCTGACAGTGAACAACCTTGTCTTACCCCACGACACACTTTAAAAGGAGCACATAAGCCACCATTCATCTTCAGAATACTCTCAATATCACAATATAAGACTTTAACGTAAGCTAAAAATTCAGAATTAAAACCAAAAGCCTGAAGAGTCTTCCACAAATAATTGTGTTCTACACGATCAAAGGCTTTTTCTTGATCTAAGGAAATCAAGCCTATGTCAAGACCAAACATTTTAGATACATCAAAAAAATCTCTAATTAAATTAATGTTATCAAAAATTGACCTACCAGGCACACAATACGACTGGTCAGGATGAATGACTTCATCTAAAACTTCACCCAAACGGGTAGCTAGTACTTTAGATAACAGTTTATAATCACAACACAATAAGGACACGGGCCTCCAATGTTTTATATCACTTAAATTACCTTTCTTAGGCAAAAGGGTCAACACCGCTCTTCTACAACTTATTGGCAATAATCATTTGGTTAAACTGTCATTAAGAACTACTAACAAATCTTCTCCGATAACAGACCAAAAACTTTTGTAAAACTCAACTGGGATTCCATCCATCCCAGGAACTTTACCATTATACATGCCTTGAAGAGCTTTAAACAATTCTTCCATGCCAATAGGCTTTGAAAGTGTTATATTCGCTTTTTTCGAAATTTTTGGTAAATTTCCAAAAAAAGCCTTCTCTAGGTCTTTATCTTCTTTATATTCAGACTTGTAAAGTTTTTCATAAAAACTGACTGCTCTTTCTCTTATTTCCTTAGAGTCTGACAACAAAGATCCAGACTCAGAAAGTAACGAATGGATAAAAAGTTTCTGGCCATTCTTTTTTTCTAAACCGTAAAAATATTTTGACGGTACATCCATCTGTTCTACGGTTTTAAAACGCGATCTGACCAGTGCCCCCTGTGCCTTCATCTCTTGTAGGTCAGATAAAGCAGTTTTCTTTAAAAAAAGAGAATCGATATATGCTTGATTTCCACTTAATTGTGCCATATCTTGAAAATTCAACATTTCAGTTTCTAAAACTCTTATAGACTTAACTGTCTCCTTTGTGATATTTTGAGTATACTGTTGACAAAAAACCTTGATTTGAGTCTTGCCAAAATCCCACCAACTCTGCAGAGAAGAAAAAGAAACCTTTTCATTCTTGAAATTTTCCCCCAAAAATGCAAAAGTCTCTTTAAAAAAAGCATAATTTATCAGAGCAGTGTTAAAGTGCCAATATGCACTCCTTGGTGAGACAGAATTGAAGAAAACACTGCAAATAACTAAACTGTGGTCTGAAAAACCAACTGGATTTATTATACAACTCTTAAAAACACTGTGATGGTGATTGAAACTGTAAAATCTATCTAGTCTTGCTAAAGACAATAGATTTTCATGGGCATGAGCCCATGTATATTGCCTTAAATTTCCATTTAGACTTCTCCAGACATCACATAGGTCATTTCTTTCAATTATTTCACAAAGCCGCTTGCGAGAAGGCATATGTGGTTCTATATGGTTGCGATCAATATTTTGCTCAACACAATTAAAATCTCCACCAAGAAATAAATATTCTTCGCTATTGCATTTGTCTAGAGTTGAGCATAAAATATCTAAAAAAGCCACTCTCTCTATTGGTAAAGTGGGGGCATATACACAAATAAAAACCAGAACATATTTTTCAAAAAGGGCTTGAATTTTTAGAAGTCTACCCTTCACTATTTCCTCCATCTTAAAAGAGCATGGAGTAAAATTCTTTGCAAACAAGATGGCAACTCCTTTTTTCTGACTTAGAAATATATGACCATTCCATTCTTTTGTCCAATCTGTAACATTTGTATCATCACTGTGTGTTTCTTGTACAAAAAGAACATCAAGTTGTTTTTGTCTCATTGTTTCATACACTTGCATTCTCTTTACATCATCTCTGTCTCCGTTCACATTTAAAGACACTATACGGATATCTGCCATGTGTAAAGAAAAAAAGGAACCAAAAAAAATTAAGCCATACAGAAACACACAGCCACTCAAGATAAAAGAGTCATGCCACTTTGTCATCATTCTTATTCAGCTGATTTGGGATTTTTGAAACAATTTTTTTCAGTCGATATACTTCTTTATCCAGAAAGCAATCTTCACTCATTAGATTCTTAGTGCTTTCTGCAAACCGTTTCAGGTCTGGGAAAAAATCAGCAACCTGTACTCCTCTCTGATTTTTTGTCACTTTTAAAAACTTTGTGAGCAACTTGAAGCACTAGAATCAGACAATTCACTTTCACTTTCAATATTATCTGTATCATTCTTATGTTCTTTTCTTGCTTGTTTTGTTTCTTCTTCTCTGTCTTTCTTTTTCCTTTTTAGAGGAGTTTTGAAGACAGCTTGATCCATGTCTACTTCACACAAATTAACATTGTCTGATAAAGACTATATCAGCCAAACAGGTCATTGAACTGTTCTGTGTGTCCATCAATTCTTCTATCACAACAGCTTCTTTAAGCAAGCTCACATTCGACTCTGTTTTATCTTTACCAGTCAATACATTATCTTCCATGATTTCAATCATGGTTTGAACAGTTTCAACTGTTTGTTCACAAGGCACTTTGTTAGTTGTGCCCTTGACACTCTGTGCTGAATTCACAGGTACTGGCACAGATGTTCCAGCAGCGCTTTCCACGTCTTGCACCACCCTCTCATCTATCGTGTCTTGCCTTGTGCGTGTACCCCCATTTTCGGGACAAGCACGAGCCAAATGCCCGGTTTTTCCACATCCGAAACACTTCATTATGTCAGTGGATACATAGACAGTATAGTCAAAATCATCAACTCTGAATTTCAGATTTAAATTCAGTTCTGTTCTGTTCTCACTCAAAATCATATAAGTGAATCTCCTAAAAGACACCACGTGTTTGATCGATTCCAATTTACTCCCGAACGCAATCTTTTTCACAGGAGCAACTAACTTTCCGAAACGTGACAATTCTTTAACCAAAGCTTCATCTTTGATAAAAGGTGGGATGTTTGACAGGATAACTTTTCTCGCAGGAGTTGAAAGAGAAAGCACAGGTGTAAAAAGGCCACGAATTACAACTCCTCTTTCCACAACATTATTGGCATTTTCTACAGTGTTCAAAAAACAAACAACCGCGTTGCTCATCCTTGACGCTGCTAGAATGATCTTATGTCCAACAACCTCTCCGATAGCTGAGATACAATCTTCCACACTTGCAGCGGCCACTACTTTAACCCCGTGGCGCCGCGTTAATGAAACGAGCGAGTCAACACCTTGGGCCGCCATGCCCTCGGCGATACACTGTTAACCAACGGCCAAAAAACACTATTTTGTTTTATCTACTCAATACAGATTAAACGTCAAAAATAGCGATATTCAACCAAGAAAAAGTTGCCACAGCGGGCAGAAAACTCACTCAAACTTACCACACGCTCTCCACGCTCACTCAACAAACGCTCACGCATGCGCACGAGAGAGAGAGAGAGAGAGAGAGAGAGAGAGAGAGAGAGGAGAGCTGGTTAAGTGAATATGACACAGTCCCATTTTCAACAATAGAACAAGGCAGCTTAGTACATTACCCCTTAATGAGGAACACACAGACACACAGTAACAGACTCTTAAATGTGAACAGACTAAATGAGTCACACTACTCGGTCTTCTATCAACACCACACCTACACTATATACTGAGATAAAACACAGAGGAAAAGGGAGAGAGTTTAGCGAACATCGATTACCTCTTAATGATACCTCTTCGTGAGAGAACTTTACATAATAACAGTCTGACATGAGTCACACTCTTCAGTACTGCTGAGACTAATAACCCACTATACGCGTTTATTGCAATACCAAGCCTACACAAAGGCAATATTGTATTACTGCTCCCAATGGGTGACAAAGACATAGAAACAAGTATTCCTGGCTTAAAAACATTGTCTAAATCAATGAATTCACTTTTTGTGGGGAGTAACAAACAATTCTTGTTGCTTGAGATTGTATTTGTTGCGAAACAGCAGTGACTTCTCAACCTGACATATGAGAAAACCACAGGTGACACTTCAGCCCTGATGAGAAATGACCAGAGAGAGGGAGAAGAGAGGGAGTAGAGAGAGGAGAGACAGAGAGAGAGAATAAAGAAGTCTCTCTCTCTCTCTCAAATTCAAGATGCTTTAATTAATAAGTAACAAAATAATAAAGAATAATAAATAGATAAATAAATAATAAATAATAATATAAATGGTAATCAATATAAAAGGATAAACATGGAAAATGAAACTATAACTACCTACCCCAACAATTAGAATAATAATCACACAAAATAATAATAATAGTAATAACAATAACACCACTAATAATAATAATAGTAATAACAATAATACCACCAATAATCATCAAATCAAATCAAATTGATTTATAAAGCACTTTTTACATCAGCCGATGTCACAAAGTGCTATACAGAAACCCAGCCTAAAACCCCAAACAGCAAGCAATGCAGCCTAAAACCCCCTAGAAAGGCAAAACCTAGGAGAAACCTAGAGAGGAACCAGGCTCTGAGGGGTATTATAATAATAATATAATAACAATAATAATAACAATAATACCACTAATAAAAATAGTAATAACAATAACACCACTAATAATAATAATAATAATAATAATAATAATAATAATAACAATAATACCACTAATAATAATAGTAATAACAATAACACCACTAATAATAATAGTAATAACAATAACACCACTAATAATAATAATAGTAATAACAATAAACCACTAATAATAATAATAATAGTAAAAACAATAATACCACTAATAATAATAATAACAAAAACCACTAATAATAATAATAATAACAATAACACCACTAATAATAATAATAATAATACCACTAATAATAGTAATAACAATAATACCACTAATAATAATAATAATAACAATAACACAAATAATAATAATAATAATAATAGTAATAACAATAACACCACTAATAATAATAATAATAACAATAATACCACTAATAATAATAGTAATAATAAAATAGTAATTATAAGTAAGTTACTGCTTACTATGCAGATGTTATTATTCAGTGTCCCTCAGGCTATGGCAGGCTAATACATATTTTGCTGCAAGAGGAGTGGTTGCTCCTTCACCCAGGAGGATTTATTGTTTTTCCTCTGGGTTAAAATTTGGAATAAATGTAGTAATTTCTGTGAATAATGAATCTCTTGGTGAGGAATATTTATCACAGTAAAGGAGAAAGTGCATCTCTGTTTCTACCTGTCGTGTGGTGACCATATACACATACTCTCTTTCTCTCTTTCTCTCTCTCTCTCTCTCTCTCTCTCTCTCTCTCTCTCTATGAGAGCGGTTATTGCAGAAGGATCAGTTGTTTCTCTTTTTTTATTCTCTCTGTCTATGAAGAATGGCGAGTCGTGTCCGTTCTGACGTCTCCAGAGTGATTGCTAAAAACACAGAAAATGGGAAAGAAACGACAGAACAAAAAAGAAAAGAGTTGAGCTAAGAGGAGGAGAGGAAGTGAAAATGGTAGAACTCGTCTTTCTGGCTCATAACTCTCTGACATGAGAACTGCAAGGTCCCGGACGACAGTTGGGGAATGAGGGAATGAGGAAAGGGCAATGATCGGGATATCAATTAAAGGGAAACTTCACCGTTGGACACTACTTGGGGTGTTTTTTCCAGTCCCTACATAATTAAGAGTGATGAGAGGGTTTTCTATCTATCTATCTATCTATCTATCTATCTATCTATCTATCTATCTATCTATCTATCTATCTATCTATCTATCTATCTATCTATCTATCTATCTATGAGCAACACTGGAGACATTTTTTTGATGATAATGGAGAATAAAGGAATGGCTTTGACTTGATGACTTATACTAGTCTTGGAGTAATTATAACTGTGTGTTGTAGCTAGCTAGCGTGTGTATCATTCTACACCATGCTGCTATAGTATCATCAATCGATCACATTCTGTTGGTCACATACACATATTTAGCAGATGTTATCGCGTGTGTAGCGAAACGCTTGTGTTCCTAATCCAACAGTGCAGTACTACCTAACAATACACAACAATACACACAGTATTAAAAGTAAAATAATGGAATTAAGAAATATAAAGAGTCCGGAGTGTGTGTGTATTTATATATTGTCAACACTTTATTCGTTTCTGATGGAGCTGGAATCATTTAGTCACTTGTCAGTACACATTATATACATATGTACAACAGCTAGTAATATCTATACCACAGTGCCGTTGTGAGCATACCAGGCATTATATGCAACATCATCAGTCAAACTGAATACGGATGTTGTGTTGGTTGAATGTTCCAGACAGGTTCCAGAATGTTCTTCAGCTGTTGAAACTGTTCTTACGCTGGCTAATGGCAGCTGGTTTAGCAAGCTTTGGAGCTGTGGCGATGTTGGCAGGGATGTTGGGTTTTGGGGGCTGTGACTCTGGCTCCTTGTAGACAACCGTCTGGTCCTTTCTGCACTCCACAGCCTCTCGCACACTTTATTTTCTTCACCACCCATTGCTTCAACCTCTTGCAGAAGATCTGTACTACTAAATCTGGTGTCAAGGTCATCGTCATCAGCAGCAGGGTTAGTCTGTAGGACACACAGTAGTCAGTGATTAGACAACATTTTACTATTTAGTCCATGACAATACAAACTCCAACAACGTACTATATCCACCCACCCCCCTCATGTCAATAGATCATGTATATTGACCTTCACACACACTACCCACCCCTCTCCCCACCCCCAACAGACACCAGTCAATCACCCACATCATCCCCTCCTTACTAACACCTCCTTTTCTCCAATTCAGTCTTAAACCCTTGCATGAACAATCAACTAAGCCTCCATAATACAGAAAACTAATGTTGAAGAGACTTGTAAACACACCAACTTTGACAACAAGACACGGACCTTGTTGATGTCTAGCTCCAGTATATTTATTTGCTCATCATGGAGTCATGGAAAGATTTAATAGATTTTAATATGATTTTAGAAGGAGACTTACATTAGTTCCTGGTGCTGAGCTTGATGTTGATGCCTCTGCCTCTGTGGCAAATCACATCGCCAGATAGCAGATGCCTAATTACACTGATATGCTTTCGAATGTCTAGCCAGTGTATTATGTAAGCTAGCTATCTAGATTTCGGTTTAGATAAGTAAATGTAGTTAGTTAGCAAGCTAGTTACCCCAGATTGACTTATTTTCTGCTGTGGTAATGATGGCTGATCAGAACGCTCCCTCTTTGAAGTGAAGGGGAAAATCGATAGAATAGCATTACTTTTCAATGTAGGACGACATGGCAACCCCATTAGTTCAGTTTTGAAAGTGCTGGCTACAAACACAGACATGTTGATATTTCTCACACCTCCATGGGGCGGTCCTCCACGTCCTGAAATCGCTATAAATTCTGGATATTGTGGTTTGCTTACAACCAGGCAACGCACACTACATGACCAAAAGTATGTGGACACCTGCTCGTCAAACATGACATTCCGAAATCATGGTCAATAATATGGAGTTGATCGGACCTTGCTTTTTGCACGGGGGCATCGTCATGCTGAAAGGTTAAAGGGCCTTCCCCAAACTGTTGCCACCAGGTTGGAAGCACAGAATTGTCTAGAATGTCATTGTATGCTGTAGCATTAAGATTTCCCTTCACTGGAACTAAGGGGCCTAGCCCGAACCATGAAAAACAGTCCCAGACCATTATACCTCCTTCACCAAACTGTACAGTTGACACTATGCATTCGGGCGGGTAGCATTCTCCTGACATCCGCCAAATCAAGATTTGTCCGTCAGACTGCCAGATGGTGAAGAGTGATTCATCACTGCAGAGAGCACATTTCCACTACTCCAGAGTCCAATGGGGGCGAGCTTTACACCCCTCCAGCCGACGCTTGGCATTGCGCATGGTGATCTTAGGCTTGCGTGCGGCTGCTCGGCCATGGAAACCCATTTCATGACGCTCCCAACAAACAGTTATTTTGCTGACATTGATTCCAGAGGCAGTTTGTAGTGTAGTGTTGCAACTGAGGACAAACACTTCTTATGCGCTACGCGGATCAGCACTCTGCGGTCCCGTTCTGTGAGCTTGTGTGGTCTATCACTTCCTGGCTGAGCCGTTGTTGCTCCTAGACATTTCCACTTCACAATAACATCACTTACAGTTGACCGGGGGCAGCTCTAGCAGGGCAGACATTTGACGAATTGACATGTTGGAAAAGTGGGATCCTATGACGGTGCCACGTTGAAAGTCACTGAGCTCTTCAGTACAGGCCGTTCTACTTCCAATGTTTGTCTATGGAGATTTCATGGCTGTGTGCTCGATTTTATACACCTGTTAGCAACGGGTGTGTCTGAAATAGCCAAATCCACTCATTTAAAGGGGTGTCCATCTACTTTTGGCCATGTAGTGTAGCTGGCCTGTTTCTACAGGTGAGATTCAGAAACGCTCGTATTTGCATGTAGTGATGTTTAAGACAGATATGATATATTAATAACATATTAATGGACATATGTAGTGAAATATAGCAGAGGTGAAATGTCCCTTTAACTGTATAGCTCTGCTGCATGTGTTTGTGTGATGTGAAATTGACATCAGATCAGTGTTGCTCAGCCTCTGAGATCATACTTATATCTCTGTGAGTAGCATGGTTGCAC
The DNA here is from genome assembly GCA_023634145.1 of Thymallus thymallus. Taxonomy (NCBI): domain Eukaryota; kingdom Metazoa; phylum Chordata; class Actinopteri; order Salmoniformes; family Salmonidae; genus Thymallus; species Thymallus thymallus. Next base: position 5,067,963 of record CM042422.1, read on the forward strand.
CATTCCTGTGCAGAAAGCAGATTGTTTCTAGGACAAAGTTATATCAAATATATATATACAGTATATACAGTATACTGAACAAAAATGTATGTTTCATTAGCTGAAATAAAAGATTGCAGAAATGTTCCATACAAAAAAAAAGCTTATTTCTGTCACATTTATATTTTTGTCCCTGTTAGTGAGCGTTTCTCCTTTGCCAAGATAATCAATCCAACTGACAGGTGTGGCACATCAAGAAGCTGATTAAACAGCATGGTCATTACACGGTATATTGAGTCTGATTAATGAGGAGATTCGTAGTTCATTTCCTGTGTGAAACAATGTCATTTGTTTCACAACAATTCCTATGGCCTCAGTGTTGTAGCAATGTTGTGTCTGATATGGTATCTCGGTATTGTAGCGCTGTTGTTTGCGATATGTTTTTATTTTCACTGGCGATTGCTGTGTGTTTGTGTGTGTGTGTCTCTAAGACAGTCTAAGACACTCTTAGAAAAAAGGTGCTATCTAGAACCTGAAAGGGTTCTTCGGATGTCCCCATAGGAGAGAGAACCCTTTGAAGAACCCTTTTTGGTTCCAGGTAGAACCCTTTTTATCTTCTACGTTAAACCCTTTCCGCAGAGGGTTCTACATGGAACCGAAAGGGTTCTACCTGGAATTAAAAAGGGTTCTACCTGGAAGCAAAAAGGGTTATCCTATGGGGACAGCTGAAGAACCCTTTTGGAAAGTTTTTTTCTAAGAGTGTAGAGTCATGTCGGCTACACTTGTTCCTCTCTAATGGAATTTCTGACACACAATACAGATGATATTGTACACACACACAGAGACACACAGCAGAATAGAGGCGGTTTAAATGAAAACCCACCCTATCCAGTCTGCCATAACTCATCGTGAGTGAAAATCCATAGCAATAGGCTACGTCCCAAATGTTACCCTATTCCCTATTAAGTGCACTCCTTTTGACCAGTCCCATCTCTCCTCCCCTCACCTCTTTGTTCCCCTCCCCTCCCCCGCTCTCTCATCTCCCCCTCTCCTCACCCTGTCTTGTCTCTGACCCTAACAGAAGTTAATTGAGGGAGGCAGCCCTCTTCCTCCTTCAAAGATTCTGTCCAGACCGATGCCCTTGGACCTCACTTTACCTTTCTATCTGAATCAATCTGTTCCCCAGATCTTACGCACACACATACGCACACCTGACGCTACCTCTCCCTGTAATCACTTTCTATTCAGATCTCACCTCACTGTTGTCACATCTCCTCACCTAAGACAATGTGTAGGTGTCAAACCAAATCAAAAGTTAAGGGAGAATCTTTTGAAGGTGAGAACTGAGAAGTCAGATACGGACTTTGGACTTGTGCCAGAACTGTTGCACTCTTTTAGATAAAGGCAATTAGGAGAAAGTTGTAGGAAACTGTGAGGTGAGGTGGTGTGTGGACAGTGGGGAACATGTACGTGGAGCTAAATTATATGAACTGTCTGAGAAGCATAGGAAGTAAAATTCAGTTAAGCTAAAAAAAACACTATATTCTTATCTTGCAAAAAACGGAAAGGTGTATCTTTGCTCATAAACCCAAAAAGTTGAGTTAAATTAATTAAAGTTATGTTAAGTGAAGTCCCTCAGCTGCTAACAGGTGGGTAAGTAGAATGTCTGTTGTAAACGTTTTTTCTTTTTCACTTTTTCCTCTTCCTGTTTTTAGTTTCAAGTCATTTCATTGGTAGAGGGAGGCTGACCTCTCGCCGACACACACACACACACACACACGCACGCACACACACACAGAAACCGAGAATTAAATTATCAGGAACACCATACTCATCACCTACATTAGAAGTGTTTGCGCGTGTGGTGTGTGTGTTTTTTTGTATGTCTGTGTGTACATGTGACTCTTCACACAGTCTGCGTTACCAACATGCATCTTGGCCAAACAGTAAATCTCACCCCCAAATCTCACTCAAACCACCAAAACACTTCATACATGTCTCAAAATAAGCTTGTTCGACCATAACACTGGCAACAATTCTCACTCAGAAAGCATACATTGTCACTCATAACACACTGACCTAAAAAACACTAACAATAGGGAGCATTACATATATGATTAAATTTTCTCTTTGAAGTTTGAATGATTTTTCACATAAATCAGTATTTCATTATAGAATAAGAAAAGCACCTTCTCACCTTATTGACTGTACTAAAGTATATGTAACAAGAATGATTCAGAAATGCAGCAATTTGCTTCAATAGCCTTCATTTTTCCTATATCTTTGCATATAGTAATTTACTACTCATACTGTACGGTACTGTGAGGGTTCTAGTTCTCTCATCAACAACGTGTATAGTATAATTACTCATACTGTACGGTACTGTGAGGGTTCTAGTTCTCCCATCAACAACGTGTATAGTATAATTACTCATACTGTACGGTACTGTGAGGGTTCTAGTTCTCTCATCAACAACATGTATAGTATAATTACTCATACTGTACGGTACTGTGAGGGTTCTAGTTCTCTCATCAACAACATGTATAGTATAATTACTCATACTGTACGGTACTGTGAGGGTTCTAGTTCTCCCATCAACAACATGTATAGTATAATTACTCATACTGTACGGTACTGTGAGGGTTCTAGTTCTTCCTCTCTTCTGCATTTGGCCACAAGTTTTCATCAACATCACATCTGATGTCTTCTCTGGCGATGCATCTTGGAAAGTATCTTCTGGAATGTCTAATCCAACCCTGGCAGTCTTCAGGAGAAGTGTCTCCACACCCCGCATTCATGGCATCCAGTAAGGACATCTGGTCAGGTGGATGGTAGTCATAAACCTTCCACCTCCAAGCAGAGAAAAACTCCACTATGGGGTTTAGGATTTATTATGGAGGCAGGAATAGTACTGACATCCTGGGATGTGCAGCAAACCAGTCTGTGACTGCAGCAAAGTGATGGAATGCCTTATTATCCCACACAACAACGAAGGTAAGGGAGTTTCTTGCCCCTCTCTCCTCCGCTGGCACAAGTCCATTATGCAAGTCATCCAGAAAATAAATGAGTCTCTCTGTATTGTAGGGGCCAATGAGTGGTTTGTGATGTTAGCTCCTCTCTGGCCTGGGACATCCACGGTTGCTCTCGGTCTAATCACATCTCTTCCCCTGCAGCGTGTTTTTGCCAGGTTGAATCCAGCTTCATCCACAAAGATGAATGAATGTGCAGTTTGCCTGGCTTCCATCTCCATTACCCTCTAAAATACAGTAAATCCACAGTTTTACAGTACTTTACATTATCCATAGCTGTGTATGTACCCTGTTTGGTTATTGAACAGACATCTTCCCAAGACATATCGATACCGGAGTTCTTTCACACGTTCACCGTTTCTCTCAAAGGGTTCAGTGTTTAACTGCTTCATCCTTATTTTATGTTTCTCTAGGACTCTGGCAATTGTCGTTGTGCTGACCGTATTCCCATTCCCGAAAGTGATATTGTCTGCCAGCACTCTTTCCCGAATTTCCCACAGTTTTACTGCATTGTTGATAAAAACCATGTCAACAATGGCAATTTCCTGTGCATCTGATAATATTCTGCCTCTCCCTCCTGTGGGAGGCAACCTTTGGAGCCTACTGAAAAACACAAAACAATCAATATATTTCAAAATGTCAGTACATGTATAAATGTGAACATACTGTATAGTACTGTAATATGTAGTTCAATTATCATTGAAGGATGCACATCTCACCTGTTGTTTTGCCGGAAAATTCGTACTATTGATGTAACTGTTGAACCGGCCTCTCAAAGAGAGAACATGGTTTACACCATGGTCAGTAATTGTGGTCCTAATCTCATCAGAGACCAGCTCTCCTGGTCTACCTCTCCTTTGTCCTCCACACATTCTCCCTCTCCCTGCCACTCTTCTCTCCCCACCATCCTGTCTCCCTTGATCCATGTTTCCAAACTAAATCATTCTCCCTCTCCCTGCCACTCTGCTCTCCCCACCATCCTGTCTCCCTTGATCCATGTTTCCAAACTAAATAATTCCGAAGCCGTCCTCTTTTGTTTGTTTGGTAACGAGACTGAAAACAGGATACCTGGGTAGGCGTTCAGCTGAAATTGCAATCAGCTGTGTTTGGAATGATTACAGTTTTTTTTACAATCGCTAGGACCCATTTCTCAATACTTGGGTCACTTTTTCAAAATTCTTCACACAGTTCATACATGTCTCATATCAACTCATTCTTCCGTAACACTAGCAAAGGTTGTCACCCAACAAGCACACTTTGTCACTCATAAAACAATGACCTGAAAAACACTAATAACCTGTTGCATTACACTATGTTTTCTTTTGTAAAATGTCTCTACAAAACAAGAATGATTTTTATTTTATTATTTAACTAGGCAAGTCAGTTAAGAACAAATTCTTATTTACAATGATGGCCTAGGAACAGTGGGTTAAGTGCCTTGTTCAGGGGCAGAAGGCTCAGGGATTTGATCCGGCAACCTTTCGGTTACGGGCCCAACACTCTAACCACTCAGCTACCTGCCACCCTCTAACCTCTCTACTGTTTAGAATTCACTGCAGTATATGTTACAGGAATGAATCAATATGTTTTATGGCATTTTTTGTCATTGAGTAGTTCCAAAATACAAGAATTTGTATGTTCTCATCCACATCACATCTTATGTCATCTTGGGATGAGTTTCAATACACCTAGGAAATGATATTTTGTCATGCCTGGTCCATTCCTGGTAAATCTTCTGCAGATATGTCCAAGCATCCAGCAGTCATTGCGTCCAGGAGGGACATTTGATAATGTGGATGGTGGTCATAAACCTTCCACCTCCATGAGGAAAATAATTCCTCTATGGAGTTGAGGAAGGTAAGTAAGGTGGGAGGAAAAGTGACAGCATCCTGGGACTGGCTGCAAACCACTCTGTGACTGCACGGGAGTGGTGAAATGTCACATTGTCCCATGCAATTACAAACGTTGGGCAATTTCGCCTCACTGCAACCCTTTCCTCACCTGGCACAACCCTTCCATAGAGGTCATCCAGGAATGAAATGAGACACTCGGTGTTGTATGGCCCAATTAGCGGTTTGTGTAACAGCAATCCATCAGAGGATATTGCTGCACACATTGTGATGTTGGCACCCCTCTGGCCCGGGACATCCACTTTGCCTCTTTTCCCAATCACATTCCTTCCTCGCCGCCGTGTTTTGGCCAAGTTGAAACCAGCCTCATCCACAAAGATGAATATGTGGGGTGTTTGCCTGGCTTCAATCTCCATGACTCTCTAAAATAAATCCACAAGGCAACATAAGAGTTAGGCTATTACGGTAGTTTACATTAGACTTAAAAACATGCCGTTGGGTGCCTCTGCCCTGTTTGGTTTTGTCATCTTACCTGGACATATTGGTTCCTGAGTTGCTTGACTCGTTCAGAGTTCATCTCAAAAAGGCTACAGTGTACAACTGCTTCATCCTGACTTGATGTTGTTTCAGGACTCTAGAAATAGTTTTTATGCTTACATTGTGAATTTTTCCAAATGTAATGTTGTCTGTGAGTTTTATGCCATTGTTTCTGATGACCATATCAACGATTGCAGTTTCCTGCACAGCAGTGAAAATCCTACCTCTCCCGCCTGTGGGAGGTAACCGTTGGTAACCGCTGGGTCCTAAGTAGAAATACTAAAACAATTACACACAAGTGGGTTTGGAGGCTTTGCTCAATTTACTTCTGTAATGTGCAGTTCAGTCAGATGCCCTTGCAGAATGCACGTCTTACCTGTTGATTTGCAGGAAATTTCACACAATAGATGCCAGTGTTGAGCGTTGCAAATTTGGCTGCCCTCTCAGACCAGCCTCTCTCATCGATAGACCGCGATGTATTACATGATCAATTATAGTAGCCCTAATCTCATCTGAGACTGCAGCTCTTGATCTTCCTCTCAGTCTTCTTCCACCATGCATGCATACTCCTCTCCCTCTCCCTCTACCAGCCACTCTTCTTCCTCTGTCAGCCACTTCTCTATCTCTGTCTGGGTCCATGTTTACATTACAGTACAGCATTATTCCTAAGATGTCCCCTTTTCTATAGATGGTAATGAAATTGAAAGACTAACACCTGGGTAGGAGTTCAGCTACAATGGGAATCAGCTGTGGTTGGTCTAATAGTTTTGACAGTATTAAATTTTTGATAGTATTTTTTTGGAATATATTTCAATACGTTATCACTGTAGAAATGTAGCAAATTATTCAGTGTTGTGTTATGTTAGGTTTTGGACTTAAGTTCAAACAGTTTTGAAAAGAGTATGTAAACATTTGCCTTTAGGTACAAATTGGCCTTTAGGTACATCGAGTTTTGGTGGTGGTTGTGTCTGAGTGAGAAAATAATTCATGAAATTTGAAAGATGTAGTCATTGAATGCATTTTGTGCCAAAGCAATGCAAAATTATCCACAGCTTAGCCCACACAGACTGCTGTTGTGCTCACTGTGTGAAGAGTTTTGTCAATGTGGCTTCAGTTTTGACCAATGCATGTTAGCAATTGAAAAAAACTGTAATGGTCTCTCCATCCCCATTTCTCTCCCTCTCTTTTGCTCTCTCTCTCCATTATTTGGTAGTGGTGGGAGTTGTTTACTATCTATGGTAATGGCTCTTGTTCTGTCCCATTCTCCCTCTCTCTGTGTCTCTCTCTGTGTCTCCCTCTCTCTGTGTCTCTCTCTGTGTCTCCCTCTCTCTGTGTCTCTCTCTGTGTCTCCCTCTCTCTGTGTCTCTCTCTGTGTCTCCCTCTCTCTTTCTATCTCCCTCCCATGTCCCTTTGGTCGATGGTAATGGCACCCACTTTCTCTCTCTCCATCTCAACCCCAACCAGCTCTCAAAGTCTCATGTCAGAACTCACGTTCATCCTTGTTTCTCAAACGTCAAATTTGGAAGTTGTTACAAACGTCAAAGTTCAAGTGTTTAAGGTTAAGTTTAGGCATTAACTTCAAATTCTTAAGGTTAGGCATTAACTCAGAATGGTTAAGGTGAGGGTTTAAGGTTTTGGGATAGGCTTAAAACAAAAATATCAAAAACAACTTTCTATCGCTGGATTCAAACTTGCACGTTTGGAATCAGAGGCAGATGCTGACACCCTAGCAAAACCGAAACCTTTTTGAAGGTAACAGCGCTCACTGCTGCCCCTAGTGGACACTTTCCACATCATCTTGTGTCACGGATGACCTGGCTGCTCACCCACCCCACCACTCCATACTCCCTCTCTCTCCCTGTGTCTCTCTCACCCCCACTATCCCTCTCTCTCTTCTTCTCTCTCTCCCTCTCTCTCTCTCTCTCCATATCTTTCATTTCTGTAATGTTAAGCCATCTGGTGCTAGCCATCACATTAAAGCCCAATGTGTAGATGGAAGCATTATGACGAGTTTCATCTGTAGTATTAACATACAGTAATGCTGTATGCTGATATGATAATGCTTTGACCTGATATTATGGACAGACAGACAACATGCCACATCAGTGCCATTAAGGTTTAGGGTCAGATGGTTCTGTTGATGTCTGTCTCCCTGGACAGATGGACTGACTAACCCTCTCCCCCTCTTTTTAATCCCTTTTTATCTTTGTCCATTTACCTCACGCTTTCTCACTTTCTCTGTCTCTCACTTTCTATCACTTTCTCTCTGTCTGCCACTCATTGGTCTCTCTCTCTCTCTCTCTCTCTCTCTCTCTCACTTATCTCTTTTTCTTTGCCCATCTATCTGTATATAATGCTTTGTCTGTCTCGCTTTATCTCTATATCACCCCCTCCCTCCCTCTCTCTATGCAGATGGATGTTGATCCCTCTCTCCGGAGGTGAGTAGCGGCGGTTAATGAACGAGGGACACGGAAGAGGAGAGAGATAACGGAGGAAGAGAGGGGATCGTTGCTATCTGCAACAGGACAAGACCGGAGCTCAGCGTATCATCGATCTGGATGTGGTGGAAACAACGTAAGTAGGACATGCCACTTAATATAACCTTAACCATTAGGGATATATAATATATATCTAAATCTGTTTCAGATAGATTGATAGATTGATAGATTGATAGATTGATAGATTTATTGATTGATAGATAGATAGATAGATAGATAGATAGATAGATGATAGATAGATAGATAGATAGATAGATAGATAGATAGATAGATAGATAGATAGATAGATAGATAGATAGATAGATAGATAGATAGATAGATAGATAGATAGATAGATAGATAGATAGATAGATAGATAGATAGATAGATAGATAGATAGATAGATAGATAGATAGATAGATAGATAGATAGATAGATAGATTGATTAGTGGTTAGATGAGTAAATGCCTTAATGGTCATGTACCATTAAATATCAACACTGTACAGCCAGAAGAGGACTGGTCACCCCTCGGAGCCTGGATCCTCTCTAGGTTTCTTCCTAGGTTCCTGCCTTATAGGGAGTTTTTCCTAGACACCGTGCTTCTACATCTGCATTCCTTGCTCTTCAGGGTTTTAGGATGGGTATCTGTAAAGCAAATTGTGACAACTGCTGATGTAAAAAGGGCGTTATAAAATACATTTGATTGATTGATTGATTGATCAACTGATTGATGGGGGAAACGTGTGTCTATTCTGTGTAGCTGAGGCTTGCTCTAGATACTCACTTGATATGTAGATCAAACAAATCACATTTTATTTGTAACATGCGCCGAATACAACAGGTGCAGACCTTACAGTGAAGTTCTTACTTACAAGCCCTTAACCAACAATGCAGTTTAAGAAATAGAGTTAAGAAAATGTTGCAAAATAAACTAAAGTAAAAATGTTTATAAAAGTAACACAATAATATTACATAACAATAATGAGGCTATATACAGGGGGTACCGGTACAGAGTCAATGTGTGGGGGTACAGGTTAGTATTGAGGCTATATACAGGGGGTACCGGTACAGAGTCAATGTGTGGGGGTACAGGTTAGTAATGAGGCTATATACAGGGGGTACCGGTACAGAGTCAATGTGCGGGGGTACAGGTTAGTCGAGGTAATTTGTACATGTAGGTAGAGGTAAAGTGACTATGCATAGATAATAAACAGCATTTGGTTAATTGTCCTAGTGGCCATTTGATTAATTTTTCAGCAGTCTTACGGCTTGGGGGTAGAAGCAGTTCAGAAGCATTTTGGACATAGACCTGGCGCTCCGGTACCGGTTGCTGTGCAGTAGCAGAGCGAACAGTCTATGACTTGGGTGACTGGAGTCATTTACCATTTTTTGGGCCTTCCTCTGACAACACCTAGTGCGAGCCCTCTTCACGACTGTCTTGGTGTGTTTGGACCATTCTAGTTTGTCGACCCGCTCCACTACAGCCCCGTCAATGTTAACGGGGGCCTGTTCGGCCCTCCTTTTCCTGTAGTCCACGATCATCTCCTTTGTCTTGTTCAGTTGCAGAGGGAGGTGTGTCCTTACCTTAGATGGAATTGTCAATCATTCTTGGATAGCCAATGTTGGAGCTGAATAACTTTAGTACACATTAGAGCTGGTAGATGGGGGCGAATTTTGGATTTTGGGACAAAATGTTTGACAAACACACACAATATGTCAGTAGACCTGTAACATATTGACGTGGTGGGGTCTAGAGGATTTCTAGGAGGTTTGAGACAAAGATAATGACAGCAATTAGAATCTGCTGATTTGATCTGGTCGCTACAACGACTGTGTGTCATCACTGACACAGGATTACTCAAACTGTCTGTCATTATTGATACAGACATCAGATAGATAGAGACATCAGAATATCAGTGTGTGACGCTGTGGTAAGAAGAGAGAGTGAGGAGACGGGGAGACGGAGAGACCGTGAAACGGGGAGAGGGAGAGTGAGGGGGCTGCGTTAATCACTGGATAATTGATATCCAGTGATTAATGATGCAAAAACAGATACTATGTATGAAGGACATTTATTCAACTGTGAAGACAAACTGTGAAATAAAAAAACTGCTAAATGAGCAAACTTGAGGATGAAACGTCAGTGAGTGAAGCGAATGAAGATCACGTGACTGAGGAAAACATTGCTGTTACTGAAGAGAACGATGCCGTGGTTGAGGGCAATATTGAAGTGATTGACAATCAGGAGCCTATTGAGAAACGAAAAATGGCTGGAATCGTTGGAAATGTTTGATGAAAGTGTTGAGCAGTGAAGCTCATATACAGAACGGTTTGAATATTTTGTTCTTGCAAATGACATTGATGAGGACAAAATTGGGCCTACATTTCTTTGTGTAATGGGGCCAAATACATGCAATATACTACGCAGCCTGTTACAGCCAGACAGGCCAGGTAATAAGACATATAGGGATATTGTGGAAATATTGAAAGGTTTAGATTCCACAGAAGAAATCAGGAAGAGGAAGTATCGGTGACAATGTTTGCTGTTGTGTTAACGAAGCGATCGGAGAACTGTGAGTTTAATGCTCTAAATGACACCATGAGAGACAGACTAGTATGTGGGCTATGGCGTGAAGCTACACAAAAGAGACTATTGACTGAAAGTAATCTGACCTTGGCAAAGACTGTTGAAGTCATTGTGTCCATGGAACTTTCTGCTAAAGAGGCTCAGCAGTTGAAAATCAGATACAAAGAAATCAAGGCACATGCTTCCGCTGCGCCAAAGCTGTAAGGGCCTGACATATGTATGGTGTTGGGTTTAATCGATCCCCAATTGGAGGCAGCTGTCTTGAGTTGTCTCTAATTGGGGATTCTATTTATGTTCACATTTTGTCCACCTGCGTCATGGATCATTGTTTGTGTGCTTCTGTGTTCCAGACACCAGTTCACGGTACGTTCTCTGTGTCTGTTTCATTTGTTGTTTTCGTTATTATTCAATAAATATGTTTGCGCGCACCTCTCGCTCTGCGCCTCGTTCCATTACCACGAACCGTGACAAAATTATCCACCACCATTGGAACCCGCAGCGAGAGGAGTACAGGTGTTTCGAAACCACAGGCTTCGCGGAGGAGCCTGGACTGCACCGGCGTCGTAGGAGGACACGTCGGCGAGAGAGGATGACGGAGGGAGCACAGCCACTGGTGGTGGGGAACATTTGGGGGCTCTCGACCCATGATTGGGAAGAGGAGCCCATGGCTGGACCAGCGTGGGGGCTCGGGACAGAGCTCCTACCATCGGCGTTCAAGGGGAGGAAGGACCGGCCGTGGACAGCCCCGAAGGTTGTGGGGTCCTTGGGACGCGAGGGACACGGAGGAGGAGTGGCTAAGGAGATATTTCGGGTGGGCCGAGGAGGACGACGAGAGGATGCGTTCGGTTTCCGTCCCCAGCACCAGATCTCCAGCGCCTTCCAGGCCTATCCGACCAGCGCGCCTCCTCAGCCCGTTACGTCCAGCGACAGCGTCCCGCACTGGACATTCAGTGCGTGTGCCCAGCCCAGGACCCCCCAGTACTGGCTCCGCGCGACCGACCTTCGGTCAGCCACTCCAGGTTGGTAACTCAGCGCCCACCACTTCTGCCTCCGACGGCTGATAACTGGAAGACACAGGAGGGTTTTTTTGATCGGTCGATAGAGGAACAGGCAAAGTGGTGGAGAGCCTGGGTGGCCCTTCCTCCCGCGACCGAACCCAAACCCCACGTTCGGAGGATAGAGGAGGAGAGTTTTGAAGCCAGACTGGCGATATGGAAGGAGCGTCTGGCTCACCTCTTCCACGACAGGGAAAAGGAGGAGGTAGAAAAGCCAGAACTCCTCGCCATGCCGGTGCCCAGTCCGGGACCAGTAGCCAGGTCGATTAAACTGCTGGAGCTGTCATCTGCGCCGGTGCCCAGGCTGGGCACGGTGGCCAGTCCGGCTTCAGTACTCGAGCCTGACTGAGGCCAGGTCTCTGACTAGAGGGAGTAGGTCCAGACATATGTAGGGTGTTGGGTTTAATCGTTTAATCGGGTTTAAGTCTTGAGTTGTCTCTAATTGGGGATTCTATTTATGTTCACATTCCGTCCACCTGCGTCGTGGATCATTGTTTGTGTGCTTCTGTGTTCCAGACACCAGTTCACGGTACGGTCTGAGTCTGTTTCATTTGTTGTTTTCGTTATTATTCAATAAATATGTTTGCACGCACCTCTCGCTCTGCGCCTCGTTCCATTACCACGAACCGTGACAAAAGCGGGACATCAGGCATCTACTTGCTGGTGTAAGGACATGGGCTGTCGAGCCTGAGGTAAAAAGGGCCACATGGAACGAGCCTGAGGTAAAAAGGGCCACATGGAATGAGCCTGAGGTAAAAAGGGCCACATGGAACGAACCTGCAGAAACAAAAAGAGCTCAGAGAAAACATCAAACACTGAAAACAAGATTCCAATGAACGAAAAAGAGACATGTTCACACTGTTGAGCAAGAGAGGTGAGTGACTCATCAGACGAGGAAGTCACACTGAATATACTGACTGTTTCTGGGGGGCCGCACGAATACTGTCTCTCCCTTGCTAGAGGGGCATTCAGTGCAGTGCGTATGGAGATTGACACAGGGGTAGCTGTATCTCTTGTGTCAGACACGGTCTACAAAAATACACTGAAATACCTTCCACGTCAGCCAGTTGTTAAAGACTTACACAGGTGAATCCGTCGCCATGAGAGGCATCACTGAGGTCACAGTTATATTAAACAGACAAACTAAAAAAAATAGTATATATATATATACACATATGTGTATATATATATATATATATATATATATATATATATATATATATATTTAAAAAATGTGTTTAATGTAACCTTTATTTAACCAGGCAAGTCAGTTAAGAACAAACTCTTATTTACAATGACGGGTTACACCGGCCAAACCCAGACGATAAAGCTATAGGAGGCTATCTATCACTACTGCGATGATCGTGGCTGGAGAAAATCCCACTGGACTGGCCATCAGTGTGTACAATGAAGATCAGCTTCAATATTGCAGATAGATTTGGGGTTCCATCAATTGTTTGTATAATTTCTAATTTTCCCTACCTTTTTACCCTAACACCCCTCTCCTGATTGGAGTAAACTAATTGACAACAATACATCTTCTACTGCTACTTACAGCTATTTTTACTCACATACTGTATACAGTACACGCTGATCTTAATTGCAACCCTCAGATGTCTACAGACTAACCCATCTTTCCCAGTACACCTACCATTTAACTATGTTACTGTTGGTGTCTTACGATGGTCTTGGACAATGCCAAAATAGATAATCTGTAGATTCTGTTTCCTGGTGGCAGTCTGCACAGGGCTGACTGTTCAATGCCCCATATATTGAGCATTTTTGTTGTGACAAGAATTGTATTGGGACATAAAACATCTGTTCCTAACTCTCTTGAATTTTATGCGGCACAGTTGTTAAACCTCTCAACGTTCTAACTGAATTTATGCGAATCATTTTAAGCCATGCGTGGTTTTTCATTGAAGGCAGGCAAACCAATTCATTCCTTTCCCGTTTGAATGTTTACCTATCCATTATTGTGGCAGCGCTGCGATGAGTTAGTTGTACTTTTGTATTGAGCATACATGTCCATACACCTTTGTTAATTGCAGTACATCAGTACATTGGAGTTTAGCCATATTATTAGCCATGAAAGAAATATGTAAACTGCGATACCACTAGAGAATTCATCACTGTAACTTTCCCGTAGATGGACAGGTATTTCCTTCTCCACTGTTTCAAGATCCTATCTATTTTGCTAAGTGTTCTACCGAAGTTAATAGTTAATAGCAAGATCGCTCAACTTTTCCGGGATATGGACACCAAGCGCCTCAACTTCACCATCCGGCCATTTCATCGGGAGACCACATGGCAATTTAAAGTTTGTATCTTTTAGAGACCCAATCCGTAATGTAGTACACTTATCATAGTTTTAGGGCTATATTCAATTCACATTGTGGAAGTTCAGCTTTACCATTCATGGTAAACATTACATATTATGTTGGCTCAGTCGGAAACGACCATTACATTTCTATTTCGGAATCTGTAACAAGGCACACCTGTTAATTGAAATGCATTCCAAGTGACTACCTCATGAAGCTGGTTGAGAGAATGCTAAGAGTGTGTAAAGCTGTTATCAAGGCAAAGGGTGGCTACTTTGAAGAATCTAAAATATACAATATATTTTGATTTATTGAATACTTTTTTGGTTACTACATGATTCCATATGTGTTATTTCATAGTTTTGATGACTTCACTTTTCTACAATGTAGAAAATTGTAAAAATAAAGAAAAGCCCTTGAATGAGTAGTTGTGTCCAAACTTTTGAAAGGGAATTATTCTTAAACATGGAATAGTATAGTGTATTTATTGCTTAAATCTTTATCAGATGTTGTATTATGTTTTCCTTTTTTTTTTAGATCCACAAGACTCGACATGACAAAGCAAGGGCTTTTATTGCACAACTGTCAAAACATAAAAAGACTGAGAAAAAGCACAAAACATTAAACTCAACAAACATTAATGACACATTTTGCCACCGTATCAGTACTTATCCATATTTGTTAAATGTTTTGTTTATTTCTGACATTGTTTCTTATTTATTCTCATAATCAATAGCCATTGGTTTCAGCCATTGGTTTCAGCCATTGGTTTCAGCCATTGGTTGTTTCCAATGCTTGCAAGACTGCACTATATGGCTTATGGATTATGGTTTATGTACTATGTTGTTTCTGTCTGTCGCCAGAATTTCTTTTCAACCTTTAAATAATGTTGACTTCCAGTATTTAAGTCGTTGCATATTATGTTATATATATTTTTTTTAAGAAAGTCCCAGACATGGATAGTGTAGGGTGTTTCATTATTTGTCCCTTCCATGGGGACTTTCTATTATTTAGAACAGCATGGAGTTGTCATGGTGTCTTAGAACAGTTGGTTATCAATGTACAGTTTATCGACCATGAAACCCACAAATCTCCCTGTAAGTTTATTCTCTTTCAATAGTAGGTACATTACTTTGGGCCGTTCTGCGACTTCCTTAGTGAACTGCTTGCAGATACCCATAGACTTCCAGTCATTGCTCTAACGCTAGTTAGCATTGGCTTGCTATATGGAATTGTTGTAAGAAGGTCACACCAAGGATAGTTTTGCTATTTGATTTTGAATTTGAAGAAGTATATGAAGAAAAATGTATTTGTATTATATATAGTGAAAACAATAGTGGTCCTAAAACGGAACCTTGAGAAACAGTGGGTAAGAGTATGGGACTCAGTGCACCGTGTGGATGATGCAGGGATCCGAAGGATTTATTCTGTGAAAGGTCCTCTCTCACTTGTACATGTTGAAACAAACCACAAACTGATAAGCTAAGTCCACAGCTTTAAAATAGCCTGTTAACATACATTAATATAATAAAATAATGTGAAAACTAATATTAAATAAATAATCAAATGCAATTTGATTACATAATGTTAAGAAAGTAATCTATGTCAATAGTAAGCTGTATTATCCATTAAGCTACAATGGCAAAAAGTAGGCCTAATGACTTAGCATGAATTGTTTGTTCCCCAGCCTGTATCTGCAATAAGAATCTGTGTAATAACAAAAATAGCACATTAAGCCAAAATGTGTTTCTGCATTGTTGTTTTTTCTGCGGCATTGATGGCTTTTCAAGAAAGGTACAAACTCAATTGATTTCCATGTATTGTGAATGGCATTTTTTTAAACGGACTCAATTTTTACAATGTATCCTTTTCGATAATGTTTTTGCGTACTGCCAACAATAACCAAGCAGCAACAGCCCTGACGTTTTTCTAGGAGTCTGTGACGGAGCATGGCTTGCCATCAAGGTAATACCAACATTTTGATCAAAAGTGCCGTGCATGACCTTCTCCCCTCATATCTCAGCATGACACTGTGTCATTTGTTGTCAAAGGTAAACATTCTATGTGATCACTTTGTTCTGTACTCAAATGTGCTGTTCCACGTGGTCTGCTTTGATGTTTGACTATAAAGAAAAACCTTTCTCGCTAGCAAGTCAGATAAACTCTGACAGCCAGCAGACTGACTCTCCATTCATGAACGCATGTATACTTTGAATAAACCCAGATCTTCAAACCTGATGCTTTTACCCAGTCCATAGTGAATCCTTTGAATTATTCCACAAAAGCCACAACTAACGGACAGAATTACAAACAGTACCGGACATACAGACAGGCTGACAGGTGTACAAATAATAGTTAAATAGAAGGTAGCTATTAACTTATGTTTTTGTCTCTGAATGTACAGTGGGGAGAACAAGTATTTGATACACTGCCGATTTTGCAGGTTTTCCTACTTACAAAGCATGTAGAGGTCTGTAATTGTTTATCATAGGTACACAACTGTGAGAGACGGAATCTAAAACAAAAATCCAGAAAAACACATTGTATGATTTTTAAATAATTCATTTGCATTTTATTGCATGACATAAGTATTTGATCACCTACCAACCAGTAAGAATTCCGGCTCTCACAGACCTGTTAGTTTTTCTTTAAGAAGCCCTCCTGTTCTCCACTCATTACCTGTATTAACTGCACCTGTTTGAACTCGTTACCTGTATAAAAGACACCTCTCCACACACTCAATCAAACAGACTCCAACCTCTCCACAATGGCCAAGACCAGAGAGCTGTGTAAGGACATCAGAGATAAAATTGTAGACCTGCACAAGGCTGGGATGGGCTACAGGACAATAGGCAAGCAGCTTGGTGAGAAGGCAACAACTGTTGGCGCAATTATTAGAGAATGGAAGAAGTTCAAGATGACGGTCAATCTCCCTCGGTCTGGGGCACCATGCAAGATCTCACCTCGTGGGGCATCAATGATAATGAGGAAGGTGACGGATCAGCCCATAACTACACGGCAGGACCTGGTCAATGACCTGAAGAGAGCTGGGACCACAGTCTCAAAGAAAACCATTAGTAACACACTACGCCGTCATGGATTAAAATCCTGCAGCGCACGCAAGGTCCCCCTGCTCAAGTCAGCGCATGTCCAGGCCCGTCTAAAGTTTGCCAATGACCATCTGGATGATCCAGAGGAGGAATGGGAGAAGGTCATGTGGTCTGATGAGACAAAAATAGAGCTTTTTGGTCTAAACTCCACTCGCCGTGTTTGGAGGAAGAAGAAGGATGAGTACAACCCCAAGAACACCATCCCAACCGTGAAGCATGGAGGTGGAAACATCATTCTTTGGGGATGCTTTTCTGCAAAGGGGACAGGACGACTGCACCGTATTGAGGGGAGGATGGATGGGGCCATGTATCGCGAGATCTTGGCCAACAACCTCCTTCCCTCAGTAAGAGCATTGAAGATGGGTCGTGGCTGGGTCATCCAGCATGACAACGACCCGAAACACACAGCCAGGGCAACTAAGGAGTGGCTCCGTAAGAAGCATCTGAAGGTCCTGGAGTGGCCTAGCCAGTCTCCAGACCTGAACCTAATAGAAAATCTTTGGAGGGAGCTGAAAGTCCGAGCTGAAAGCCCGAAACCTGAAGGATCTGTATGGAGGAGTGGCCCAAAATCCCTGCTGCAGTGTGTGCAAACCTGGTCAAGAACTACAGGAAACGTATGATCTCTGTAATTGCAAACAAAGGTTTCTGTACCAAATATGAAGTTCTGCTTTTCTGAAGTATCAAATACTTATGTCATGCAATAAAATGCTAATTAATTACTTAAAAATCATACAATGTGATTTTCTGGATTTTTGTTTTAGATTCCGTCACTCACAGTTGAAGAGTACCTATGATAACAATTACAGACTTCTACATGCTTTGTAAGTGGGAAAACCTGCAAAATTGGCAGTGTATCAAATACTTGTTCTCCCCACTGTACATAGTTAGGGGAGACCAAAGAGTAGAGAATGTGGACGTCGCAAGATATATGGTTGAGGCTTGTGGCACTGGCAGGGGAAGATTAATCTCCGGAAAAAGCATTCGTAATCAAATGTAACTGAAAAAGTGTGATTTATTAATTGAAAATGACACAGAAGCAAAAAACGTTTCTCAATACACGTCATGCTTACAGGATTGAACGTGTATGGCGTCATGTGTGGTGACAATATTTACATTTACTATGATGTACTGCACAGTTTGGAGGAGGAGGGGTGTGCTTAACCCTGCAGCCAGCCTGCACCTCTTTTGTGCCCAGTATGTGCACCTGTCACGCCTTCAGACAGACCTGTGCCCATTCACCGAGGGATGTAACTACCATCCACTGCACGCTGAGCAGAACTGGACTCCGAACCAGTTGTGGGAAATTGGTCCTGTTGATTCTCCTGAAGATATGGAGGTAATTCATACACACAACAAAGATAATATTTGAATACATACTCACATGTTGTGTTTTATTCAACCATATCCAACCAACCTGCCTCATTACAGGGCACTGACTTCAACTGGGCTCCCGTTAGACGTCAGCGCTGGGATACAGGTTCCAGCACTTGCCTGTAACCTGAGTGACAACGAAATTATGCTGCTCTAAACCCTAACGGCCATTCTGAGTCATTTGGCAGAGACATTTATCGACACGTTGTCGACTTTCCACAGGAAATTGTGAGAGAGAGGGATGGTTAGGAAGGTACGGGAAAAATTTGGGAAAAGTACACACACACGCATCCCATTCCAGATACACCAGATAGGAACCCAGACAGTGGAGGGGCTCGGACCTCTGTTACCATGACATTTCCTGCTACACTCTGTTGTCCTTTGTTGAGAGAGTGGTTGAGAGAGAGGTTGAGAGAGAGGTTGAGAGAGAGAGAGAGAGAGAGTGGTTGAGGTTGAGAGAGAGGTTGAGAGAGAGGGATAGAGAGGTTAAGAGAGAGAGAGAGCGAGAGCTCTCATACCACTCTCTTTGTGTTATAATAAAAGTTTTAACCAAGCATGTTTTAGTGTATGTTTTTATTGAAATTACACAATGAATAACATTGCAATCAATCAAAGCTGTTGTTGTCAACATATTTTCCACTCGTTTTGCAGTTTATCAAAGCCTAACAAGTAACACATTTATCTTAGCCTTTAGCATGTTTGTAATTGTTTACAACCAGAAAGTTAGACGACAAGTATTCACATAGAAATGCAACAATAATGAAAAGCCGACTCATTGTGACTTCATTGATAGCTCACAATGCTAGCTGACTCATTGTGACTTCATTGATAGCGCACAATGCTAGCTGACTCATTGTGACTTCATTGATAGCTCACAATGCTAGCTGACTCATTGTGACTTCATTGATAGCTCACAATGCTAGCCGACTCATTGTGACTTCATCAAGGAACTTTTTTATAAGATATTTGAGGTGGGTTCTGGTGAGAGAAACCAAAATTACAATGGCCAGCACACAAACAGTAAGTGTGTGTCATATATTAACAATTAGCTGTTTCCATTACAGACTCTCAGAGCTCTTTGGCTTTGGCAGGAGCTGGTGCCGAGACAGCCTGAAGGCTGGGCCCGCTGGAAGGCAGAGAGAGAAATCAGATACGCGTGTCCATCTTCACATTAAATTAATTACCTTAAGTGACTGATTGGATGACTATTAAGGATGATCTGAAATGGTAACTTACTAAGGGCTTTTGCAACGCGAACAGAGACATAAGGGTAATATAATGCCACAGCTGGGACAGAGGAGTGTTGACAGCTGTGTTGTTGGTCTGGTCCCATATCCTACACCTTCCCTCTACCTGTTGCATGCCTCTCCTGGGGAAACGGTTAAAGACCTCAGGAATACTTATGTCTCCTTAATGCTCATCGTCTGTGCAACATGAGACAGCAGATGGATTATAATCACTTTCACGCTATCGCAAATCGCTATCTACGTGTGATAACTTTTTTTCTAAGACTACAAATCGCTTTCTATGTGATAACTTTCTATTCCTGAGTGTGCAAATCCCTGCCAAAAGTCAGGTGACCTAAGCGCTTCCAAATATGGAGTTGCAGGTTTGCCATATCTGTCATGTTTGTGCATATCTCTCCAATGTGCAAATCTTTATGGCAGTCATTTTACTTAAGGCCCTTGGAAATGACCTGCGTATCTGCAGTTATAAAACAATTCTAATGCAATATATCAATTTACAAATACAAATCAAAATGTTTCTGATTTCCATTTGTGGATTGGTACAGATCATTACACACAAATACAAAATGCATGCTGTGTGTTCACAATACATTTGGCATGATATCGATCCCATAGGTTACGGCCTTCCTATTAATTTACTTCTCTTATATAGCCCTGAATTCATTACACTTTGTGGCACAAAAAGAGAAGGGGAAGCATGGGGAAAAGGGAAGAATTGCCCTACCACCCAATACAACCTCCCCACTATTCTGCTACTTGGCCCTATCTGATCCTACACCCAATACAACCTCCCCACTATTCCGCTACTTGGCCCTATCTGATCCTACACCCAATACAACCTCCCCACTATTCCGCTACTTGGCCCTATCTGATCCTACACCCAATACAACCTCCCCACTATTAAGCTACTTGGCCCTATCTGATCTTACACCATGCTGGGAGGATGGGATGTTATTGTTCAATACAACCTGTAGCTCTTCTGAAGTTACATTTTGTACACCCAAGTACTTCTCTGCAGCTGCCACCACAACCATCTATTTTCTGTGTTTTCTGTGATAGGATTTCCGAGGTACAGTTGATAACCATGTTATTCCTATCACTCTCTATTGGCCTCGGCCTACTCACAGTGATCCTATTAGGGTCCCTCGGCCTGTACTACTCTTTTCACTGTCTCAGGATATGACACATTCTGGTAACCTCAACCTGCCTTTCTCTCTCTCACCGAACACTTCTGATCTCCAGCACCATGGTTACCCACCCCTACAGTTAACACATAACGTTTTCCACAGATACTACACTTTCCTTTGTCTCATGCCCTCCTGCACACTACTCACATCTAGGAATCTCCCTCCGACACACTGCTGCAACATGACCATGAGCTTGGCACCTAAAACACCGTAATGGTTTCGGGACAAAAGCACTCATGGCAAAGCTGACACCTCCTAACTTGACTTTGTCGGATCTAAAGGTTTTAAAGTGTATTTCACCGCTGCTCTATATTTCACAATATATGTCAATTAAATATGTTATTAACATACTGTATGACATGTGTCATAAAAATTTAGAATTTCCTCACTACGCGCAAATACCAGCGTTTCTGCATCTCACCGGTAGAAACGGGCCAGCTTCATTTTCTGGTTGTAAGCAAACCACAATATCCATAATTCACAGCGGTTTAAGGACTTAAAGGACCACCCAGTGGAGGTGTGAGAAATGTCAAAATGTCTGTGTTTGTAGCCAGCTTTCAGACAGAGGATTTCGAAACTGAGCTGAAGTCTCAAATGATGCGGTTTCCATGTCGTTGAACGTTAAAAATGTATGTTATTCTATTGATTTATCTCCATTACTTCGAGGAAGGAGCTGAACGATCAGCAAACATCACCAAAGCAGAAAATAAGTCAAGCTGAGGTAATGTAGATAACGTTACCTAGTTAACTAGCTAGCTAGCAAACTACATTTGTTTATCTAAACCAAAATCTAGCTAGCTTTCATAATATGCTGGCTAGACATTCCAAAACATATCAGTGTAATTAGGCATCTGCTATCTGGCGATGTGATTTGCCACTTTGCAAGCTAACGTTAGTTTTGTTAGGTCATGTTAGCTAACCGTTACCTAGCTAGCTAACTAACTACCGCAGAGGCTAATGTGACTGTATTCTATCCGATCCCATCAACATCTGCAGAGGCATCAACATCAAGCTCAGAACCAGGATCTAATGTAAGTCTCCTTCTAAAATTATATTAAAATCTATTAAATATTTCCATGACTCCATGATGAGTAAATAAATATACTGGAGCTAGACATCAACAAGGTCCGTGTCTTGTTGTCATAGTTGGTGTGTTTACAAGTACCTTCTACATTAGTTTTCTGTATTATGGAGGCTTAGTTGATTGTTCATGCAAGGGTTTAAGACTGAATTGGAGAAAAGGAGGTGTCAGTAAGGAGGGGATGATGTATGTGATTGACTGGTGTCTGGTGGGGGTGGGGAGTGGGGTGGGTAGTGTGTGTGAAGGTCAATATACATGATCTATTGACATGAGGGGGTGGGTGGATATAGTACGTTGTTGGAGTCTGTATTGTCATGGACTAAATAGTAAAATGTTGTCTAATCACTGACTACTGTGTGTCCTACAGACTAACCCTGTTGCTGATGACGATGAGCTTGACACCAGCTTTAGTAGTACAGATCCTGTAGACCCATTGGACGAAAGCTTTCAGCCAGGAACAAGCTCAAGCTTAACATCATCTGACTTTGAAACAAGCCAGGACTGCCAAAGGTATTTCTAAAAGCACAATACCCTCATGAGAAAACAAAATCACCAATACACTAAACTGTCTACAAGACAAATGGCATTTAAAATGTTTTATTTTTTTATTTAACCTTTATTTAACTAGGCAAGTCAGTTAAGAACAAATTCTTTATTTACAATGAAGGCCTACCCCGGTCAAACCCGGACGACACTTGGCCAATTGTGCGACGCCCTTTGAGACTCCCAATCACGGCCGGATGTGATACATGGGGGAGAGGGGCTGTTTAAAATACTCTTCTAGCCTATTCACTCTATTGTTGGCCGTGCTTGTCTACCCAAACAGCACAACTGTAGGTGCTCATGTAGTGAAGTAATATTTGATATGTGTATATTATAAATACCTCACATGTGACCCGTAATGAGACTAAGCAATTAGCCTATTTAAATGTTTATCTGACTCCATGAGATAAAAAGCAATATGTAAGAGACTACGGTTGAGTTACAGTAATAGGCAATCAAGAAATGTGTATTTAATTGAATTTAATTACGCAAGGCAATACTGACATTAACAAAACATTATTCTAGGCATATAGATCCTCAGGTTAACTTACAGGACAAAGCATGAACAAAGAGATGCCTACTAAGCCACAGGCCTAGAAGCCTAAGAAATTAGATTTGATCACACAACCTTCCTCTATGGACTGGATACAGGATAATAGAGAGAACATACAACCTTTCTCTATGCACTGGATACAGGATAATAGAGAGAACATACAACCTTCCTCTATGGACTGGATACAGGATAATAGAGAGAACATACAACCTTCCTCTATGGACTGGATACAGGATAATAGAGAGAACATACAACCTTCCTCTATGGACTGGATACAGGATAATAGAGAGAACATACAACCTTCCTCTATGGACTGGATACATTTTTGGCCCCTCAGAGGGGGAAGGGCTGACTAGTCCTTGGGCATTCTCCTTTTCTTGTATTCCTGAGCCTTTTGCCTTTCAGCACCGGGTTACAGAGAGCACATAAAACGCTGCTGCTATTCTCTGTTTATAATCCATGCATAGTCACTTTACCTCTACCTACATGTAAACTGGGGGCCAAAAGTTTGGATTATTACTCATTCAAGGGTTTATCTTTATTTGCAAAAATGTGTACATTGTGGAATAAAAGTGAAGACATCAAAACTATGACATAACACATGTGGAATCAAAAGTGTTAAACAATTGTTATATTTGAAATTCTTCAAAGTAGCCACCCTTTGCCTTGATGACAGCTTTGCACACTCTTGGCATTCTCTCAACCAGCTTCATGAGGACCGCCACAGGAATGGAAGACCCAGAAATACCTCTGCTGCAGAGGATAAGTTCGTTAGAGTTACCATCTTCAGATTGCAGCCCAAATAAATGCTTCACAGAGTTCAAGTAACAGACACATCTAAACATCAACTGTTCAGAGACTGCAGGAATCAGGCCTTCATGGTCAAATTGCTGCAAAGAAACCACTACTAAAGGACACCAATAAGAAGAAGAGACTTGCTTGGGTCAAAAAACACGGGCAATGGACATTCTCTCAACCAGCTTCACCTGGAATGCTTTTCCATCAGTCTTGAAGGAGTTCCCACATATGTTGAGCACTTGTTGGCTGCTTTTCCTTCACTGCGGTCCAACTCATCCCAAACCATCTAAATTCGTCCTTTGGTATGGAGTCCAAATTTGAGATTTTTGGTTCCAACCTCAACCAAATTTAGATGGTTTGGGATGAGTCCGACCACAGTCAAGGAAAAGCAGCCAACAAGTGCTCAGCATATGTGGGAATGATGGAAAAGCATTCCAGGTGAAGCTGGTTGAGAGAACGCCAAGAGTGTGCAAAGCTTTGATCAAGGTGGCTATTTGAAGAATCTTTAACACTTTTTTTTGGTTACTACATGACTCCATATATGTTATTTTATAGTTTTGATGTCTTCACTTTTATTCTACAATGTAAAAAATAGTGCAAATAAAGAAAAACCCTTGAGTGAGTAATATTCCAAAATGTTGGCCCCCAGTGTACATATTACATATTTTACCTCGACTAACCTGTGCCCCTGCACATTGATAGATATTTGTTATTTTTATGTTTTACTTAACACTTATGTTTCTTAACTGCATTGTTGGTTAAGGTCTTGTAAGTATGCATTTCACTGTAAGGTCTACACCTGTTGTATTCAGCGCATGTGACCAATACATTTTGATTTGATTTGAATTAGGGCTGAGCCTATACTCATACACAACAATACACACCTAGATTGTCTACAATGCCCCATTATTGACTGAGTGTAACACAACACATACCAGTCTATTGTAGCCTTTTTTTGTTTATAGATGAACATGGTTTAATGTATGGTTACACATTGTCAAGATCAGTCTTCATGTCTTTCCAGGAGACTTGCAGTACAAAGAAATCTTCTGCAAGAGGTCAAAGCAGTGGGTGGTGAAGAAAGTGTACGAGAGGCTTGTCCACCTGGCTGTGGGTTGCAGAATGGACCAGACGGTTGTCTACAAGGAGCCAGAGTCACAGCCACCCAAAACCAACATCCCTGCCAACATCGCCAGAGCGCCAAAGCTTGCTAAACCAGCTGCCATTACCCAACACAAGAAGAGGTTCACCAGCTGAAGAACATTCTGGAACCTGCCTGGAACATTCAACCAACACAACATCCATATTCAGTTTGACTGATTTTGTAGTATAATATAGAATGCCTAGTATGCTCACAACTGCATTGTGGTATAGATATTGCTAGCTGTTGTACCTACAGTATGTGTATAATGGTGTTATACTGTATATCATCTTTTTTACAAGTGTACTGACAAGTGACTAAATGATTACAGCTGCATCAGAATGCCAAAATAAAGTTTTGACTTCAACTTCGTGATCAATTCAATCACGTTGAATCAGCAATACAAATTGTCTTAATGATTCATTTATTCGCTAAAGAATCACACAGAATTACATATACAGTGGGGAGAACAAGTATTTGATACACTGCCGATTTTGCAGGTTTTCCCACTTACAAAGCATGTAGAAGTCTGTAATTTTTATCATAGGTACTCTTCAACTGTGAGTGACGGAATCTAAAACAAAAATCCAGAAAATCACATTGTTTGATTTTTAAGTAATTCATTTGCATTTTATTGCATGACATAAGTATTTGATACATCAGAAAAGCAGAACCTAATATTTGGTACAGAAATCTTTGTTTGCAATTACAGAGATCATACGTTTCCTGTAGTTCTTGACCAGATTTGCACACACTGCAGCAGGGATTTTGGCCCACTCCTCCATCCAGATCCTTCAGGTTTCGGGGCTGTCGCTGGGCAATACGGACTTTCAGCTCCCTCCAAAGATTTTCTATTGGGTTCAGGTCTGGAGACTGGCTAGGCCACTCCAGGACCTTGAGATGCTTCTTACGGAGCCACTCCTTAGTTGCCCTGGCTGTGTGTTTCGGGTCGTTGTCATGCTGGAAGACCCAGCCACGACCCATCTTCAATGCTCTTACTGAGGGAAGGAGGTTGTTGGCCAAGATCTCGCGATACATGGCCCCATCCATCCTCCACTCAATACGGTGCAGTCGTCCTGTCCCCTTTGCAGAAAAGCATCCCCAAAGAATGATGTTTCCACCTCCATGCTTCACGGTTGGGATGGTGTTCTTGGGGTTGTACTCATCCTTCTTCTTCCTCCAAACATGGCGAGTGGAGTTTAGACCAAAAAGCTCTATTTTTGTCTCATCAGACCACATGACCTTCTCCCATTCCTCCTCTGGATCATCCAGATGGTCATTGGCAAACTTCAGACGGGCCTGGACATGCGCTGGCTTGAGCAGGGGGACCTTGCGTGCGCTGCAGGATTTTAATCCATGACGGCGTAGTGTGTTACTAATGGTTTTCTTTGAGACTGGGGTCCCAGCTCTCTTCAGGTCATTGACCAGGTCTTGCCGTGTAGTTATGGGCTGATCCCTCACCTTTCTGGATTTTTGTTTTAGATTCCGTCTCTCACAGTTGAAATGTACCTATGATAAAAATTACAGACCTCTACATGCTTTGTAAGTAGGAAAACCTGCAAAATCGGCCGTGTATCGAGCGGTTTTCCCTCTGCTCCTGTCTCTCTATAGTTCCTGTTTTCTAGATTTCCCGGTGTTGACCATCCTGCCTGCCGCGACCCTGAGCCTGCCTACTGTCCTGTACCTTTGCCCCATCTATATAGATTACTGACCTCTGCCTGCCCATGACCTGTCTCTTGCCTGCCCTAATAAACTGTTGATACTCCGACGTTGTCTGCACCTGGGTCTCACCTGTAACATTGATAGTTCTATATGCGGGATAACAGTGTTTGAGGCTGTAGGCTGTTTTATCTTTTAAAAAATCAAATCAAATCAAAATGTATTTGTTCACAGATTAGCAGATGTTAAAGCGGGTGCAGTGGAATGCTTGTGTTTCTAGCAGTTCAGTAAATGTCAAACAGTACAATAATATTACACAAATCATCAAAAATCAGAATCAGAATCCGGAATATAAATACGTGTATAGACAGTATGGACAATATATAAGTAGATACACACACACACATAATACACACACTCATGTACACACAGTGAGAGATTGAAAGAGAGAGTAAAAGTCTATGTTTTTTGTATTCCCTTTCTCTAGAGCTAAACTAAACTCTCTAAAGGGGAAAGCTACCAGAAACATGAAACATTTGGCAACACATGGGACTTCTGAAGAAGAGCTTATCCTGGGACGTTCTCCTTCTCCGCTGTCTAAGAGGAAACACAACCACCAAACACTTCCTTTACTTTCAAGTGGACCTTAACCTCGAGTCTTATTTTGTGAACTTAACTGAACCGTAACAAGATCCCACCCTAACACTATTTTCATCCGGAACCTGGACTAAACCAATCCCAAGTCTCGAGACTTTCTAAGTGGACCTAAACTTGGACTACCCATAACAAGACAACACGTTTTTACACCCAACCAAACTAATCCAAAGTCTGTTGATGTCGCATGGTCCTCTGGGTTGGTCCACCGCCCCCCTCTAGTGGTGACAGGGGAGTAGTCCAGGCCTCAGGAGACCCTCCCAGGATGGGAAGTCCAGGAGGGGTAGCGCTACTGGGGGGGGTTGGATCCTCCACCATGGCCTCTCTGGAGGTAGGGGGCTGGATGGTCTTGCCAGGGGGAAACAACTCCACCTACCTTGGACTCAACCAGAGTCTACCCTGGGGGGTCGGTGCTGGGGGAGTAGACGGTAACCTGTCGTTGGGGTCGTCGCAGGCTGAGGCGGTGATGCGAGCACCGACCATGAAGGTCAGCAGGTTTTATTTTACGTTTATCTCTATTATTTGTTTTAATGGATTTAATTGCAGTTGCTATGAAATATATAACTGCAACACCAGGTTAGCCATTTTGAGTGTATCCACCAGTCATTTGGTGGATACACTCTATGGCTGTTCTAGTCATTCAATTTCTATGGTGCCATACAAAAAAAAAAAGGTTTGGTTGTATTTTGAAGGAGAAGAACTGGCCGGCGCTCCTCATCCTGGTCATCATCATGCTGACGGTGTGTGGAAACATCCTGGTCATCCTAGCTGTCTCGTTGGAGAAAAAGCTTCAGAACGCTACCAACTTCTTCCTGAGGTCTCTGGCCGTGGCCGACATGCTGGTGGGGATACTAGTGATGCCTGTATCCCTCATCAACATACTCTATGGTGAGTAGAACTACACTGTGCATAACTCCCCCTGGTCATGGCCAACATGCTGGTGGGGAAACCGGTCATTCCGTGTGGTATGTGTAAACAGTCTTGAGGTTGGCTCTGTGGTCTCAGTCTCTCTTAGACAGGGAGTGTATTTTTAGCGGTTAGTGCTCTATGTGGTCTGTGTAAACTTTCTCTTTGTATCTAGGATGGTTAGTGCTATGTGGTCTGCGTAAATGATCTCTGTGTATCTAGGATGGTTAGTGCTATGTGGTCTGTGTAAATGATCTCTGTGTATCTAGGATGGTTAGTGCTATGTGGTCTGTGTAAACGGTCTCTGCGTCTGTCTCTATCTGTGTGTGCCTACCTCTGTCTCTTTCTCTATGAGACTATGAGTGCATTGAGAACTGTTAGTGGGCTGTGTAAACTGAATCTCTGTCTTAGAGTATAATAGTGTATCTTAGTTAGCGATGGATGGTTGCTTGAAACATTTAGGAGGATGAGAGACCCACAGTATAAGCGTGGAACCCACAGATACGACAAAGACTAATTATTTTAACCTAAAGTATTTAATAAAGACATTTATAGTACAATATTATGGGGAATGAGAGGACTACTTACACAGTGTTGGGAACGGAGCACAGCAGTGATTGAATGAGGGTATGAGGCATGGGTTGAGGTGTTCAGAGGCTTGACTTCAGTGCAGGACAGGGGTTGAGGTGTTCACAGGCTTCAGTGCAGAACAGGCTCATCATGGATTGATGGTTTTGGTGAAGAGCTCAACTCTTCCACTGAGGGCAAGACAGGATTTGACTGGTAAGACAAAAAATAATAACACAATACACAACATAGTTAGACAAAAGAGCTAAGAATTAGTTAGTCCAAGCAAGGAGTAAAATCATTAATGTGTAATAATGTGATTGTGTTTGTGTATGTGATTGACTCTACATACAGTAATGAGAGAAGTATTTACTTATCTGTTAACCTAACCAGGAAAACTCTGGACCCTATAAGGTATGACAATGATTTTAAAAAATGGCAGCCATTGTGATCAGAGAGAAATCCAAACCATTTTACTCAACCTAGTATTAGAGGCATTTCATATTATTCTGTACGTAATTCCGAGTCACTCCATTCCGTATGGTGTGGTATTAATTTGTGATTGTCTATCACCCATTTCGTATGATATGTTATGAAATACAATTCCTATTATATGTTCCGTATTTGCAAAATGTATAATATGTTCCGCATTTGCAAAACGTATAATATGTTTTATAATTTGTAAAACATATGATAAGTTACGAATTCTAACTAGGTGGCTAATGCTTGCTAGCTTTGCTAACGTTAGCTACACTAGGGGTTAGGGTTAGGGTTAAGCATAGGAGTTAGGTTAAACGATTAAGGTTAGGGGAAGGGTTAGCTAAAAGGGTGAAGGTTAGGGTTAGCTAAAAGGGTTAGTGTTATTGGAAGGGTTAGCTAACATGCTAAGTAGTTGCAAAGTAGCTAAAAAAGTAGTAAGTAGTTGAAAAGTTGCTAATTAGCTAAAATGCTAAGAGATTCGAACTCGCAACCTTTGGGTTGCTAGAAGTTTGCATTAAGTCCCTGAACAACCACCCTACTTCTGTTTTTGCCTTAACTAACCATCTGTCTTCTGTAACCATAATAAACATAACATACTATACTGAACAAAAATATAAACGCAACCTGCGACAATTTCGAATATGTTACTGAGTTACAGTTCATATAAGGGAATCAGTCAATTGAAATAAATTAATAAGGCCCTAATCTATGAATTTCACATGACTGGGCAGGGGCGCAGCCATGGGTGGGCCTGAGAGGGCATAGGCCCACCCACTTTGTGAGCCAGGCCTAGCCAATCAGAATACAATTCTCACCACAAAAAAAGTGCTTTATTACAGACAGAAATACTCTTCAGTTTCATCAGCTGTACGGGTGGCTGGTCTTAGAAGATCCCGCAGGTGAAGAAGTCAGATGTGGAGGTCCTGAGCTTGCGTGGTCACACGTGGTCTTTTGGTCTCCCTCAAAACATCTGTGGCATTGTGTTGTGTGACAAAACTGTACAAGCTTGATGTAGTCATTGCATGCTAAGAATAACGGACCAAATACTAAACTTTCGACTACTTTATTTATAAGAATCTTTATGGGTGTCAATCATTTTGACCGCTACCTTTTCGAGAAAAGTATTTTACTCTAAGCAATTGCATTAGTATAAAATCAGATAATTTCACAATTCTTTGGAGCGAACAATATAGTTCAGTATTTGAATTATTTATTTTTGCTCATATTTATCAGGGATGTTCTTTATATGAAGCAACATGTAAGCAGGGGCGGATTGAAACAATAATTCAGGCCGGGATTTTCACTCCATCCCAGGCCACCCTGTTCACGCAAAACACCAGACCGCTAATTATGTAGGCTAACCCTATATGCTGATGTAACGGGTACCAAACTAGTTATACATTTGGCCACTATGTTCATCTGGGAAGAAAGTTATCCACAGTAGCCTATCTGAACACTGAGTTTTCAAGGTATGCTATGGCTATGGGTGCACCCTCAAAAACTCCCTAGGAATACACCTATCATAGCACAGACAAATGTACAAGGCTAGACACACAAAACAATTAGCCTACACTTTTTAAAAAGAGAATGAGATATACAGAGTTAGCTCAAATGTTCAAATGATTATCTTTATATTCAAGCATCAAGCATATCAAAAGTATCAAAAAACTTCACACACACACACATTCACTGAACTTGAACATAAGCTACAACAATGTAAGTAAGTATAATACAAAAGTCGAAAAAGCACTTCTCTACAAAAATGTTTAGATTACAATGTTCACTCACTGGTTTCCATAAAGCAAAGAGCACAAAAAATAAACACATCTATACACTGAGTCAATGACATTGAACATTGGCTACATAACTGCAAGTATAATACGAAAGTCCAAAAAACATGCCTCTGTACAAAAGCTTTAACTCACAGATAATTTTCTATCACCCTTGTCAGCCTGTTAAGGAAGAGTGATAGCATAGCTACTTCAGAGTAACCAGTAAGTAATTACCACTAGTAAACCAGTAGGCGGTGCAGTAACTCACTGCTCTCTGCCATCTTGTCAATTATGTCATCTTTGTCAAGTCCCATAAGAATCTCCTTCTCTGTTGCCATCAAAAGGAACGCTTCAAGGATCTCGTGAGTGAGGGAGGTTCTTAGGCGGTTCTTCACGAATTTCAGGGTGGAGAAGGTCCTCTCACAAGCCACCTGAGTGATGGATAGGTTGAGGAGGAACGTATAGCCCAAACCAATGATGTGATACGTATCCGTGAGCAGATTGTACTGAGACAGGAGGAGATAGCAGCATATCGGGCAGTTTTTACATGTGGAACAACTTCACACTTTCATCAGGATCCTCAAAGCGTTCCCCTGATTCATCACTGGCGGCGGCCCTGGTGTTGTACTCCTCCAATGCTGACTGTTTCAGTCTTTCCCACTGTTGTGCAAGGCTGATCAGTTCAGCCTGCAATGTCTCAACAGTGGCATTTGCTGAGCTCCTTCATGGCTGTCTTTGGAAGGCCCTTTTCGCTGATCTCAGGAAAATGCTTCGGATTCATGCAGGAGACATCTGCACACAGCACTGCATTTGCTGCATAACGGCGGTGAATACTTTCAACAACAGTGTCCAGCACGACATTGTGGATCTTGATTTTGTAATCCATGTCTGCATTAGCAATGGGCTCGTCTTCTGCCAACTCACCTGGCTTTCTCTTCTTTTTTTTGGTTCTCTTCTCTGGGAGAGCAGTGGTTTACCTACCATAGCTTCATGTGCTTGTAGGAATCTCGAATGAACACTGCAATGTCATTCAGTAGTGAGAAAAGGGATTCACTTGCCACAACAACCCCAGTGGTGTCAGTTAGCACAAGGTTGAGGACATGTGAGTAACACCATATGTGTACTCTCCTGTGAGCAATGCAGAGATGTCCCTGTATTGTCCCTGAATATTAGCTGCTCCGTCTGTTGCAGTACCAACACACTGTTTGATATCTATGTCCATCTTCTCAAGGGTCTGTTTCACAAGGTCCACAAAGTACTGTCCAGTCGATGACTCAAAGTCAATGATCGCAATGAGTCTCTTGTGGACAACATCAGTGACATATCGCAGAACTACTCCACACTGGTCTTTGGATTTTAAATCCTCCATTTGTATTGAGAACATTCCTGCCTTTCTCACTTCGACAGCAATTTTCTGCTGAATCAACATTCTGATTACTTCAATTACTTTATTTGCTGTTGTTTTTGGACGTCATGGTTACTAAAATTGTTTACTCTCTGTGTTGATTAATATC
This sequence comes from Thymallus thymallus, assembly GCA_023634145.1. Classification (NCBI taxonomy): domain Eukaryota; kingdom Metazoa; phylum Chordata; class Actinopteri; order Salmoniformes; family Salmonidae; genus Thymallus; species Thymallus thymallus. The sequence continues at coordinate 5,100,382 of CM042422.1, forward strand.
ACTGCTGGCATTTACCTGCATTGATACACACAGCACAGGCTCACGGTCTCGTAGCACACACTCATAGCATCAATAAGATCTCACGGTTTTCTCCAAACGCACACACACACAGCATGGTAACGGACTCACACAAACTCTCTCTCTATCTCACACACACACACGCGATGACCCAGGCAGATGTGTGTTAACCCATTATCCATATTAAATGGTCTTACAAGGCTGATAATTATGATGGGCCTCTGTGTGTGTGTGTGTGTGTGTGTGTGTGTGTGTGTGTGTGTGTGTGTGTGTGTGTGTGTGTGTGTGTGTGTGTGTGTGTGTGTGTGTGTGTGTGTGTGTGTGTGTGTGTGTGTGTGTGTGTGTGTGTGTGTGTTCTCTCTGCCAAAGCCTTGATTAAACAATTACGTTAATTGGGAAATGATGTTTCTGTCTGAACATATTAAGGACAACGAGAGGTGGTTACACACACACACACACACACACACGGTGCTGCCTTACAAAGGGCGGGATTTACAGTATCTGTAAAGGATGATAGGAGAAGAGCAATCTTAATATTAATTAGAGCGAGAGAGAGAGAGAGAGAGAGAGAGAGAGAGAGAGAGAGAGAGAGAGAGAGAGGGAGAGAGAGAGAGAGAGAGAGAGCGGGAGAGAGGGAGAGAGGGAGAGAGAGAGAGAGAGAGAGAGAGGGAGAGAGAGAGAGAGAGAGAGAGAGAGAGAGGGAGAGAGGGAGAGAGGGAGAGAGAGAGAGAGAGAGAGAGAGAGACCAGATGGTGCCGCAAAGTATTGGTAACGTAGTATTGGATTGGTAATGTAGTATTGGTAAAGTAGTACTGGTAAAGTAGTATTGGTAAAGTAGTATTGGTAATGTAGTATTGGTAATGTAGTATTGGTAAAGTAGTATTGGTAAAGTATTATTGGTAAAGTAGTATTGGTAAAGTAGTATTGGTAAAGTAGTATTGGTAAACTAGTATTGGTAAAGTATTATTGGTAAACTAGTATTGGTTGCACCTCCGTCACGTCATTGCAAAAGTATCTTTCACAAACTTGAAACTCAGAGCCGCTTATATATGCCAGTTTGGCTCTACACCAGTTTAAGAAGTTATTTGGCCACTTTAGTTGTGATACAAACCTTATCAAAACATATAGGCCTATGGGCCAGGCAACATGAGGTGTGAGACTATGCTATCTATCTATCTATGCCATCTATGCTATCTATCTATCTATCTATCTATCTATCTATCTATCTATCTATCTATCTATCTATCTATCTATCTATCTATCTATCTATCTATCTATCTATCTATCTATCTATCTATCTATCTATCTATCTATCTATCTATCTATGGGCCAGGCAACATGAGGTGTGAGACTATGCTCTGTTTCTCGCCTCACTGCACAAGCTGGTCATCATCAAGTGATAATATATCATTTACAAGTGATAGGCTATCATTGTCACCCATCAGACTTTTCTTGATTTAATCTTGTCTTTACATATACTAAATAATATGTGTGTGATATTATACACACACTCTCATTCAAATGCACACGTGCACATACATGGACACACACACACATGTAAATAGTACCATACATGCACTCCAACATACACGTGTTCCGTTGCTGTGTTTGATGTCCTTTATGGCTTTTGTTTTTTCCATTGTTGTCTTCTGTTTTAGTTAGTTTTTCTCTTTTTTCTCTTTTGTTTATTTTGTTGTCTGTTCGTGCATTGTGGGGATGGGGGCTTGGGGGGTGGAGTTATTTCATTGTGGGGATGGGGGCTTGGGGGGGTGGAGTTATTTCATTGTGGGGATGGGGGCTTGGGGGGTGGAGTTATTTCATTGTGGGGATGGGGGCTTGGGGGGGTGGAGTTATTTCATTGTGGGGATGGGGGCTTGGGGGGTGGAGTTATTTCATTGTGGGGATGGGGGCTTGGGGGGTGGAGTTATTTCATTGTGGGGATGGGGGCTTGGGGGGTGGAGTTATTTCATTGTGGGGATGGGGGCTTGGGGGGTGGAGTTATTTCATTGTGGGGATGGGGGCTTGGGGGGTGGAGTTATTTCATTGTGGGGATGGGGGCTTGGGGGGTGGAGTTATTTCATTGTGGGGATGGGGGCTTGGGGGGTGGAGTTATTTCATTGTGGGGATGGGGGCTTGGGGGGTGGAGTTATTTCATTGTGGGGATGGGGGCTTGGGGGGTGGAGTTATTTCATTGTGGGGATGGGGGCTTGGGGGGGTGGAGTTATTTCATTGTGGGGATGGGGGCTTGGGGGGTGGAGTTATTTCATTGTGGGGATGGGGGCTTGGGGGGTGGAGTTATTTCATTGTGGGGATGGGGGCTTGGGGGGGTGGAGTTATTTCATTGTGGGGATGGGGGCTTGGGGGGGTGGAGTTATTTCATTGTGGGGATGGGGGCTTGGGGGGTGGAGTTATTTCATTGTGGGGATGGGGGCTTGGGGGGTGGAGTTATTTCATTGTGGGGATGGGGGCTTGGGGGGTGGAGTTATTTCATTGTGGGGATGGGGGCTTGGGGGGGTGGAGTTATTTCATTGTGGGGATGGGGGCTTGGGGGGTGGAGTTATTTCATTGTGGGGATGGGGGCTTGGGGGGTGGAGTTATTTCATTGTGGGGATGGGGGCTTGGGGGGGTGGAGTTATTTCATTGTGGGGATGAGCATGTGTGTTTAGTGAGTCCATCAGATCAGGTAGTAGGGATGACCAGGGATGTTCTCTTGATAAGAGTGTGAATTGGACCATTTTCCTGTCCTGCTATGCAATCAAAATGTAATAAGTACTTTTAGGTGTCAGTATATTATTTTCTTTAGGAATGTAGTGAAGTAAAAGTAAAAGTAGTCAAAAATATACATAGTAAAGTAAAGTACAGATACCTCCAAAAATCTACTAAAGTAGTACTTTAAACCACTGCTCTCGGGGAACTGCGGGGTGGATCTTGGAAGGCTGGCGGTTGGGAGCCGGTGGCTGGTGCTGGTTTGGGTTCCCATTTTTGACCTTGTACATTTTGAGTGGCTTCAATGCAAGTAGATTGTATGTTTTAAAATAAAATATATATATATATACAGTGGGGAGAACAAGTATTTGATACACTGCCGATTTTGCAGGTTTTCCCACTTACAAAGCATGTAGAAGTCTGTAATTTTTATCATAGGTACTCTTCAATTGTGAGTGACGGAATCTAAAACAAAAATCCAGAAAATCACATTGTATAATTTTCAAGTAATTAATTTGCATTTTATTGCATGACATAAGTATTTGATACATCAGAAAAGCATAACTTAATATTTGGTACAGAAACCTTTGTTTGCAATTACAGAGATCATACGTTTCCTGTAGTTCTTGACCAGGTTTGCACACACTGCAGCAGGGATTTTGGCCCACTCCTCCATACAGACCTTCTCCAGATCCTTCAGGTTTCGGGGCTGTCGCTGGGCAATATGGATGCCACTTGTTTGGGTTCAGGTCTGGAGACTGGCTAGGCCACTCCAGGACCTTGAGATGCTTCTTACGGAGCCACTCCTTAGTTGCCCTGGCTGTGTGTTTCGGGTCGTTGTCATGCTGGAAGACCCAGCCACGACCCATCTTCAATGCTCTTACTGAGGGAAGGAGTTTGTTAGCCAAGATCTCGCGATACATGGCCCCATCCATCCTCCCCTCAATACGGTGCAGTCGTCCTGTCCCCTTTGCAGAAAAGCATCCCCAAAGAATGATGTTTCCACCTCAATGCTTCACGGTTGGGATGGTGTTCTTGGGGTTGTACTCATCCTTCTTCTTCCTCCAAACACGACGAGTGGAGTTTAGACCAAAAAGCTCTATTTTTGTCTCATCAGACCACATGACCTTCTCCCATTCCTCCTCTGGATCATCCAGATGGTCATTGGCAAACTTCAGACGGGCCTGGACATGCGCTGGCTTGAGCAGGGGGATCTTTCGTGCGCTGCAGGATTTTAATCCATGACGGCGTAGTGTGTTACTAATGGTTTTCTTTGAGACTGTGGTCCCAGCTCTCTTCAGGTCATTGACCAGGTCCTGCCGTGTAGTTCTGGGCTGATCCCTCACCTTCCTCATGATCATTGATGCCCCACGAGGTGAGATCTTGCATGGTGCCCCAGACCGAGGGAGATTGACCGTCATCTTGAACTTCTTCCATTTTCTAATAATTGCGCCAACAGTTGTTGCCTTCTCACCAAGCTGCTTGCCTATTGTCCTGTAGCCCATCCCAGCCTTGTGCAGGTCTACAATTTTATCTCTGATGTCCTTACACAGCTCTCTGGTCTTGGCCATTGTGGAGAGGTTGGAGTCTGTTTGATTGAGTGTGTGGACAGGTGTCTTTTATACAGGTAACGAGTTCAAACAGTTGCAGTTAATACAGGTAATGAGTGGAGAACAGGAGGGCTTCTTAAAGAAAAGCTAACAGGTCTGTGAGAGCCGGAATTCTTACTGGTTGGTAGGTGATCAAATACTTATGTCATGCAATAAAATGCAAATTAATTATTAAAAAATCATACAATGTGATTTTCTGGATTTTTGTTTTAGATTCCGTCTCTCACAGTTGAAGTGTACCTATGATAAAAATTACAGACCTCTACATGCTTTGTAAGTAGGAAAACCTGCAGAATCGGCAGTGTATCAAATACTTGTTCTCCCCACTGTATATATATATATATATATATATATATATATATATATATATATATATATACTGTATATATGTGTGTGAAAATATCATACACCTGTCTCGGAACAGGGGCATGGGAAAAAAATACTGGTCATCTATGCATTTAAATAGCGAATGGAGGACACTTTTCCCGTGGTTTATTTTCATGCAAGACAGGTAGGCTATACTCCTGTTGTAAAGAGAAGCAATGTGCTTAATATTAGGAAGGTTGAGAAATAAATACAGTAGGCCTAACCTACCAAACAGTTGTTGTGCAAGTGTTTGGTTTGATTTTCGATTACATTTCATTGATGTCAGAGTGATTAGAGGGACAATAGAGTGCTGAGTACCAGGCAGTTAGCAAGTTTGGTAGGCTACTAATGACTATCAGCAGCATCAGAGCTTGGAGAAGCCTAGTTACCGTGACTAGTCACGTGGAATTTGACTGCGGTCATGACTTGTGACTGCCTGTGTGGCGGTAATACGGGTACCGTTAGAGCCCTTGATACAAACAATCAGGATGCTCTTGATTTAGCAGAATCTGAGGGTCCATGCTAAAACTTTTCAGCCTCCTGAGGGAGAAGAGGCACTGCCGTGCCTTCTTAATAAAGGTGCTGGTGTGAGAGGACCATGCTAAGTCTTGTACGCGTTCGTTACCTCAGCCGTAGCCTCGGCTGCGATAGCTCTAACGATGTCCGTTAGCATGTCCCCTAGTCTATAGGCTAAGACTGTATCAGATCTAAATACATGTCTATAGGCTAAGACTGTATCAGATCTAAATACATGTCTATAGGCTGAGACTGTATCAGATCTAAATACATGTCTATAGGCTAAGACTGTATCAGATCTAAATACTTGTCTTTAGGCTGAGACTGTATCAGATCTAAATACATGTCTATAGGCTAAGACTGTATCAGATCTAAATACATGTCTATAGGCTGAGACTGTATCAGATCTAAATACATGTCTATAGGCTGAGACTGTGCCTTTTTGTTTCTGTATGAGTGGGTGGATAGTTACACGTGTATCTGTATGCAACGTGTGTGATTCTGTATCTAACCTACACCTCTCTCTTTCTCTCTCTCGTTCTCTCTCTTCTCATCTCTTACTGGGCAAACGAGACATTCAACTTCTATTTCTCTAGGCTATGCCTTTGTGGTTTTGTGTGGGTGCATACTTGTGTATCTGTATCTAACCTACACCTCTCTTTCTTAGAGCTTGTTGAGAGCATGGTTGTCCTATGGTTATTTTGCATACAACCTTATCAAATCTAGCTGGGTATCGATGCAGGACTTGCTTGTATCTTGGCTTTGGAACGTTCTACTTGAACAATCAACTTGACAAAAAAACTGTATTTTCTTGGTATTTCATTACTTTAACAAAACGTTTCCCAAAAGTTAAAACATGGTTACATTTAATTTACATTTCTAGGAACATTCTCCAACTGGTTTGACATTTGGAATGTTCTCAAATAGTCCAGAGAACGTTAAGGAACAACGTTCTTCTGTGGGAATTTCAGTACTTCATCATAATATTTCCTATAGGTTTCCTCATGGTTCTATCTAAAGTCCTGTTCTCAAATTGTTCCAAGAACGTTAAAATGTTCCATAAAAACCATAAGAAGACTTTAGTAACGTTCAGAGAAAGTTCTAAAAATGTTATTTAAAAACATATACATTACGTTCTCAGCATCAACAAAACTCTCTATCCTCTATTTTGTTCAGTTTGTTCAGGTGTGTTGGCCGCGCCCACTAATTGGCCACAAAGGATCTGAATGAGTGCTTGTTTCCTTGGAAATGGGTTCTGTTTGAATAGACTTAAATTAACAGTTTTGTATGAGTACAAAACATGGCAAGCTAGCTCCATCCTGGAGGCGCAGTGGACTAATTCCATGCATATAGAACAGAAGATTATAGGTTTGATTCTCACTGATGCAGTGTCACAATAAAAAAGAAATGTGTTGGCATGCCTAAATAAATTGTTTCCCTTCTGTGCTTGGTTCAAAAAAAGTTAACCCAAAATAAGCTTGCAGTGTTTTTAAAAGTCTTATTGAAACATCAAGTAAAAGTTTTAAGAAAGCGTCCAAATAACCTATAACTTTCGTTCTCTGAGCATTGACAAAACCGCCCAGGAAAATGATATATTAACCTGAGTAAAAAAAAATATTAGAACCTCCCTGCAACCTAAAAATGAACGTTCCCAGAATACGTGTAATGTTCACCTCTGTTCTCAGAACTTTTAAAAAACATTCCGTTTTACAGGTCAGGAAACTTATGGCTTCATTCCCACAACAAATGTGAAACCAAAATCATATGTTCCCACATCTTCCAAGGAAGCAAATGTGTTGGCTGGGATGTGTGTGTCCTGTCTGGATCTACCTGCCTTCGAAAAGTATTCAGACCCCTTTACTTTTACCACATTTTGTTACAGCCTTCTTCTAAAATGTATTAAATCGTTTTTTTCCCCCTCATCAATCTACACACAATACCCAACAATGACATAGCAAAAACAGGTTTTAGAAATTTTAGCAAATGTATAAATAAAATAAAACTTAAATATCACATTTACATAAGTATTCAGACACTTTGCTCAGTACTTTGTTGAAGTACCTTTGGCAGCGATTACAGCATTGAGTCTACAGTTGTATTTGGGGAGTTTCTCCCATTCTTCTCTGCAGATCCTCTCAAGCTCTGTCAGGTTGGATGGGGAGCGTTGCTGCACAACTATTTTCAGGTCTCTCCAAAGATGTTCGATCAGGTTCATGTCCGGGCTCTGGCTGCTGGTCTTGGCTGTGTGCTTAGGGTCGTTGTCCTGTTGGAAGGTGAACCTTCGCCCCAGTCTGAGATCCTGAGCTCTCTGGAGCAGGTTTTCATCAAGAATCTCTCTGTTCTTCGCTCCGTTTATCTTTGCCTCGATCCTGACTAGTCTCCCAGTCCCTGCCATGCTTCACCGTAGGGATGGTGCCAGTTTCCTCCAGACGTGCCGCTTGGCATTCAGGCCAAAGAGTTTAAACTTGGGTTTCATCAGACTAGACTACAAATCTTGGAAGAGAAGGGCCTTGGTAAGGGAGGTGACCAAGAACCTTATGGTCAATCTTGGTTTCATCAGACCAGAGAATCTTGTTTCTCATGGTCTGAGAGTCTTTAGGTGCCTTTTGGCAAACTCCAAGCGGTATGTCATGTGTCTTTTACTGAGGAGTTGCCTCCCGTCTGGCCATAAAGGCCTGATTGGTGGAGTGCTGCAGAGATGGTTGTCCTTCTGGAAGGTTCTCCCTTCTCCACAGAGGAACTCTAGAGCTTTGTCAGAGTGACCGTTGGGTTCTTGGTCTCCTCCCTGACAAGGCACTTTCTCCCCCGATAGCTCAGTTAGGCCGGGCGGCCAGCTCTAGGAAGAGTCTGGGCTCCCAAGTGGCACAGTGGTCTAAGACACTGCATCTCAGTGCTAGAGGCGTCACTACAGACAACCTGGTTCAGTGGTCTAAGACACTGCATCCCAGTGCTAGAGGCGTCACTACAGACAACCTGGTTCAGTGGTCTAAGACACTGCATCTCAGTGCCAGAGGCGTCACTACAGACAACCTGGTTCAGTGGTCTAAGACACTGCATCTCAGTGCTAGAGGTGTCACTACAGACAAGCTGGTTCGAATCCAGACTGTATCACAGTCCCATAGGGTAGCGCACAATTGGCTCAGCGTTGTCTGAGTTCAGCCGGTGTAGGCTGTCATTGTAAATAAGAATTTGTTCTTAACTGACTTGCCTAGTTAAATAAAGGTAAAAAAAGATTATTGGTGGATCCAAACTTCTTCCATTTAAGAATGATGTAGGCCACTGTGATCTTAGGGACCTTCAATGCTGCAGAAATGTTTTGGTACCCTTTCACTTGACACAATCCTGTCTCGGAGCTCTACGGACTATTCCTCCTCCAATCAATTGAATTTACCGTAGGGGGACTCCAATCAAGTTGGAAAAACATCTCAAGGATGATCAATGGAAACAGGAAGCACCTGAGCTCAATTTCGAGTCTCAAAGAAAAGGGTCTGAATACTAATGTAAATAAAGTATTTATGTTTTTATTTTTTATAAATTTGCAAAGATTTCACTTTGTCATCATGTGGTATTGTGTGTAGATTGCTGAGGATTTTAGAATAAGGCTGTAACGTAACAAAATGTGGAAAAAGTCAAGGGGTCAAAAAGCAGCATTTGGGCTTTTTTGGGTTTGGGATCATAAAATGTCTTTAGTGTAGGGCTGATCAGGCTCATGTAGCATCAGGCTTTAATTTTCACGCTGATCAAAGGTCAAAATCAGACATTTGCTTTATATTCTTTAGAGTGACAATCTGATTTTGGCGGTAAATACCAGGTTACCTGGGAGAAAAGTGATTTATTCTGGGGATGGAAGGTTTGTAAAATACTGGTAAAATATTGAACCCTATTAGCCACACACGGCCCTTCTTCTTGTCTCAATATTTTAAATTATACTCAAGCCTTATTATCTTCACACATATTTTATATGCTTTTCAATGACAAACTCAATAATCACATGTGCTTGTCATTTGAAACAATGCACAGCTATTTTTTTAAAGACGCTAATGATCGTCTGTGGTGAAGTATTTTGAATGATTTTATTTAAACTGTAGTAATTATTATGACAATCCATACTTTTTTTGTCCAGATAGCATTAAATCTAACTGTATTGGTAACATTCACATATTTAGCAGATGTTATTGCAGGTGTAGCGAAATGCTTGTTTCTAGCTCTAGCTCAGATACATGGTCTAAACATACTTTCTGTCGGGGCGCTTCTATGTCAAATAAATGATCAATATTTCTATATTTTATTTGGAGGGTCAAGGAGGTTCCGTAGGATAAATGCCTCCCCTTGCTTTAGTATGCTGCCATAGGCTGTTGTTCCTTACATCGCCACATTGTCTCTTATTTGGAACAGAAGCCTGGACTGTGAAGGATTGGAACTGGAACGATGCTGCTCTCTCCTGGCTCTTCCAGCGAAGTGCAGAGAACTCCTCTGTTCTAAGCCAATTGTCACGCCGATAATGAATCATCTCATGAAACTTTTTTCTCCTGTATGAGAACAATCAAACAAACAATCATTCAAAATGGAGACTTCACTCAATGACACTACAAACAATGTTATAATAGCATACACATGGTCTATAACTATTGTTTAACTAATGTTCAAAGACATAAACAGTTGTTTGTGGCTTAACAGTAGGCTCCATCCATCCATCCTTCATCTATCCATCCATCCGTCAAGCAGAAGGGAGACTTTGTGCACAGATTAGAATGACGTTTTAATAATAAATAAGTAGCAGCATCACACAGAAAAAAACGACAACATTGTCTTGTGGATGATTGAAATAGTCAAAACATGAGAAGTGTCATTGACAAACATTCATAAGTAAATGGTAGGAAAACCGCTGATTGACTGATTGATTGTAATGTAAGGAAAGACCAGGGCATTATGATGTGTTTATGACAAGTGGGAAACTTGGAAAATTCTACTTGTAAACTGGGAGCAACAAGTTGTGTGCATTTACATGCTTTGAACTCGTTGAGAATGCCGATTGGCGAATTGCAAGCAAGCTGCGTCAACCGTTAACTAAAAGTACAGCTAAAAGTAAACAAATTATAGTGTTAAAAAAAACATATAAATAGAATAAATTACGTTTTCTATTTGCATTTAACTGCTAAAAATGCTGTTATCAAGGTCATTTCCTTAGTAGGTGACATCAGAGCTCAGCATGTGGGATGATAGACGAGTATCCCACTAGTAATTACCAGTTGGAGGCGTTCAACTGGATTTTTCGGAATAGTTATGTAAATACGGTATTTATGTTTTAAATGTTTTATACATTTGCAAAAAGGTCTAAAAACCTGTTTTCACTTTGTCCTTATGGGGTATTGTGTGTAGATTGCAGAGTTTTTATTTTGCTGTTATCCATTTTAGAAAAAGTCTGTAAAGCAAGAGAATGTGGGAAAAAGTCAAGGGGTCTGAATAGTTTCCGAAAGCACTGTATCTAACCTGCCTCCCCCTCCTCTTCCAGACTATGCGTGGCCCCTGCCCAGTGCATTGTGTCCTATCTGGATCTACCTGGACGTCCTCTTCTCTACAGCCAGTATAATGCACCTGTGTGCTATATCTCTGGATCGATACGTGGCCATAAGAAATCCTATAGAGCACAGCCGCTTCAACTCCAGAACTAAAGCTATGATGAAGATAGCAGCTGTCTGGACCATATCTATAGGTAAGTGAGGGGATCCATACCTTTCATCGGACAACTTCTTTGTCTCTCTCCTCGCCACGTCCTTCTATTTCTCGCTCTCCTTCTCTAAGGAGTGTCCACTCCTACAACAGTAATCAGCATCCACAACAAGGACAAAGTATTTGTCTGTCTCTCCTTCTCTCATCCCTCTCTTTCTTTTCTCTCCTTCTGCTAGGAGTGTCAATGCCTATCCCAGTCATCGGCCTCCATGACAAGGACAAGGTGTTTGTTGATGGAAGCTGTGTCCTCAACGAGGAGAGATTCATGCTGATTGGCTCATTCGTGGCCTTCTTCATCCCATTGGTCATCATGGTGGTGTCCTACTACCTAACCATACAGGTCTGTCTGAGAGTGTTTGATTGGTTAGGCATTTGATGTTCTGTCTTTTGATTGGCTAGCCATGTATTTGTCCAGCCTCTGATTGAATCTCATTGGTCTGTCAGAGAGGAAATATAACACAGGCCCAACTTTGTCGGCTACAACCACTAAGATGTTGTTGTCATTGTTTTGATGTGCTATAAATGTAAAGGTTATTGTCACTTTTTGATAGGAATGGAAATGTGTCTCGGCTTAAAAGGCGTGTGGCTCATATACATAGCAAACACAGACATAAAACATAATGTATCAGGCTTAAGGGTGTGGGGTTTCCACGTCACCAAGTTCAATAACAAAACACGCACAGGAAGCACAACTAGAATGCAAATGGGGAATTAAAGGGGGAAATTCAGCAACCCACAATCCGTTTTCATTGTCCGTTGTAATCCAAAACCGGGTCATCAGCCAAACCAGTTCGGTACACAGTGGGGGTAATCACACCGATAATTAGCTCACCTCTCTCTCTCTCTCTCTCACTTCACCTGTTACGAGGGTGAAGTGCCGTCCCAATAAGTAATATTTCAGCATCTCCAGCACCCACTTGATCGCTAGACATTCTTTCTCCACGGTGGAATATCTTTGTTCCCGTGGCTTCCGGCTAATATACATGACTGGGTGTTCCTCACCTTCTTGTAGCTGTGATAGGACGGCACCTACCTCTGTTTCGGACGCATCGGTCTGTACCACCAGTGGTTTGGAGAAGTCCCGGGTCACCAGCACGGGTCCCTTTAGGTCCTGGAATGCTTTCTCCGTCTCCTTGGTCCACGTCACTTGGGCGAGCAGACGTATCCTGGTCAGGGGGCTGGCTAGGGAGGCAAAGTGGGGGATAAATCTCCGGTAATAACTAGTCAAGCCTACAAACGTGCGTACCTGCTTCTTTGTGAGGGGGCGGGCCAGTCCCGAATCGCCTCGACTTTCTTCACCTGGGGTTTGACACATCCCCTCCCGATTGTGTACCCCAGGGTCTCAGCCTCCCGCAGGCCGAGACAACATTTATTTGGGTTAGCTGTTAGGCCAGCCCCCCGTACCATCCCATGGATTACAATGTCATCAAGATAGGCCACCGCGTACTCACGATGGGGACGGAGAACTCGATCCATCAACCTCTGGAAGGTGGCCGGGGCCCCGTGCAACCCAAAGGGCAGCTTCTTGTAATGGAACAGCCCGTCAGGGGTGGCGAAAGCAGTTTTCTCCCGCGCCTCGGGAGCTAAGGGCACCTGCCAATAACCCTTCGTCAGATCAAGCGTACTGATAAATCGGGCGTTCCCTAGTTCATCAATTCGGGGCATGGGGTAGAGGTCGAACTTTGAGCGAATGGTGCCGTCTGGTTTCAGCACCAACACTATGGGGCTGCACCACTCACTGTTGGACTCTTCAATGATATCAGCTTCCAACATAGTTTTTACCTCAGTCCTGACAGCCTCTCTCCTTGCTTCCGGTATGCGGTAGGGTCTCAACTTCACCTTTTTCTCTGGTTTGGTGATGATGCTGTGCTGTACCAGATCGGAGTGTCCCGAATCACTGGAGAACACATCCTGGTCCCGGCCGACAAACTCCGTCAGCTCCTGCTTCTGTGCTTGGCTCAGCTGCTCCCCCAGTTCTTTAACAAATTGACATGGTAAATCTGGGTCAGATGCCTACGTCCCGGCTGTCTGACCATAGAGTTAACTTCACTCACCTTCTCCATGACTTTGTATGGTCTCTCATGTCTTCCACGTGTTCCACCACGGTTCGATGGGGCAACAGTTGCTGTTCCCATGCTTCTTTAGCCACGTCCAGCAGTCCTCGGTGTCATCTCCCATACAGGAGTTCATAGGGAGAAGCTTGGGGCACTTCTCGGATCGAGAACATCAAGTAGGGTAGTAGCTGGTCCCAATTCCTTCCATCCGCCTCCATCACCTTCTTTGGCATCTGCTTCAGGGTTTGATTGAATCTTTCCACCAATCCATCGGTCTGCGGGTGATACACTGAGGTGAGCAACTGGGTTATTTTCATTAGTTTACAGAGATCCTTCATGATTTGCGACATGAACGGGGTTCCCTGGTCGGTTTAGATCTCGTCGGGGATGCCTACTCGGGAAAGCAGCATTACTAACTCACGTGTGATTCCCTTGGTAGCCATGGTGCGCAGGGGAATGGCTTCTGCGTACCTGGTGGCATAATCCAGAATCACCAGGATGTGTTGGTGCCCTCTTATTGCTCTTGGGTATAGGTCCCACCAGGTTTATGGCGATCCTGCTGAAAGGGAATGGAAATGATGAGTAGGGGAATTAAGGGGCTGCAAAAGTGGGGTTTTGACACTCCGGGCAACTGCGGCAGTAATTCTCCACAGTTCTCTTCACCTCCGGCGAGTAAAATCGTGCCTTGATCCGGTCTAAGGTCTTCTCCACTCCTAGGTGAGCTCCAAGAAGGTGGGAGTGCGCCAACTGCAGGACAGATTGGACAAAGGGACGGGGCACCAACAACAACTCCATACATTCGTCGTTCTTCTTCACGACCTGATACAGCAATTTCTTCTTTATAGCAAAATATGGGTAGGTGATCTGACTTACCACCTCCATGGGCTTTCCGTCCACCACGGTCACCTGCTGGAGAGCACTGGCCAGGTTGGGATCCTCCAATTGGGCCGTGCCGAACCAGCCCACTAGAGAGGCGGGCTCTGGCGCCACCTCATCGTCCATTGGGAACATGTCGTCCAGACTCACCTAACCTTCCTCCAGTCTTGCTTCACACTCCTCTCCCTCAGAGAGGGGTTCTGTTGACGCCTGGGGGTCCACTTCCTGGAATCCACACATCCGGGCATCCCTCCTTCTGGCATCCCTCCCGCCTCTCCGGCTTCCTCCTCTGGTTCCCTCAGTTTCCCACGTCTCTGGAAATACTAGTCCACAGTTGGCAGCACAGGCAGGTTCGGGACGACTCCCACTGGCCCTGTGTGTTGTCCCTTTGTGGTCTGTAGGTGGAGGAGTGTGGTACGGTAGTCCTTGGTCTCACCGTGTATGCATGTGATGGCCACTGTGTCAGTCAGGTTTGGAGACTGGGCGAAGTCAGGTCGGATCAGGGTCACCATACACCGCAGGGACGCCCGGTGGCTACCTCACTGGCTGATGCCGAAGGCATCAGGACATCGCGGTTTGGACAGTTCCAGGCGATGTGTCCCAGCTCGCCACACTCGTAGCACTTCCTGCTGTCCAGGTTCAGGAAGGGACGTCGTCTCTGGGAGCTGGCTGCTGGTGTCTATCCATCCTTGGCCGTGGTCAAGGCTGAACCCTCCACTCCTTCGTGCGAGTGGAGAGTTCAGCCTTCCGTGGTTGTCCCCTGCGCAGGACCTCCAAAGCCACCTGTTGACCTTCCACCAGTTCCACCAGCTGATCCGCGCTCTGCGGGTTAGCTTGGCTCGCTAACTTTTTAGCTTCTAACGGGAGATCGTAGAAATGTATCTATGACCACTTTCTCGATGTGCGTGAGCGTCAGTGGTTCAGCGGTTAGCCAGCTCTTGGCCAGTCTAATCACATCATGCGTTTGCGATTGGGGGGAAGCTGTGGCATCATACGCCCAATCATGGAATCTTTGTGCCTTGCTAATCAGGGTGTAACCATACCAGCGCAGGATTTCCTTTTTCAGCACCTCGTAATGTGTCGCCTAGTCAGTCGTCAGATCCTGATAGGTCTTCTGTGCCGCGCCTGACAGGAAGGGTGTTAGTAGACTGGCCATTTCTCCCTCGCTGCCGTTCTCTCGAAGGCTTGGTGGTAAGCCTCGATGTCGTCAGCCTCTGTCAGCTTCAGTATAAACATACTGGGTTTGGGACGAGAGACTGCTGCGCCTGCAGCCACGCTGGCCTGGGCGGCTGACAGCTTGCTGAGTTCAGCTCGCAGGAGAGCGGTCTGCTGACGCTGTTCCTCCAGCAGCTCCCTATGCATAGCCTGCTGCGCTATCTTCGCCTCAACCAGCTGTTGCACCAATGCTTCCGTTATGCTCCGTGTCTGTTTAGTTATTGAGCTTGGTTTGCATTGCCCGCATTCTCTCACATTTGTAGCAGGCTCAAGGGTGTGGGGTTTCCACGTCACCAAGTTCAATAACAAAACACGCACAGGAAGCACAACTAGAATGCAAATGGGTAATTTATTAGGGATATTTACACAGAGTGGGAAAGGGGGGAATTCAGCAACCAGTTCCCAGTCCTTCTTGTCCGTTGTCCGTTATCCAGGGGTAATCCAAAACCGGGTCCTCAACCAAACCAGTTTGGTACACAGTGGGGGTAATCAGACAGTTCAGGTCACAACGGGTAATGACACCGATAATTAGCTCAGTTCTCATACTCTCCGTAACACGCACTCTCTCTCGCCCTCAGCGTTTGTTTGTGGAGTCCGCTTCCTCTTTTATCCCCCAACCACTCAATGGCTTCATGATCCACAGGCTTCCCTCATTGGGGCAGGAATTCCATATAAGGCTCGGGGGTGGAGCCAGCGGGCTGCAAGATTTCTACCATCAATCACCACTCCGCTTACCCCTCCCTGCCATCTACCACAATAACAACAGTAGGACAAAATTTGACCACTGTAATATCTCATTCTGTCTGTCTTTCTCCAGGTCCTCCAGCGCCAGGCAACCGTCTTCCTCTACGAGGGAAAGACTACCTCCCATCAGCCAATACAGCCACCGCCCACTCCCTCAAACTACCGATCCCCGGCCACAAACGTCCAAGTCCCGCCCATAAACATTGAGGCTCCTCCTCCTAGCAGACAAGGGAGTCTGAGCTGTCTGAAAGTGGCAGAGCATGTCCGGCAGACCAGCCTCCTAAGCACCTCCCCCTCAGAGATCATTAGCATAATTCCAAGTTCCGAGGGGGCATCCCAGCTGAACTCGCCGACGGGGCGCGATCCACGGGACAGTATCGGTAGACGGGGGATGATGCAGGCCATCAAGAACGAGAGGCGGGCCTCCAAGGTGAGGACCAACTTTATCACTTTCTCTGATCTTATTTTCTGTTCTCGTCTCCTTCGCTTCTTGCCTCTTCCATTTCATTCCTTTCCATTCTGTTCTGTTGCATTCCATAACCTTTTATACTCCACACTAATCTCGTTCTATGTTCTCTATTATACTCTGTTCTGTGTTCTAGTTTCGGAGGATTATGTTCTCTAATCTAATCCGTTCTAATATGTTCCGTGTCCTCTGTCTCATTCTCTAGGTGCTGGGGATCGTGTTCTTCCTCTTCCTGATCATGTGGTGTCCTTTCTTCATCACCAACGTCACATACGTCCTCTGCCAGGGTTCATGCAACGAGCCACTATTGGCCGAGCTCCTCAACGTGTTTGTGTGGGTGGGATATATATCCTCCGGAGTTAACCCTTTAGTGTATACGTTGTTTAACAAGACATATAGAAGGGCGTTTTCCAGCTATATACGCTGTCAGTATAACACAGGGCCAACCGCTGGAGTTAGTAGTAAGTCGCTTGCAGTTACGACGATGCAGTGTCCGTCGCATGCTGTCACGCCCATATTTGGACATAATGGTGGGAATGGGAAGACGAGAAGTGTGGACCGTAATAGTAACTGTCGGAATGGTGGTGGAGGGGGCCGGGCGAATGGGATGATCAGAGGGAAGGAGCTTGACGACGCAACAGATAATAGGATCGTGATGGAGATGGAATGTCCCGGGATAAGGTCGGCATTAAAACCTGGAATGTCGGAGCTGAAGCTTGCCGTCGACAGCTTCTGCCACGCCCACATGGAGCGCACCAGCAGCGTCTGATTGGTCGATCGGTTGAATGAATTACGCCAGCGCTGTGTCTCATTGGCTGACGATGGACGGACGGAAATGGATACTGGGTTTGTCTCATAAAGAGACAGTGGACACATCCCCAGAGCACAGGGCCAAGGAACAAACATAGAGATACTAGAGAGCCCATCTTTTATCTATACAATGGGAAGCCCTCAGTGACTCTGTCCATGCTAAAGCGGGCACTGTGGCACAAGAGCCCTCTTCTATCCAGCTCAATGGATATAATAGACAAGTACTGCTTCAATGTATAAACTCCACAAAAGAAGAAGCCATGAACAAGGCTGAACAGAGATTCAAGTCTTAAAATACACCCAAACTCAACTGTATTATGGAGCTTAGTAACAGTTCAGCAGCATGTTGTAACTGTTTACAACTGGTTAGGACACTACATAACAGTACAACCGGTCTGAATCGAGCTCTGCAGGTGTGTATAAAAGGGCCTATAATGGTTACTAGGTAGACTAGTAATGTTGAATGGAGAAGGGAATGTAACTGAACACACCATAGCCCCAATGATAGTGTCACAGCTCCACCTTGTGTTGCCTGTATGAATGCGTGAAATAAATCATTTTCTAGAGGTCCGGTGAATGAAGGGGTTGGAAACACTGTACAGTGGATCTCTCTCACACATCGTAATGTATACACGTCCCGGAGGGCTGCAGTGGGTGCAGGCTTTCGTCCCACACAGCCAACCTAACTTAATAATCAAACCTTTACAACCATAGCTATGACTAGCTATTCAACCATAACCAATAATCAGTGACCCTGTCATAGAACAATCTAAATGTACAGTATGTTAGTAATCCTTTAGAACTATACAGTATATCCCACTCTGACCCTGGAGGTTATTCCTACAGCCCGTACCCAAACGCTGCCACAACCACAACCAAAAACAACAGAGCACCTGAATGAATGTGACAACCCCTGACCCCTCTACACAGGTCACAGTTCAAAGGTCCAAACGTATCAACTCACTCACTATGTCAAGTGTTCTCTCTTACATAAAGGGAGATCGAACAGAAGGTCTAAGCGATCGCTAGGAACGTTGGAGACAAAATGCAGAGGCTAACCATTATGAGCACAAGATGTTGAAAATAAGTATTTGGGGTTTGAAAAGGTGGGTTGCTACAGGCCCATTGCCATGTTTGACATAAAGTCTGACTAAAACATTTAACTAATAGAATGAAAAGGACTGCTGAGAGGACGGGCGCCTGATCCAAAATCAGTTTGAGTTCTGATTGAGGAGCGAAGTCAAAAGGTATCCTAAACAATGTATTTTAAGCTGTATATGTTAGCCGTAACTGTGTGTGTGTAGGATATAGCTATTTTTGGTCCAGGGCATTAGTGCTTGTTGCTAGAACTAAGCTTTCCCTTCTCAGCGTTAGCAAGCCACACTAATGCTGGGTGTATGACACCTCTTAAATGTGAGCATACAACAAGGAAAAATTCAGTTGAACGCCTCCAACTGGTAATTACTAGTGGGATTCTCGTCTATCATCCCACATGCTGAGCTCTGATGTCACCTACTAAGGAAATGACAACAGCATTTCTAGCAGTTAAATGCAAATAGAAAACATAATTTATTCTATTTATATGTTTTTTTTAACACTATAATTTGTTTACTTTTAGCTGTACTTTTAGTTAACGGTTGACGCAGCTTGCTTGCCATTCGCCAATCGGCATTCTCAACGAGTTCAAAGCATGTAAATGCACACAACTTGTTGCTCCCAGTTTACAAGTAGTATTTTCCAAGTTTCCCACTTGTCATAAACACAGCATAATGCCCTGGTCCAGAGCTAGAGATCGTTTGTCTTATTATTTCCTTACATTACAATCAATCAGTCAATCAGCGGTTTTCCTACCATTTACTTATGAATGTTTGTCAATGACACTTCTCATGTTTTGACTATTTCAATCATCCACAAGACAATGTTGTCGTTTTTTTCTGTGTGATGCTGCTACTTATTTATTATTAAAACGTCATTCTAATCTGTGCACAAAGTCTCCCTTCTGCTTGACGGATGGATGGATAGATGAAGGATGGATGGATGGAGCCTACTGTTAAGCCACAAACAACTGTTTATGTCTTTGAACATTAGTTAAACAATAGTTATAGACCATGTGTATGCTATTATAACATTGTTTGTAGTGTCATTGAGTGAAGTCTCCATTTTGAATGATTGTTTGTTTGATTGTTCTCATACAGGAGAAAAAAGTTTCATGAGATGATTCATTATCGGCGTGACAATTGGCTTAGAACAGAGGAGTTCTCTGCACTTCGCTGGAAGAGCCAGGAGAGAGCAGCATCGTTCCAGTTCCAATCCTTCACAGTCCAGGCCTCTGTTCCAAATAAGAGACAACCGCGCCCCTCTGTGGCGATGTAAGGAACAACAGCCTATGGCAGCATACTAAAGCAAGGGCATTCATTTCACCTACGGAACCTCCTTGACCCTCCAAATAAAATATAGAAATATTGATCATTTATTTGACATAGAAGCGCCCCGACAGAAAGTATGTTTAGACCATGTATCTGAGCTGGAGCTAGAAACACAAGCATTTCGCTACACCTGCAATAACATCTGCTAAATATGTGTATGTTACCGATACAGTTAGATTTAATGCTATCTGGACAAAAACAAGTATGGATTGTCATAATAATTACTACAGTTTAAATAAAATCATTCAAAATACTTCACCACAGACGATCATTAGCGTCGTTAAAAAAATTGCTGTGCATTGTTTCAAATCACAAGCACATGTGATTATTGAGTTTGTCATTGAAAAGCACATAAAATATGTGTGAAGATAATAAGGCTTGAGTATAATTTAAAATATTGAGACAAGAAGAAGGGCCGTGTGTGGCTAATAGGGTTCAATATTTTACCAGTATTTTACAAACCTTCCATCCCCAGAATAAATCACTTTTATCCCAGGTAACCTGGTATTTACCGCCAAAATCAGATTGTCACTCTAAAGAATATAAAGCAAATGTCTGATTTTGACCTTTGATCAGCGTGAAAATTAAAGCCTGATGCTACATGAGCCTGATCAGCCCTACACTAAAGACATTTTATGATCCCAAACCCAAAACATCCCAAATGATGGTGCTGTTATCTAATAGGCCTACATAGCCTAAGATTAAAACAGTGCCTTCAGAAAGTATTCAGACCCCTTGACGTTTTCAACATTTTGTTACGTTACAGCCTTATTCTAAAATCCACACACAACACCCCACAATGACAAGCGAAAACCGTTTTTTAGAAACTTTAGAAAAATAAAAAACAGAAATACCTTATATACATAATACATAAGTATTTGGACCCTTTGCTATGAGACTCTAAATTGAGCTCAGGTGCTTCCTGTTTCCATTGATCATCCTTGAGATGTTTCTAGAACTTGATTGGAGTCCACCTGTGGTAAATTCAATTGATTGGAGATGATTTGGAAAGGCACACACCTGTCTATATACAGTGCATGTAATAGCAAAAACCATTGTTAGTACATATCAGTTGACAGTCCATGTCAGAGCAAAAACCAAGCCATGAGGTGGAAGGAATTGTCCGTAGAGCTCTGAGACAGGATTGTGTCGAGGCACAGATCTGGGGAAGAGTACCAAAAAAATTCTGCAGAATTGAAGGTCCCCAAGAACACAGTGACCACCAAGACTCTTCCTAGAGCTGGGCGCCCAGCCAAACTGAGCAATCGGGGAGAAGGGCCTTAGTCAGGGATGTGACCTAGAACCAGATGGTCACTCTGACAAAGCTCTAGAGTTCCTCTGTGGAGATGGGAGAACCTTCCAGAAGGACAACCATCTCTGCAGCACTCCACCAATCAGGCCTTTATGGTAGAGTGGGCAGATGGAAGCCACTCCTCAGTAAACGGCACATGACAGAAGAATCAAGGCTGTAATCGCTGCCAAAGGTGCTTCAGCAAAGTCTTTTGGTTTATTTCATAACCATCATTTACAACCATCATTTACAAAATAATTTTGTCAATTATTTCATTTTGAACCCCTCTGTCTTTTGTTTGGAGTGCTCAATCTGAGCAATTAGCATGTGTCTGGTTTCTCTGTCCAGATAATGTTGAGGGTGCAACGCACGCCTGACCACGCATAGAAGTAGCCCTACCTACCTGGCTGTACGCAAATGTAGGGAAGTTCCTATTTGGGGATGTCTGATTTCTGATTGTGTTAGCTCACCACGTCCACCACTAATAAGCTGAGCTTCTCAGTCATTTTTTTCTTCACCTCACACAGTAAGTCAACAAAGTTTGTTTTGAAACATTCATTGCAAATTCTAGTAGTTCTTATCAGTATTTGAAAAATCTTTCCAGCCTCGAAAATCACCGGGCCTTGGTGTGAAAGAGCAAAATATCATGATCTGATTATTCCATGCGGTGTATCCAGTGGAGACGTCGTAACATACCTGACCATTTTTCCCTTGCACAAAAACAGCTGTCTGTCCAGAGCTCACTGGCCTGGAAACTTAGGGTCTGGGATAGGCTAGTTGGTACAATGTTGTAAGTTAGCTAGGAACAGCTTCAGGCCAGACCCAGTTGATTGATTTGATACAGTGTTGCACTTCACTAGTGATAGCTCAATTCAATACAGATACTGTAGAAAGGGAGACAGACGGGCAGAGGAGAGAGATGAATGTCATTGAATGAACCTGCATTTTCATCAGGATTTTTCTAGGCCTACTGTTTTTATTTGTCTGTTTAGGCCTGTGTATGTTTACTTAGTTGACAATGGAAGTTATAGGGCCTACTGCTGCATTGGCCTATAGGCTATCGCTGAATTCCATGCACTCATTTCCTCAGCCGCCAATGGATCACACTGCATCAATGTGTCCATTCAATGTGTCCATGTGGCAGAGGCTTGTGCTCTTGCATTAGCTGAATTTTTACTTTAAGATTTTCATGATTAACTGTGACGATGATTTTGAGAAATTAAAACACTACTTTTTAAATTAAACTGTTCCCTTATGATGTGCATATGAAAATCATATGGCAAGCAGATTGGTAGAAATGGTAGGATAAATTGCTTCCCCAAAATTGAAACTCACACGCTGCCCATGGCCTTTACTATAACACCCATTAATTACTGTGCACACATAGGAAATCAAATGCCCATCCAACTGATTCGTTCTGAGCAGACCCTGTCTGAAGCTTATAGAGGCTTAGGACCTATAGGCTGCTGTCTGCTAAAACCATGGTATAGTGCAGGGGTAGGCAACCCTGGTCCTGGAGTGCCACAGCACTTCATGTTTTTGATTTAACTGGCGTGGAAGACCAAGTGTGTTGAATTTAGGCAATCATTGAACTGATCAATTAGCTCAGTTGGTCAGGTGTGGTGCCTAGTTGGAACATAATCCTGCAGTACTCCAGGTTGACGGCCTGCCCTGGCCAAATCCTAACCCGGACTCCCAATCACAGCCGGAAACAGCAGGAATCGAACCAGGGTCTGTAGTGACGCCTCTAGCACTGAGATGCAGTGCCTTGGAGCGCTGCGCCACTCGGGAGCCCTAACGAGGAAGGTAGTAACACAAATATCTTTATTGCACCTCGCGGTACAGTAAAACGTAACGGCGAGAGAAGCAGGGAGCGTTAACTCGCTCGAGACTATTAACCAGTGGGTGGTGGTCGGTCTAGTCTCCGCTCCTCTGGGCTTTTCGGTGACACGCATGCGCAATAACAGGTCTCTGGAATCCGCTGCAGCTCGCGCTACTGGGCTGAAGAGTCAACGCTGCCTTGGTAACGACACATGCGGAGCACGAGCTGGGGACCCAGATTTCCTGACTTCAAAGGCTTCTTCCTGCGACTCCTCTTCTCCATCCATCCCTCCCTGTTTCCTCCATCAGCAGTCAACTGGGCGGCTGTGCCACCACTGTTATGGACCCGTGGAAATGCAGACAGGGCTGAAAAAGACGGAGTGAAAAATAAAAAAAAGAAGAAAAAGAGAGAAACTTGAAGCGGCGCACAGGCAGGTAGGCTAAAACCTGGTGATTTAAAATCCGCTTTGCTTGTCATATTGTAGCGGACGGTGTAGCAGGGATCTAACGGTAGCAACAATAGGGAAATAGCACGTTTCTCGGCATACATTGGTAATCATGGATGTGTCATTAGTTTTGCCTTGCAACAGTAGCGCTGCAAGTATTTATCCGTGAGAAAATGGAAACATTTGTGGCCGATTCATCATGCAATGAATTCAAACCAGCAGAAACGTCCTGTTTCGCCATTGAATTGATTGTTATTTTACCGTTAAGGTTCATGATACGGAACTGTTCAGGTTATCTTTCTCTCTGAATTCTGAATTGATGTATTGCCGTTATATAGGCTACTAAATGTGGATTTGACAGCCTGCCGTCCTGACCGCACGCCGATCCAAAACAAGTGGCCATAGTTGAAGTCTAGAACAGACTAGACTAGTATTCCCTGGTACTGGTTCAGGGGATAGGTGCCATTCGGGGGAATAGGCTACACGTAGTGTATCACCAGTTTGGTTCAAGGGTTTAGTGTAAGGGATTATTCTCGGTAGAGCCTGACTCACAGTCAACAACCTTTACCGGCCACTGCTGTTGTTATCTCATGCTGTCCAAGTGAAGTTTCACAATGTGTCAAACATTCTGTTGTGGAATGTTGTTTTTGTGGGTACCTTGTTGTTTTGTTAAAATGTTGTTATTGTTGTGTATACTAACTGTGCATTGTAACCTTTAAATAGTGTTTTGCTCAGGTTTTGCTGGTTGCTTCTCCTGAATAACCTTTTCAAGAGATAAGGGAGATAAAGTATATTTATGTCTAAACAAACGCCTAATTGTCTAATTATAGGTTCATGATAATGTCATTTGTGTGAGTGAAAAGGCTTCAAAACTGCTTGATATTATCTCATTAAATCTGTAGACATTTTGTAGCCTGCAGAAAGAGCTCTTGAACTTGAACTGGAACTCAAAGATCTGAATTGTTAGAGGACAGCCTTCACTATGAGCACAAGACGTTGAAAATACGTATTTTTGTTGAAAATATGTTGAAAATACATATTTTCAACGTCTTGTGCTCACTGGGTTGTCTTTGGTTACAGTATTAGCCTTGTAACAGTTGAAGACAGTTATTAACCAATTGACCCTTCGCTAAGCCCTGCCCCAGAATTTTGGGCAACCAATCGCAGCGCTTAAATGGATAGCAACTGTTGTCTAGTCCGACACCTTGGCAGAGGTGGCACCACAGGTTAAAAACTGGTATGGCAGAATTCATATGTGTCTTTTCCGGGGCCTGGAGTTTTTCCTGATCTCTTGACCTGGTCAGGTAAAACTCTTGGTCCTATTCGTAGGCTATGTATTGTTATAGATAATTTACCTTTTCAGCTGTGCTATGACTATAGTGCTAGGGGTTTTCTTGTTGGGTCATGTGAATTGGTAACACTCTTCTGGAGGACCTATCCTTTCACTCCCTCCTCTTTACCTTTTCTTCCTCCACTTTCTATCACTCTAAATTTCAAGCTTCTGCTTCTAACCCTAGAAATCTCTTTTCCACCTTCTCATCCCTCCTTAATCCTCCACCCCCTCTTTACCAACGACTTTGTCAACCACTTTAAAAGGAAAGTTGACGACATCCACTCCTTATTCACTCAGCCTATTGAGTCCACTTGTCCCACTCGCTCAGAACTACCCTACGCCTTGACCTCTTTCTCCCTTCTCTCTCCAGATGAAATCCTGCAACTAGTGAGTCCTTCTCCAGACCATCTCTGGAGACCTCCCATTCCTCACTTCCCTCATCAACTCATCCCCTCTGCCTTCAAAATTGCCAGAGTCATTCCCCTCCTCAATAAACCAACACTCTCTTTATTTTCTTTATTTTCTAAAACGTGATGTCTCTGACCAACTCTCTTGCTATCTCTCTCAGAACGCTCTTCTTGATGCTAACCAGTCAGGCTTCAAGACGGGTCACTCACTCTAGAATGCTCTTCTCTGTGTCATGGAGGCTCTCCACACTGCCAAAGCTGACTCTCTCTCTTCTGTTCTCAACCTCCTAGATCTATCCGGTGCCTTCGACACCGTGAACCATCAGATCCTCCTCTCCACCCTCTCATGTCTGGGCGTTTCAGGCTCTGCACACTTTTCGATTGCATCCTACCTGGCAAGCCAGTCCTACCAGGTGACCTGGAGAGGATCTGTGTCTGCACCACATACTCTCACTACTGGTGTCCCCCAGATCTCGGTTCTAGGCCCTCTCCTCTTCTCTGTATACACCAAGTCACTCGGCTCCGTCATATCCTCACATGGTCTCTCCTATCATTGCTATGCGGATGGCACTCAACTACTTTTCTCCTTCATCCCTTCTGACACCCAGGTGGCGACACGCATCTCTGCGTGCCTGGCAGATATCTCAGCTTGGATGTTGGCCCACCACCTTAAGCTTAACCTCGTCAAGAGCTGTTCTTCCTCCCGGGGAAGGCCTGCCCTCTCCAAGATCTCACCGTCACGGTTGACAACTCCACAGTGTCCCCCTCCCTGAGTGCAAAGAACCTTGGCATGACACTGGATAACACCCTGTCGTTCTCTGTAAACATCAAAGCAGTGACTCGCTCACACAGGAAGCGGCGCAGGTCGTAATCGAGGCACTTGTCATCTCCCGTCTGGACTACTGCAACTCACTGTTGGCTGGGCTCCCCCCTTATGCCATCAAACCTCTGCAACTTATCCAGAACACTGCAGCCCAGTGTTCAACCTCCCAATTTCTCCAATGTCACAGCACTCCTCCGCACATTCTACTGGCTTCCAGTCGAAGCATCCACTACAAGACCATGGTACTTGCCTACGGAGCAGCAAGAGGAACTTTTTTTGCGGACAATACTGTAGTATTTACAGTTTACTATAGTACAAATACTGTATTTAAAAAATTGTATCATATATTATAGTAATTCATGTTTTACAGACTGTAGTATATTTACTGTAGTGTTTTTGCAGACTTTAGTATTTACTGCAGTGTTTTTGATTTATTGTCTCTGACATAGAAGTTGGGGGCTTTCTCTTTGAGGAAACCTGCTGGAGAAATATGAAAAGAGCACATTTTCCATAACCTGAAGGTAGGTAGGACTGGGTTCTGAATGGAAAGTTCAGAGCATCTGCTCTTTTCTATAACCTGTAGGGAACACAATATATGGCCCTATACTTGGCATGTACGTTTCTCACTTATGGGATATGGGGGAGGGGAATTGGCGCGGTATATGCATATTAAATACTGTAGTATTTACTGTAGGTAATATATTTTTGTTTTTGCAGACTAGAGTTTTTGCTGACATTTCTGTAGTATTTACTACAGTATTCTACAGTATACTATAACAATCCATACTAAGTACTACACATGATCGATGGATCCACTGTCCTGAATGACTTCAGACCTGTAGCGCTAACATCCCACATCATGAAGACCCTGGAAAGGTTAGTCCTCGCTCACCTCAGACCCCTGGTGTGTTCATCAATGGACCCCCTGCAGTTTGCATACCAGCGCAACATCGGGGTGGATGATGCAATCATCTACCTTCTGCAGAGGGCCTACTCTCACCTGGACAATGCAGGTTGCACTGTGAGGGTCATGTTTTTTGACTTCTCCAGTGCCTTCAATACCATTCAGCCCCTGCTACTGGGTGAGAAGATGAGGAGGATGAAAGTGGAAGCACCCTTAGTCTCCTGGGTCACGGACTACCTGACCGGTAGGCCACAATTTGTGCGACTACAGAGCTGTGTGTCAGAACGGGCAGTTAACAA
This sequence comes from Thymallus thymallus, assembly GCA_023634145.1. Classification (NCBI taxonomy): domain Eukaryota; kingdom Metazoa; phylum Chordata; class Actinopteri; order Salmoniformes; family Salmonidae; genus Thymallus; species Thymallus thymallus. The sequence continues at coordinate 5,127,243 of CM042422.1, forward strand.
CACAGGGGCCCCCCAGGGTACGGTCCTGTCCCCCTTCCTGTTCACCCTCTACACCTCAGACTTCAGATATAACTCTGAAACATGCCACCTACAGAAGTTCTCGGATGACTCTGCTATTGTAGGGTGCATCAGGGGTGGGCAGGAGGAGGAGTACAGGAGCACAATCAGTGACTTTGTGTTGTGGTGTGAGCAGAACCACCTTCAGCTCAACATCAGCAAAACTAAGGAGATGGTGGTGGACTTCAGGAGAACCAAGGCACAACTGACTGCAGTCCCTATAAAGGGGATGGATGTGGAAATGGTTGAGTCATACAAGTTCCTGGGTGTCCATATGGACAACAGACTGGAATGGGCTGGTAACACCGGGGCCCTGTACCAAAAGGGCCAGAGCCGACTCTACTTTCTGAGGAGGCTCAGGTCCTTCAACGTGTGCAGTAAACTACTGCATACCTTCTACCAGTCTGTGGTGGCCAGTGCCATCTTTTTTGCAGTGGTGTGCTGGGGAGCAAACATCAAAGCCGGTGATGCTTCTCGGGTAAATAAGCTGATCAGGAAGGCTAGCTCTGTCCTGGGGATGAGCCTTGACACTCTAGAGGAGGTGGCGGAGAGACGGATCCTGGCCAAACTGCTGGCCATCATGGACAACGTCACCCACCCTCTGCACGCTATGGTTATGACGCAGAGGAGCACTTTCAGTCACAGACTGATCCCACCACGGTGTGCCAGAGAGCGCTACAGGAGGTCCTTCCTGCCGGCGGCTATGAGACTGTATAATGCCTCACCGGGGTGCCGTGCCGTCGGCAACATAGATCTGGAACTGTTGGGGTGCTAGGACCTAGTTTAACAATTATGCATCCATCCGTGAGTAACTCTGGTCCGTCAGCACTCATCCACTCAGGACCTATTTATTCATACAGGTCTGTATATACATACTCATGTACAGTTGTTATATTATATCACATGCAATATTGTAAGTAATTATTGGACGTAGGCATTCACTCAGGAATGCATATTAGTATCCTGCCAGTTGCACCTTTTCTCATTGCTTTTAGTATATCGAATGTGCAATAAGTGCAGTTGTCTGTAATTAAACCCTGCGCACTAAGGACTGTATTTTAAGGGAATTACTATTATTACCCCAAATGATATCATACACACATTTAGCTATTAAAGTATCTCTTCCTGTCATTTACCTGTACAGTTTGTGTAAACATGCAAGTATTCACTTATCTGTAAATATAACTGTATACCTAACTGTACAGCTAATTTAACCATGCAAAATGTTCACTTACCTGTTCATTTACCCAGTCTGTCTATTAAGTAAACTATTATTACCCTCGCTCATATCATACACATTTTTAGCTACTGAAGTATTTCTCTGCCATCGACCTGTATAGTATAGTTAACCATCCAACATCCACCAACGTATAGTGTACATATTCAGCCAACCACCCATACTATGCAATGTCCTTTTTATAGCTTTTTTTTGCACTCCAGATATCTTGTATTTCTATACTTTTTCATACTGCCGCTCTATGTATCATGTACCGTGTATCTGTGTACTTTCGTTGTGGCATTTTGCACCTGCCCTGTGTTTTGTTGTAGCTGCTTGACAATGAAATTTCCCCCCCGGGGGATCAATAAAGTACCTATCTATCTATCTATATATCTATCTATCTATTTTACAGTGTGTAGTATAGTATACTACAATTTACTACAGAATTCTATAGTAAGTATTGTAGAATTGTATAGCAAACTGTAGTATTTTTTTTATGTGGGTCAGCTCAGATAGATACTGTAGTACTGTACTCTGAAGTTCATAGTCAATGCGTTTAAAATTGTATTTTTTGAGAGCAGAGGCTTCTTCCTTCCTGACCTCCCATGTAGGCCAAGTCTCTTTCTGTCAGTTAACTCATGCACTTCGACATTGATTGTGGCAAGAGAGGCCTGTAGATCCCTTGATGTTACCCTGGGGTTCTTAGAGACTTCTATGAGCATCTTTCAGTCAGCTCTAGGTAGATTGCCAGTGGTCTGGAATTTTCTAAATTTGTAGATGAGCAGTCGGACAATGGAATTATGTAGTTCGAATTGCTTGGAAATGGATTTGTAACCCCTCCCAGACTCATGGGCATCAATAATCTTTCTTCTGAGGGCCTCGGGTAGGTCTTTTGATCTTGGCATGATGTGTTAAAATGCACTTATATGGTTAAGACCAAACCAGACCAATTTTCATATCTTTATGGAAAGCTGGACCCTCCTAAGTTTCTCTCTAATGGTTTCTAATCATTTGCACTTGTTTTGGTACCTAATTCTAATTTTAGCAATTTAATGTGATGGTAAAGGTAGGGGTGTACTAACTTTTTCCCCATAAGGAAAATGCATTTTTGTTTATTTTAATTGCATAACATTCTCAAAGTAACATTTTTTGTGTGTGATTTGTCAAAGTAAACGTGATTTGTTAAATTGGGTTTCCTTTATCAATGAATGTGGTGGAATTTAGCTCAAATATCCATGTGTCCAAATATGTAAAAACAAACAAAAAAAACTTTCTAGGGGGTGTACTTCTTTTTCACATTACTGCAGAGAGAGAGAGAGAGAGAGAGAGAGAGAGAGAGAGGGAGAGAGGGAGAGAGGGAGAGAGGGAGAGAGGGAGAGAGGGAGAGAGAGAGAGAGAGTTGTGCTTCTATTCTGGTGGGGAGCTAAACTCACCCAAAAGTCCCCACAAGGATAGTAAAACATGCATTTCCCACAAGGAGAAAAGCTATTTTAAAGTTAGGAGTTACGTTTAGGTAAAATAGGATTTTGAATGGAAATACATTTTGTGTGTGTGTGTGTGTGTGTGTGTGTGTGTGTGTGTGTGTGTGTGTGTGTGTGTGTGTGTGTGTGTGTGATCCAATATTTCCGGGATGGAGATCAGGTGAGGTCAGAGTTGGACAGTCAGTCTAGTTCTCTTCCCTCCTCCGTCAGCAATGTTCCTATCAGACTGTCTACTGTTGCTCGCTCTCTCTCTCTCTCTCTCTCTCGCTCTCTCTCTCGCTCTCTCGCTCTCTCGCTCTCTCGCTCTCTCGCTCTCTCGCTCTCTCGCTCTCTCTCTCTCGCTCTCTCGCTCTCTCGCTCTCTCGCTCTCTCGCTCTCTCTCTGTAACTATTCTGCATACTCTAGTAATCTTGTATTAGAAGGACACCACAACTTAGAATTTCACACACCCTTAATTTCTCTCAACAGTGAATCGGGTAAATACACTGCATAATATCATAGGCTACATCATCTGCTTTTATCTAACCAAACTGTGTGTGTATTGTTGAGTAGATTGCTTTGTAAACAGACCCCTCTGTTGTTTCCTTGCAGTCCTTAAGCAGGAGCAGAGAGAATGTTTAGCCTGTGTGTTGTAGTCTTAGGCCCAGTCTGTTAGAATACGAATGTCTATGTGATGAGAATTCCAGAAGTGCTCTCTGTAGTATTCTGTGTTCCATAACTGGTCTGTGTCTTTAGAGTTGCGTCTCAAATTGTACCCTATTATTCGCTATTAAGTGCCCTACTTTTTAACCAGGGCCAATCCTGTATAGTGCAGTACTCTTTTACTAGAACACCCTAAAACTCTCACCTCTGGCCCAGAAAGCTCATGTTTTTCCCAGACACACTGATAGGTGGGCCACTGTATCCTCACAGGCAATGGGAGTACTTCACCTTTGTTTAACCAGGAAGTCTGTTGAGATTTTAAACTCTTTTTCAAGAGAGGCCTGGCAATTGAAAAGAAACATGGCCAGTTAATTTGAGGAGTATCCTCTCCTGTTAAATCAGTTAGCTGCTGTATGATATGATATGGTTTTGCTGGGCAATAGTGTATTTGTGCATGTTAGGCAACAGTGCATTTACAGGTGAAAATTGAAATAAAAACCTGTTTACCTCACTACAGACCACTGATCCATGAACTCATTCATCCCGGAGGCCACTGTACTCGGCAGCTATCCAACTTAGTGACTGCAATAGTGCCTCATCACGGCTGGTATGGTGTTATTGTATCATTGTATCATGTATTAGCCACTGTACTAAGGCCACTATTCAGTAGAGTGGCCTGGCTTGTACTTTGCGTTTCCCGCGACTGACAAAGAATGTCACAACAAAAGAGTCACAGAGTTATACAGAGTTCAACACACAAGGTCAGAAAGCCTTATATGGAGGGGAGGGGGAAAAGCATTACAGGATCGGTAGTCTGTAGTAAAAGTAGACAGGTTTTTTTATGAACATTTTATACACGTATGCAGTCTCCCGTCACACACACGCACACACACCCTGCCTCACGCACACACAGATGCCTGGGGCAGTCACGCTTACTTGGCGATATTTACACTCGCGTCAACGTCACGGTAATCGATAAGGCGTCGCCCCGGGGATCGTTGCTAAGGGCTGTGTTAGTATTCGCATGTGGAGTCAAGTGATTATGGAACGATCAATCGAGCAATTGATCTGCTGCAGACCCATGTCATCTATCTCTATCCATATATGGTTAGCATCTGTTAAGCTGATCCACATCCAATCTTAACTTGTACCATTACAGAGAAAAACTGACCTTAGATCATTGTCTAAGAATTACTTAATCAGTCCACATTACTTACTGTATATTGGTCATTATATGGCTGATCTAGGCTCAGTTTACCCTTTTTCAACCCTAACTTTAATCCTTACCGAGAGAAAACTCAAAAATGTCCTATGGCTCTATCTGGTGCAAATCTGGTGCCAACATGGCGACCATTACAACATCTGAAATTCAGTTCGCCTAAATCTCTCTGATATCGTTTAACTCTTTGCATCATGTATGACTGTCTGTCTTGGCAGTGTGTGAGTGTGTAGTATCTGAGTGTATGAGTGTCTAGTGTGTGTGTGGGTGTGTGTGGGTGGGTGTGTGTGTGTGTGAGGGGACTGGGCCGGTTGGGGGAGAGACATCTTAACTTGGCTGCCTGCCTTCTGCCATCCTTCTGCCTGCCTTCTCAATGTACTCCTTAGAGAGGCTAACTAAATATAACAGAGAGGTAGAGAGGGAGAGAGGGAGAGAGGGAGAAAGAGGGAGATGAGAGGGGGAGAGAGAGAGGGGGGAGAAGAGTAACCAGGAGAGAGAGAGTTTTTGCATCTACATCCTGCTCATTCTGAAGAGTCTCAGGTTGCCTTACCGTCTGTGGTGAATCCATCTAGGGCAGAGTTTCATTCTAAATGTTTTTGCTATGTGACCCGTTCTTCCTCTCTCCCAAACCTCTTGCTAAAGCCCCAGTTATCCTCTGTCTATTCCCCATCATCTGATTCCTACAGTTGGCCTGTAGACCAGTCCAGACCCATTCTCCAAGCACTGGTCCCATACGCCAGGCCTACATTATGGCCCCTTTTCCACCTCCCAGTCCCAGCCCTTCAGTAGCCTATATCCTAGCCCTGTTCCCTGTCCCAGAGAGCGTCCGCTCTAGCTGGAGTGGAAAGAGTGCCAGCCCAGTGTGTCACATGGTTATGGATGACTTGTTGCGATTATGTTGAGGGTAACACATTTAATAGTCTCTGACGGCCGGGGTCAGAGAGGGAGGGGAACTACACACACACTCACAACCATAGCACGTTACACACGCACACTGTCTCTCTCTCTATCTCTCTCTCTCCCCACCAGGATTGTAAAACAAGCAAAATTCTCCCTCGTGGGAACATGTTATGAACCTACAGTATGACATCAGATGCTGTAGTGTGTTCCTATGGCCATGTTCTATTCACAGTACTTTTATAGAGACTGTTGGGTAATCCCTCGCCTGACCTGTGTCTCCCTCTGTGTCGTAACACAACGACAGGACACGGCCTTGTTGTCCTCCCGTGCCTTGTGCAAGCTCTCTCACGCTCTCTCTCTCTCTCTCTCTCACGCTCTCTCTCTCTCTCTCTCTCACGCTCTCTCTCTCTCTCTCTCTCTCTCTCTCTCTCTCTCTCTCTCTCTATTTATGTCTCTCTGTATTTCTGTCTGTCATTCTGTACTGTATCTCATTCTACCCCCTCTCTCTCTCTCTCTCCCTCCCTCCTCTTCCCCTTTCTCTCCCTCTCTGCTGGCCCTACCTTTCTATGTGAAGCCAAAATTGGAAGACTTCAAAGGAAACCATGGCAACGCCTCCACCAAGCCTGTCTTCCAGTAGTGTGCATACAGTCATTTGGGTTTAGGATTAGAGGCTTGAAGTGCGGTTGTAATTCCATCTCTGTGTAATGACTCGTACCATGGAACTTGTACAAGTCAATGGGGGGAGGGATAGAATTTTGCATAATTTTGGTTTAGCATTAGAGGCTTGAAGTGCGGTTGTAATTCCATCTCAGTGTAATGACTCGTACAATAGAACTCTGCCCGTGAGCGTCAACAAACACACGCATCAAAGAGTTGAGAGGGGGGAGGGGGGTAGAGGGGGGAGGGGGGGTAGAGGGGGAGGGGACTACTTGAAACTGTGGAATCAGTAGTCGACTTCTCTTCTTGTGGTAGAAATTTAAATTAAATTATAGAATTACATTTTCGATAATGTATTTTACTAAGTATTTTTTATGTAATGACACAATCTTTTGATTTATTTAATTCAACGTTTTAACTTATTTAGATATTTGTATTAAGCTGTCTGACTAATTAACCCCTGTGTTAGTCAGACTGTTAGACCATGTCTCTCTCAGCAAGTGGGGAGTGTATAGCTAGCAGACTCATGCCCTGTCTGTCTCTCCCTGTGTTCATAGCTATATTTGCAGAAGCTAGCTAGCTAATTAACCTGTGACATTAGCCTAGAACCCTCCAGACTGTAGCAGACTGGTGTCTTACAGTGGGTGGTTAGCATATAGTTGGCAGACCTTTGCCCTGTCCGTCTCTGTATTATCAGCCAGCTGTATACATATAGGCTAGCTAGCTATTTAACATGGAGCTAAGCTTGTGTTACCCTAGCGACCTCTACACTGTAGCAGACTGCTAGCCAATGTTAGGGTATAACAGACTTACTTCCTGTCTCTCTCTATGTGTATCCATATGGCCTAGCTGTAGCAGACTGGTGTCACAGCTAGCTAATTAGCCATAATGTTAGCCTAGTGACCTCTAGACTGTAGCAGACTGGTGTCACGGTGGGTGGTTAAGGGATGATTATGTTGATAGCATTAGCTCTGGGACTTTAACACACATTCCTACAGGCCAGGCAGGGACAGAGATAGCACTTAGTCAGTCTTCTTTTCATCCCCCCTTCCTCCCTCTCCCTGCTTTCCCCCATGGCCTCACCCTTCTCCCTCTCCTCACACCACCCCATCCCTGATGACCCTGCTCTCCTCTCACCAACCCTCTTTCCACCTTTTTCCATCTTTTAATTTATTTAACCTTTATTTAACCTGGCAAGTCAGTTAAGTCAGTTAATTATTATTTACATTGAAGGCCTACACCGGCCAAACTCGGACGACGCCGGGCCAATTGTGCGCGACTCTTCCATTTGGAGAGTGTCTGTAGGTCAAGTGAGATAAGGATATTAGCTGACTCCAAGAAGAGTTGACACGTTTGTTAATTGCACACTCTGTGACACAAAACCTAACCAAGGCACAGAGCATAAGATAGACAGACAGATAGACAGATAGACAGATAGATAGATAGATAGATAGATAGATAGATAGATAGATAGATAGATAGATAGATAGATAGATAGATAGATAGATAGATAGATAGATAGATAGATAGATAGATAGATAGATAGATAGATAGATAGATAGATAGATAGATAGATAGATAGATAGATAGATAGAGTAGGGGTCTTAGCTAAATTCCCAATCTGGCCTCATACCATCAAGACCACCTACACTACCGGTCAAAAATGTTAAAACACCTACTCATTCAAGGGTTTTTCTTTATTTTTACTATTTTCTACATTGTAGAATAATAGTGAAGACATCAACACTATGAAATAACACATATGGAATCATGTGTTAAACAAATCAAAATATATTTTATATTTGAGATTCTTCAAATAGCCACCTTTTTTTCAATGACAGCTTTGCACACTCTTGACAATCATTCAACCAGCTTCACCTGGAATGCTTTTCCAACAGTCTTGAAGGAGTTCCCACATATGCTGAGCACTTGTTGGCTGCTTTTCCTTCACTCTGCAGTCCGACTCATCCCAAACCATCTCAAGTTGTTTGAGGTCGGTGGATCGTGGAGGCCATGTCATCTGATGCAGCACTCCATCACTCTCCTTCTTGGTAAAATAGCCCTTACACAGCCTGGAGATGTGTTGGGTCATTATCCTGTTTAAAAACAAACAATAGTCCCACTAAGCTCAAACCAGATGGGATGGCGTATCGCTGCATAATGCTGTGGTAGCCATGCTGGTTAAGTGTGCCTTGAATTCTAAATAAATCACCGACAGTGTCACCAGCAAAGCACCCCCACACCATAACACCTCCTCCTCCATGCTTTACGTGGGAAATACACATGGGGAGATCATCCGTTCACCCACACCGCCATGTCTCACAAAGACACGGCGGTTGTAACCAAAAATCTCAGATCAGACCAAAGGACACATTTCCACTGGTCTAATGTCCATTGCTCATGTTTCTTGGCCCAAGCAAGTCTCTTCTTCTTATTGGTGTCCTTTAGTAGTGGTTTCTTTGCAGCAATTCGACCATGAAGGCCTGATTCACACAGTCTCCTCTGAACAGTTGATGTTGAGATGTGTCTGTTAGTGGAACTCTGTGAAGCATTTATTTGGGCTGCAATTTCTGAGGCTGGTAACTAATGAGCTTATCCTCCGCAGCAGAGGTAACTCTGGGTCTTCTTTTTTTGCGACTGCACTTGAAGAAACTTTCAAAGTTCTTGAAATGTGTATGTATTGACTTACCTTCATGTCTTAACGTAATGCTGTTTCTCTTGGCCTTTTACCAAATAGGGCTATCTTCTGTATACCACCCCTACCTTGTCACAACACAACTGACTGGCTCAAATGCATTAAGAAGGAAATAAATTCTACAAATTAACTTTTAACAAGGCACACCTGTTAAATGAAATGCATTCCAGGTGACTACCTCATGAAGCTGGTTGAGAGAATGCCAAGAATATAAAATATATTTAGATTTTTTTTTTAAATTGTTTGGTTACTACATGATTCCATATGTGTTATTTCATAGTTTTGATGTCTTCACTATTATTCTACAATGTAGAAAATAGTAAAAAATTAAGAAAAACCCTTGAATGAGGGGGAGAGAGAGAAAAACCCTCCTCTCCGCTGTAACTATTCCCCAGGTTGTTGCTGTAAATGAGAATGTGTTCTCAGTCAACTTACCTGGTAGAATAAGGGTTAAATAAATAAATGAGTGAGCAAGATAGAAGGAGGAAGACAGAGAGAGAGAGAGAGAGAGAGAGAGAGAGAGAGATAATGAGCCAAACCCAGCTATCACCAGGTTGAGACATGTCTTGAGGCGCCTTAAGACGTCTTTTGAAGACAGTCTATGTCACGTGTACTGCCTGTCCGGCCTCTAGGTCACCAGGCTGCTGACTATTACGTACACCTGTCACGATGGTTACGTGCACGCGCTCCTCAAAACACTCACCTGGACTCCATCACCTCCTTGATTACCTTCCCTGTATCGGTCACTCCCATTGGTTATTTCCTCAGGCGTTATTGACTCTGTTCTATGTCAGCGTTGTTCGTGTTTCTTGTTTAATGTTTATTTATTAAACATTCCCTGTACTTGCTTCCCGACTCTCAGCTCACTCGTTACAGTCGAATAGAAAATACCTATGTCTTGAGACATCCGTCTTCAGACTCTTTTAGAATTTGTTGTTTTCATGTTTTATTAGTTATTGATACCAATGACTCACTCTAGAACTCTTATCCACAAACTGTAACTGTAACCAAATCAAAATGTATTAACCAAAATGAACATTTCAGATCAACAAAATACCTGCGATATAGAGCTCCAAGCAACGCCTATCTTCAAGTCTTTACAGACAGATAGTCATCTGTTGTTTGGGGATCTCAGATCTCAGAGCTGCTCGTCCTAAATCTTCAGTCTTATACAGCGACATCAACACCACATCTACCCTGCTATTTTCTTATGATTAGCTCATCTGAAGCAGAGAGCCCTACTGTCCATGAGGGCTTAATGTTTGACACCAGATTAAACCCAAGCTTTATTCAATGTCCAGTCTGAATGTAGCAGGTGAGTGTGACGGAGCCAGGCGCAGGACGGTGTGAATCAAACTAATATGGTTCATTACGGACAAACATCAGTCCGCAGCAATGCGTAAACCAAAACACAGTCCGACTGAAAATGCGTACTCGTGAAACAAAACACACAGGGGAATATCCCGGAGAACAAAGTATAAATATAGCTCAACCCCGACCTAGCGACACCTAGCGACACCTAGCGACATGGAAACAATAACACACAAAGACATGGGGAGCAGAGGGAAAATATATACAGAGACTGATGAGGGGATATGTACCAGGTGTGTGTGAAAACAAGACTAAACTAATGGAATGAGGAAAAGAGGAGCGCCAGTGGCTAGAAGGCCGGTGACAACGAACGCCGAAGCCCGTCCGAACAAGGAGAAGGAGGCATCTTCGGAGGGAGTCGTGGCGCTGAAAATAGAACAAATCAGTTAACCACTCTGTTCTCATGGGAAGAAGTTACCATTCTCACTTGTATTTGCTGGCTGACAGCTTACCTTGATTGAGTTGAGTTGCTGTCCACCATCCTCATATCCTGACGAAAGAGAAATAGGTCATGTTCATTACACAATAACTATCAAAGCACATGTAAAAAAACGAAAAGCAGATACAAGCATCCAGTCATAACTTACCTCATCAGCCTATCCAGGTATAGAGGTCAGCCCTCAACCCCTGATCACCGGCCGTTTATTTATAATTTATTTTAGGGATATACTTGTTGTAACATTTTAGATGTATTCTCTAATAAAATTAAGTCAGTTAATTATTATTATTCTAACAGGATTGCAGTCACCTCAACTTTATCTCAAGATACACAATCCATGTCTCAATTGTCTCAAGGCTTAAAAATCCTTCTTTAAACAAATCCTTCTTTAACCTGTCTCCTCCCCTTCATCTACACTGACATCGATAAGGGATCACAGCTTTCACCTGGTTTCACCTGGTCAGTCTACGTAATGGAAAGAGCAGGAGTCCTTAATGTTTTGTATACTGTGTATAATATTCTAGAATACTGAATAGATTTACACTCCCTACCTGTGATCTCTATGGATGAATCTGGAGGAAGGAATATACAGTACATACTGTACTGATCTGCATGTCATTGTGACAGTAAAGGGGAAAAAACTGCATGAAACCTTCTACTCTTCAGTTAACACACACTCTCTCTCTGTCTCCCTCTCTCTCATAAACACACACACACACACACACACACATTCACTCTCTCTCTCACAAAGATACACAGACTGCTGCCAACTTTAAAAACATTAGGCACTGAACAGAATGTAAGTAGCACCAGAAATATGTTTTTTTATATATATATACAGAAGTGTTGAATTATACAATGCCATCAAAGTATTCACACCCCTTGACTTTTTCCACAATTTGTTGTGTTTATAGCCTGAATTTAAAATGGATTAAATAGCTTCTTTTTTGTCACTGGCCTACCCACAATACCCCATAATGTCAAATGAACTAATAATGAAAAGCTGAAATGTCTTGAGTCAATAAGTATTCAACCCCTTTGTTATGGCAAGACTAAATAAGTTCAGGAGTAAAAATGTGCTTAAAAAGTCACATAAGTTACATGGACTCATTCTGTGTGAAATAATAGTGTTTAACCAGATTTTGTAATGACTTCCTCATCTCTGTACCCCAAACATACATTTATCTGTAAGGTCCTTCAGTCGAGCAGTGAATTTCAAACACCAAATCAACCACAAAGACTTGGGAGGTTTCCCAATGCCTTGCGAAGAAGGGCACCTATTGATAGATGGGTGTGATTACTACCTCTGAGGGTTTAGAGCTTGAGGTAGTCACCTCATTCAAGTACTTGGGAGTATGGCTAGACGGTACACTGTCCTTCTCTTAGCACATATCAAAGCTGCAGGCTAAAGTTAAATCTAGACTTGGTTTCCTCTATCGTAATCGCTCCTCTTTCACCCCAGCTGCCAAACTAACCCTGATTCAGATGACCATCCTTCCCCTGCTAGATTACGGAGACGTATTTGATAGATCGGACCAGCCGTTGGATTGTGAACATTTTGGATGTATGAACTCTGAGATGCTTGCTGAGGACACATAAGTCTAGAACGAGGTGTGAAGAGGCTATTCCCTGCCTCAAAACGGGCACTGAGTCCTCTGGAACAGTTGACATGATGACGCCGCAGAAGCGTGGGGGACGCTCAACAAATTGTAACCTGTACCCCGATGTCACTGTTCGCATGAACAACCATTGGTTGGAGCAGACAGTGAGCATCCCGTCATGTGCCATCTGATGGGACGGGACTGGTTATTTTTCCCTTTCCACCACTCTCGACCACCATGTGTCTGAATGTGGACAAGGGACACTTTTCATTGCACCCACATGTGGGAGACACTTTTGCTACCCATGAACACAGTGGAACTTTGGGTTGTGTTTATGTGCCAAGGTTTGCCTGAAGCCCGGTCCACTAATGAGCCACCTATGGGGAGGAGTGTCCCCATGTGGACAGAGAGCGAATCACCCAACTTATTACTCTCTAAGATTGATATACCCCTTGAACCTCGTGAACACCATGGAATGTGATGTATCAGAGGGGCTGTAAACATGGACAAGCTTCCAAACTAAGTTGTGCTTCCGTGAGACTGTATAACCTGGATGAAGGCTGGCCCCCAATGGACATAGGGGTCTCCGGTAATGGCTGACGTAGCACCCCGTTTGGCTGTATCCAAATGGGGGGCCACTGACGTCACAGTAATGTTTTTGTTGAGGGGCTCACCGGTCGCTCAGACCCGTGCAATGGCCCCTCGCGCCAGTGGTTACCCGAGCCCAGTGCTCAGAGGCTACTTCCTCATCGGAGGTACCCGCGAAACCCGCTTCCTCCACTCTCTCCAACTCCAGGAAAAGGAAATAGGAATGTGATTGCCATCACGCCGGGGAAAAGCTAGTAATCTTAATTCGCCAGAAGTTATTCATGCTAACCGACGTTAACCATGATGAGGCTTCTAGTCTAAGCTAAGCTAGCTAGCCTCTATGACCGCAGCACGGTCTGTTAAGAATAACTAAGAGACTTAATGCTAGCTACGTATACTAAACAACAGAGCTACCCGAGAGCTACCCGAGCAGTAGCTATCTCACCTCAGCAAGTTATCTAACCTGGCTAGCACGCTATGCAGTGCTTGTTAGCTAGCCTGGTCTCTGAAAATCTACGTCGGACCGGATCACCGAGGTGAGGCCCTGACCCTTCTGGGAAGAGAGGCAAGGCGGCAGGGGATCAGAACCTGAACAGAGTGCACAGGAGCCGGGAGACATTCGACCTGACCAAAGATACAGTCCATCTCTACGTCCCGCAACTCTGACTCAGCCAAGGTCAGACACCCGGGAGAGGAAGTCACTATCGTAAAACACCAAGCCCCCTGAATAATGCTAAGCGATTGTCAAGAGAGCCTGCGCCACAGACTAGTAGGGGAACTGATTGGAGCGAGGGCAGCCTGAGCACCAAGCCAAGACACACAAGAAAACAAACGTGAGCATCTTTTAATTCATTGTTGAAGCCGACCCTGGCTTGCTAGCTTTTCGCGTTTTGGTCGCATCTTACTTATTGCTATAGCCAGACCAAGCAACGTGAAGAATATCCAACTGTGATTAGAAAACTTATGAGAACCATACAAACTTCAGCACACAACGCCCAGCGGGAGAGCACGCTCTACCACCATGGGACAGTTTAGTTGGCGCAACGTAAGACAGTCTCTTGTTCCAATTGTTTGTTTTAGTAGCGTGAATCGTTCCTGTTCACACCGAGGTGAAGAGCGGAATAATTAAAGGGACGAATCCGAGCTTCACGCTTGTCACCTGTGGAAGGCGGGGCGTCCAATGAGGCGCGTATTTCAATGGCCCTGCCATGTGTGATTGTAGATCCTTTAACTGAAGTTCGTGAAAGTTTGACTCCCCAGAGTATATTGTACCAAAGTTGACTGCCTGCAAGGGAACTCATAGTTTCCCTTCAAAATTCAATGTATAATGGATGAAAGTATATTTTTGATGCATTCATTTAATGTGGTTACAGGGTTAATTCCACGTGGTTACAGCGTTAAAACAGAAACAACCCAAAGGTTAACAGTTTAGGATTCAGAGAGGTTAAGGTTAGGGCTATGGTTTGGGAAAGGCTTTGAAAGTAAATAATTAAAATTGACTCACTATTTCCATCCCGCATCATCAGCATTCTCGCTGTTTGCTAGAGCATTGTGAACTGCTGTAGTGCAGTGCTCTGAGCAGCACAAGTTTGTGCTGGGAATTTCTGAGCGCAGAGGAAAGGCATTTATCGACATTTTCAGTCTATTTCTAGTGATCTGGCTGTTTGAGACACAGGCTGTGTCTCAAGACATGTCTTCAAAATGTGTCTTGAGACATGTCTTGAGAACAAAGGTGTCTCAAGATGTCATGAGACGTCTCCATTGCATGTCTCAAGACGCCAAGACAAAGGTGCTAGCTGCGAATGAGGTAAGGGAAGAGAGAGAGGAAGGGGGAGAAAGAGAGGCAGAGAATGACGAGAGAGAGGAAGAAGAATGGAATACGGAGAGAGTCTGTGGGATGGATACGAGAGAGAGAGAGAGAGAGAGAGAGAGAGAGGACGGATGGGTGGATAATGAAGTGGACAGGCCTCAAGGTTAAAGGGATGACAAGACGAGAGGCTGTGTGTGTGTGGAATGTCTACTCTACTCTTCTGAGTGACCTCAACACCGCCTCTACACATTAATCACACTCCAGGCACACAAACATACACACACACACAGCCTCATATACACACACACCAGTGTTTTTACTCATGCTCGAGTAAAGATACCCCTTTATCTCATACACACACGCTTCAACCCTGTAGGGAATGGGGTTATGCCCACTCAAGGGCAATAATAAGTAGTGGGGTGTTTGGTTATTCAGTTGTACTGGTTTATTAATGGGGCGAAAGAGAGAGATGAGAGAGAGATGAGATGAGAGAGAGAGAGAGAGATGAGAGAGAGAGAGAGATGAGAGAGAGAGAGAGATTTACAGGGAAAGCCTGATGATTACTGACATGCTTACTGTTGAGACCTGATGTACTTATACAACTCACTCACTCACTCACTCACTCACTCACTCACTCACTCACTCACTCACTCACTCACTCACTCACTCACTCACTCACTCACTCACTCACTCACTCACTCACTCACTCACTCATTCACTCACATACACCCACTCACGCTGTCCAGGACATTGAGGTGGTCTGTGCAATAGAGTGCCAGGTTCAATTACAACTGTGTTAAAAAGAGAGGGGAGAGAAAGAAAGATGGAGTGAGATAGAGAGAGGACAGACCATTGACTATCTATTAGGATGACAGGCAGAGCTCAATTGGGACAAACCAAACAACCAGCACACACACACACACACACACACACATCACGTTTCATTTGAGCCCTGGTTCCTTGTCCCATCTCAGTTGGAAGGCGGTGTGTGTCTCTGTGTGTGTTTTCCCCGGTCAGCCATTCCACACACTCTACCACACTTCCAAGATAATCACTGTCAAAATTACTATCACATAGATAACTGGCATGAATACTTCACACACACACACAAACACAGACACACATTCAGTATAAAGTGCCTTCGGAAAGTGTTCAGACCTCTTGACTTTTTCCACATTTTGTTACGTTGCAGCCTTATTCTAAAATTGATTAAATAAATACAAATTCATATCAATCTACACACAGAACCCCATAATGACAAAGTGAAAACAGGTATTTTGAAATGTTTGCAAATTTAAAATGCTCAGGTGCTTCCTGTTTCCATTGATCATCCTTGAGATGTTTCTACAACTTGATTGGAGTCTACTTGTGGTCAGTTCAATTGCTTGGACATGATTTGTAAAGGCACACACCTGTCTATATAAAGGTCCCACAGGTGACAATGCATGTCAGAGCACAGTGGCCTCCATCATTCTTAATTGGAAGAATTTTAGTACCACCAAGGCTCTTCCTAGAGCTGGCCAAACTGAGCAGTCGGGGGAGAAGGGCCATGTTCAGGGAAGTGACCAAGAACCCGATGGTCACTCTGACAAAGCTCTACAGAAATGGGAGAACCTTCCAGAAGGACAACCATCTCTGCAGCACTCCACCAATCAGGCCTTTATGGTAGAGTGGCCAGACAGAAGCCACTCCTCAGTAAAAAGGCACATGACAGCCTGCTTGGAGTTTGCCAAAAGACACCTAGGGACTCTCAGACCATGAGAAACAAGATTCTCTGGTCTGATGAAACCAAGATTGAACTCTTTAGCTAGACTAGTCACGATCGAGGCAAAGATGAACGGAGCAAAGTAAGAAAATTAACACAAGAACACAAGAAAATTACATAACAGTAACAAGGCTATATGTAGGTAGGGTAAAGTTGAGGTAATTTGTAAAGTTGCTATGCATAGATAATAAACATTGAATAGTACAAATTGTTTAATTCTTCAGCAGTCTTATGGCTTGGGGGTTAAGGAGCCTTTTGGTCCTAGACTTGGCGCTCCGGTACAGCTTCTTTTTCTTCTGGAGTCTTTGACCATTTTTTGGGCCTTCCTCTGACACTGACTAATATATAGGTCCTGAATGGCAGGAAGCTTGGCCCCAGTGATGTACTGGGCCGTACGCAGTACCCTCTGTAGCGCCTTACGGTCAGATGCCGAGCATCTGGCGGTGATGCAACCGGTCAGGATGCTCTCGATGGTGCAGCTGTAGAACTTTTTGAGGATCTGAAGACCCATGCCAAATCTTTTCAGTCTCCTGAGGGGGAAAAGGTGTGGTCGTGCCCTCCTTTCATGACTGTCTTGGTGTGTTTGGACCACCAAGGAACTTGAAACTCTCGACCCGCTCCTCTTCAGCCCCGTCGATGTTAACGGGGGCGTGTTCGGCCCTTCTTTTCCTATAGTCCACGTTCAGCTCCTTCGTCTTGCTCACGTTGAGGGAGAGGTTGTTGTCCTGGCACCACACGGCCAGGTCTCTGACCTCCTCCCTATAGGCTGTCTCATCGCTGTCGGTGATCAGGCCTATCACGGTTGTGTCGTCAGCAAATTATGGTGTTGGAGTCGTGCTTGGCTACGCAGCCATGGGTGAACATGGACTACAGTAGGGGACTGAGCACGCACCTCTGAGTTGCCCCTGTGTTGAGGGTCAGCTTGGCAGATGCCCTTACCACCTGGGGGCGGCCCGTCAGGAAGTCCAGGATCCAGTTGCAGAGGGAGGTGTTTAGTCCCAGGGTCCTTAGCTTAATGATGAGTTTTGAGGGCACTATGGTGTTGAACACTGAGCTGTAGTCAATGAATAGCATTCTCACGTAGGTGTTCCTTTTGTCCAGGTGGGAGAGTGGGAGAGATCCCAAATGGCGTACTCTTCCCTTTATAGTGCACTACTTTTGACCAGGGTCCATAGGGATCTGGTCAACAGTAGTGCACATTTGGTAACCCAGCAGTAGCAGCACAAGCTGTGGCAGTTAACAGTTAGCACTATGCCAACCATTCCGGCTCATTGGACCCTGTACTGTTCCCAGTCGCACTGACACTAAGCAGCTTGACAGGCGACTGGGCCCTGGGGGCCCGACACCAGCCTAATGTTAACAGAGCCAGTTACTCAGCTCAGCTCAGTTCAGTAACGCTAACACTGATCACAGTCTAAGTCAGTGGGGATAGTTATCTCTGTGGCCTAGGGGCTGATTAGAGGTGAGTTTGTATTAGTTGATCACAGTGGATATCTGATCTGGCTGTCTGAGTTTATTAGTGTTGTGTGTCTTGTAATATCATGCATGGCTTCTGTGATTCTCACTTTGATGTATCCTTTGCTGTGCTTCTTTTCTGTCTAACTCTCCTTCTACTCCTCCTTTCTGTCTAACTCTCTCTCTCTTTTTCTCTCTCTCTCTCTCTCTCTCTCTCTCTCTCTCTCTCTCTCTCTCTCTCTCTCTTCCTTCCCTCCTTCATTTTTCTCTACCTCTCCTTACAGCTCTCTCTCCATCTCTCTCCCCCAGGTGAATCAAATGCCGTTGGTAAAGCGCAGTATAGAGCCTAGACACCTGTGTCGAGGTGCAGTACCCGATGGAGTCACCAGTGAACTGGAGTGTGTTACCAACAGCACCCTTGCTGCCATCATCAAACAGCTTGGCAGCCTCAGTAAGTATGTGTGTGTGTGTGTGTGTGTGTGTGTGAAACACACATATGTGTGAAGGGCAGGAGAAAGGAGCATGGTTTTAACATGTTCCGTGCTCCTATTGGAAATCCATCCATCTACTCACTGGTCTGGTCTGTTATACTGATCTCCTATAGAATGCTGATCAGGTCTGCTGCAGAGGTTGAGATAGAGATTAGTGTGACTCTCTACTGTAGAGATGGGAATAGACTAACTTGACTTTCTGACCCAGACACCTGCAGATAATAATAATGGACACTTACCAGTAGTCTGACTCTTGAAGCTAATACTATTTGCCGGTACTTGTGGCTCTACATGAACCCAGCTTTGCCCTATGGCTTCTATGGGATAGCAGCAATATCTAAGGACTTAGTGTCTAAGAAGATGTTATTTATTGAATAAATAGGAATAACCAGGCGTACTGTCTGTTAGGCAGAGTGGCAGTTAGTCATACCACTAGCCTCTACAGCAGTGGTTGCTAATGTGTACTCTTTAGTGTAGAATCCCTCGCGTAGTGGAGTAAGTACACCTTGTTATTGTGGTCTAAAGGTATTCCTTTGACAGAGAAGCTTCATTAGACTGAAAGACAACTTAGACCTCCAGCACCTCTCCACCCTAGAGACAAAGACTGAAGTGCACTCTCAAGTGATCTTGAGAGCACTTTGAAACCACCTTCACTCAGTGTTAGACTACATTATTGATGTGTGGTACAATATGTCTGTATGTATCAGTGCAATAACAATGAGAAGTAAATTCTAGTCAATGACAATAACCTGACATACAGTGGCAAGAAAACAAAGAACCCTTTGTAAATACCTGGATAAATTGATCATAACATTTGATCTGATCTTCATCTAAGTCACAAGAGTAGAAAAACACAGTCCTCTATACAAAACTGTTTCAGTTCAGCAATATTCTTGGGATGTCTGGTGTGAACCGCTCTCTTGACGTCATGCCACAGCATCTCAAATCGGGTTGAGGTCAGGACTCTGACTGGGCCACTCCAGAAAGAATATTTTCTTCTGTTGAAATCATTCAGTTGTTGATTTACTTCTGTGTTTTGTGTCGTTGTCCTGTTGCATCACCCAACTTCTGTTGAGCTTCAATTGGTGGACAGATAGCCTTACATTCTCCTGCAAAATGTCTTGATAAACGTGGGAATTCATTTTTCCGTCGATGATAGCAAGCTGTCCAGGCCCTGAGGCAGCAAAGCAGCCCCAAACCATGATGCTCCCTCCACCATACTTTACAGTTGGGATGAGGTTTTGATGTTGGTGTGCTGTGCCTTTTTTTCTCCACACATAGTGTTGTGTGTTCCTTCCAAACAACTTAACTGTAGTTTAATCTGTTCACAGAATATTTTGCCAGTAGCGCTGTGGAACATCCAGATGCTCTTTTGCGAACTTCAGACGTGCAGCAATGTTTTTCAGATAGGTACTTTATTGACAGCAGTGGCTTCTTCCGTGGTGTCCTCCCATGAACACCATTCTTGTTTAGTATTTTACGTATCGTAGACTCGTCAATAGAGATGTTAGCATGTTCCAGAGAATTCTTTAAGTCTTTAGCACTCTAAGATTCTTCTTAACCACATTAAGCATTCTGCGCTGTGTTCTTGCAGTCATCTTTGCAGGACGGCCACTGCTAAGGAGAGTAGCAACAGTGCTGAACTTTCTCCATTTATAGACAATTTGTCTTAACGTGGACCGACAAACATCAAGGTTTTTAGAGATATTTTTGTAACCCTTTCCAGCTTTATGCAAGTCAACAATTCTTAATCTTAGGTTTTCTGAGATCTCTTTTGTTCGAGGCATGGTTCACATCAGGCAATGCTTCTTGTGAACAGCAAACTCAAATTTTGTGAGTGTTTTTTATAGGGCAGGGCAGCTCTAACCAACATCTCCAATCTCGTCTCATTGATTGGACTCCAGGTTAACTGACTCCTGACTCCTGACTCCAATTAGCTTTTGGAGTCATTAGCCTAGGTGTTCACATACTTTTTCCAACCTACACTGTGAATGTTTAAATGATGCATTCAATATAGACAAGAAAAATACAATAATTTGTGTGTTATTAGTTTAAGCACACTGTGTTTGTCTATTGTTGTGACTTAGATGAAGATCAGATCAAATTTGATGACATATTTATGCAGAAATCCAGGTTATTCAAAAGGGTTCACATACTTTTTCTTGCCACTAAAGCACCCAGCAATGTTACAGTAATTTATATTGTTATATATTCCACTGGGGATATGCAAGGTACACACACACTATGGGGCAGGCAGACTATAATATATTGCTCTCTGCTGGATGTCAGACAGCAGCTCTGCAGGAGGCACAGTGAGAAGATAGAGAATCCCTGCCCATTGATTAAGTCCTGTGTGTGTGTGTGTGTGTGTGTGTGTGCCGTGTGTGCGTGTGTGCGTGTGTGTGTGTGTGTGCCGTGTGTGCGTGTGTGCGTGTGTGCGTGTGTGTGTGTGTGTGTGCCGTGTGTGTGTGTGTGTGTGTGTGTGTGTGTGTGTGTGTGTGTGCGTGTGTGCGTGTGTGTGTGTGTGTGTGTGTGTGTGTGTGTGTGTGTGTGTGTTATCCAGTGTACTAATGTGTCTCTTCCCCCTGCAGGTCGCCACGCGGAGGACATCTTTGGAGAGCTGTTCAACGAAGCCAACAGCTTTTACATGAGAATGAACAACCTACAGGAGAGAGTGGACCTACTGGCTGTCAAAGTCACACAGCTAGACTCCACAGTGGAGGAAGGTGTGTGTGTTTTCATCTTACTTTGCCACCTGACAAAGTATGTTGTTACATGGGATGAAGCATAACAGTAGTTGCAGCAACATATCACCTAGACCTCGCTTCACTGAGTGAATGCAGCTCTCCATCTTGTGTTGCCGCAGTGAGGTTTTCCCCAATGCTGGTGTGATTGAATGAAGCCACTCTGTCTGCGGTGGAATTTTGGAATGTGTATATGATCAGTAAATGCTAAATGGGATGCTTGTGACCACCCAACTCTGATGTCACCCCATTGAAGTTGAAATGTAAAACGGTTAAGGTAAAGGTCAAGTGAGGGGTTATGATTAAGGTCAGGGTTAGGGTTTAGGGTAGGGTCGTTCCACCATATGATCTACACACTCTTGATTGAGTGTGTACTGTGCTGTCCCACAAAAAAAAAGTTATTACTATTGTGTAGTAAACTGTAGTATACTGTAGAATACTCCACTACACACTGTAGTATCCCTCGATCGTGTAGTGCTTACTACATCATTTTGTAGTATACTGTAGAATATATACTCCACACTGTAGTATCCCTTGATCGTGTAGTGCTTACTATAGTATTTTTTTGTATACTGTAGAATAGTATACTACACAATGCCCTCTCCCACCTGGACAAAAGTAACACCTATGTGAGACTACAGCTCAGCGTTCAACATCATAGTGCCCTCCAAGCTCATCACTAAGTTTTCCCCAAAACACTATAGGGAATACTATAGTATATAAATATAGTAATACTACAGTATACTATAGTATATAAATATAGTAATACTACAGTATACTATAGTATTTTGTTCATGTGGGCTCCTACAGTGGTGTGAACTCTACTGTGCCTCAGCTGCAGTGGAGTAGTGAAGTGACCCAGCTTTTCTTACAGATATTCAGGAGGGATGAACACAAACGCACACGACACACACACACACACACACACACACACACACACACACACACACACACACACACAGGAGGGATGAGCTGATCACCTGAGAGAGAAGCACTGTATTACATGCCTAATAATAACCTTGCCTCTATCATATCCTCCAATCCTCTCTTCTCCTCTTTTCTCCTCCACCTGTCCTCCACCGTTCTATTCCCTGTCCTCCCCTCTTCTCCCTGGCCCCCTCTTTTGTATTTCCGCCCTCTCCTCTTCATATCATATACCTGCCCTCCTCTTCATATCATATTTCTGCCCTCCCCTCTTCATATCATATTTCTGCCCTCCTCTTCATATCATATTTCTGCCCTCCTCTTCATATCATATTTCTGCCCTCCCCTCTTCATATCATATTTCTGCCCTCCTCTTCATATCTTATTTCTGCCCTCCTCTTCATATCATATTTCTGCCCTCTTCATATCATATTTCTGCCCTCTCCTCTTCATATCATATTTCTGCCCTCCCCTCTTCATATCATATTTATGCCTTCTCCTCTTCATATCATAATTCTGCCCTCTCCTCTTCATATCGTATTTCTGCCCTCCTCTTCATATCATATTTCTGCCCTCTCCACTTCATATCATATTTCTGCCCTCTCCTCTTCATATCAAATTTCTGCCCTCTCCACTTCATATCATATTTCTGCCCTCTCCTCTTCATATCATATTTCTGCCCTCTCGTCTTCATATCATATTTCTGCCCTCTCCTCTTCATATCGTATTTCTGCCCTCCTCTTCATATCATATTTCTGCCCTCTTCTTCATATCATATTTCTTCTCCTCTCCTATTCATATCATATTTCTGCCCTCTCCTCTTCATATCATATTTCTGCCTTCTCCCCTTCATATCATATTTCTGCCCTCTCCTCTTCATATCATATTTCTGCCCTCTCCTCTTCATATCGTATTTATGCCCTCCTCTTCATATCTTATTTCTGCCCTCTCCTCTTCATATCATATTTCTGCCCTCTCGTCTTCATATCATATTTCTGCCCTCTCCTCTTCATATCGTATTTCTGCCCTCCTCTTCATATCATATTTCTGCCCTCTTCTTCATATCATATTTCTTCTCCTCTCCTATTCATATCATATTTCTGCCCTCTCCTCTTCATATCATATTTCTGCCTTCTCCCCTTCATATCATATTTCTGCCCTCTCCTCTTCATATCATATTTCTGCCCTCTCCTCTTCATATCATATTTCTGCCCTCTCCTCTTCATATCGTATTTCTGCCCTCTCCTCTTCATATCATATTTCTGCCCTCTCCTCTTCATATCGTATTTCTGCCCTCCTCTTCATATCATATTTCTGCCCTCTCCTCTTCATATCATATTTCTGCCTTCTCCCCTTCATATCGTATTTCTTCTCCTCTTCTCTTCTCTCTTCTAGTTTTTTTCTCCCCATCGGATCCTCTTCTCATGTGCTTTCCTCTTCTCTCCCGTCTCCTAGTCTCCCATTCCATCCATCCACCCATCCATCCATCCACCCATCCACCCACCCACCCACCCACCCACCCACCCATCCATCCATCCCTTACACACTGTGTGCTGTTAGAGTAGTATCTCTCTCTTTCAGTCCCCATAGGAATGCATTGTCTCTTCAGCCGCAAAGAGAAGCACTGTATTGGCAACGCACAGGGAGTTGCATTGTTAATGTGATGGCTAAGCACTCTGTGTGTGTGTGTGTGTGTGTGTGTGTGTGTGTGTGTGTGTGTGTGTGTGTGTGTGTGTGTGTGTGTGTGTGTGTGTGTGTGTGTGTGTGTGTGTGTGTGTGTGTCCGCGCGTGCGTTATGAACTCACGACTGTCTGACCTTCAAACGAACCAGCCACCCGCGTTTGTGTGTCTGCTGACATTTTTCAAGCCTGTAGAGGTGTCAGACTCAAGGGATAGGGGTGAGTGCTTTTTAAAGTGTGTGTGCGCACATGTGTGTACGTTTGTTTATCCCTGCATGGGTGGATGGGTTGGGTTGTGGTTGTGTGCCTATTTATGTATTTGGGTTTTGACTCTGGCTTCATGGTTTGTCTAGTTGAATGTTTTGGTAGATGTTTGTGTGTGTGTGTGTGTGTGTGTGTCAGTGGCTTTCCTCCTCCAGAATAGTATATATTTAATGCCTCGTGCTGTGCTTTCATATCTGTCTGTGTGTGTGTGTGTGTGTGTGTGTGTGTGTGTGTGTGTGTGTGTGTGTGTGTGTGTGGTTTCTGTGTGTATGCGTGTGTGTCTTGAGTCCCGCTGACAGATGTAAAGACAGACGTCTGCAAGGATACATGGGAGGGAGGTATTTGTATTTATTAGGTATCCACATTAGCCAAGGCAGCATTTTCTCTTCCTGGGGTCCAAACACATTAAGGTGATTACATCACATATAAAACAAAACATAAAACACTACATCATATAACATTATTACACAACTACATACACTATATATACAAAAGTATGTGGGCACACCTTCAAATGAGTGGATTTGGCTATTTCAGCCACACCCGTTGCTGACAGGTGTATAAAATCGAGCACACCGCCATGCAATCTCCATAGACAAACACTGGCAGTACAATGGCCATACTGAAGAGTTCAGTGACTTTCAACGTGGCACCGTCATAGAATGCCACCTTTCCAACAAGTCAGTTCATAAAAGTTCTGCCCTGCTAGAGCTGCCCCGGCCAACTGTAAATGCTGTTATTGTGAAGTGGAAACGTCTAGGAGCAACAACGGCTCAGCCGCAGAGTGGTAGGCCACACAAGCTCACAGAACGGGACCGTCGAGTGCTGAAGCGCGTAGCACGTTAAAATCGTCTGTCCTCACTTGGAACAATCACTACCAAGTTCCAAACTGCCTCTGGAAGCAACGTCAGCACAATAACTGTTCGTTGGGAGCTTCATGACATGGACTTCCATGGCTGAGCAGCCGCACATGAACCTAAGTTCACCATGCGCAATGGAGTGGTGTAAAGTCCGCCACCATTGGACTCTAGAGCAGTGGAAATGGAGTGATGAATCATACTTCACCATCTGGCAGGAGATCGCTACCTGCCTGAATGCACAGTGCCAACTGTTAAGTTTGGTGGATGAGGAAAAATGGTTTGGGGCTGTTTCGTCGGAATAGAGTTCCATGTAGTCATGGCTCTATGTAGTACTGTGCGCCTCCCATAGTCTGTTCTGGACTTAGGGGTTGTGAAGAGACCTCTGGTGGCATGTCTTGTGGGGTATGCATGGGTGTCCGAGCTGTGTGCCAGTAGTTTAAACAGATAGCTTGGTGCATTCAGCTTGTCAACACTTCTTACAAAAACAAATAGTGATGACGTCAATCTCTCCTTCACTTTGAGCCATGAGAGATTGACATGCATATTATATTATTTAAGGACCAGCCGTGCTGCCCTGTTCTGAGCCAATTGTAATTTTCCTAAGTCCCTCTTTGTGGCACCTGAGCACACGACATTTTTATTTAACTAGGCAAGTCAGTTAGGAACAAATTCTTATTTACAATGACGGCCTACCAAAAGGCAGCAGGATGGTAACAGGATGATTGGTCGGCTATTCTAGCCAGTAAAGGGGGCTTTACTATTCTTAGTTAACAAATAGGGCAATATCGTCCGCTATTATCTTCCATCCAAGTTGTCACACGCCGGTGGCTCGTCGCTGATAGAAAACAATAATTTTTTCCCCTTTTCCACACTCAATGTTTGTCTTTCATAATTTGGTCTGTTATAAATGTCATGTCTACGTTTTGGAGGGAAAGAGAGAGAGAGATAGAGAGAGAGAGAGCGAGAGAGCGAGAGAGAGAGCGAGCGAGAGAGAGAGCGAGAGAGAGCGAGAGAGAGAGAGAGAGAGAGCGAGAGAGAGAGCGAGAGCGAGAGCGAGAGAGAGAGAGAGCGAGAGAGAGAGAGAGAGAGGGAGGCTTTCTAAGATCTCAGTATGGGTCCATTTGGAAGACTGTTGGTGGTGTCTGACTATGTGTCTGAATGAAAAGCCACTCTATGCTTAGAAGAGGATTTCAGACACTGTTGCTGTGGCCCTAGAGGCTCAATTAGAACTTTGATGTGAAAAAGTCAGAGTCTGTTTGTCTGTCTGCGTCTGCTTTCTCTGAGCTTTGAACAGTGAGGATATGGCTTAGTCACTCTGCTCTGAAGTAGCAACAACAACAGAGAGAAGGATGAAAGTAGGTAGCTACTATATCTCTCCTCCTTGTACTCTTCCTCTCTCCCTCTCTTCCTCTCTTCCTCTCTCCCTCTCTCCCTCTCTTCCTCTCTCCCTCTCTTCCTCTCTTCCTCTCTCCCTCTCTTCCTCCAACATCCTCCCTTCATTCCCTTTTCCTCTCCCTCTCACTTTCTCTTTCTTACCCTCCTTCTCTCCCTATCCTCTCACTCCTTGTCCTCCCCCCTCCAAAGAGAGAGACAGGCCCTAGCCAGACTAGAAGGAGGGGAAGGAGGGATGGAGGAAGGGAGGAGGGGGTTATGAATAGTTTATGAGATGCACCACTCTCTTTCAGTTTCCTCATTAGAGAGAGAGACAGAGAGACAGAGAGACAGAGAGACAGAGAGACAGAGAGAGAGAGAGAGAGAGAGAGAGAGAGAGAGAGAGACTGGGGGGGCACAAGATAGAGGCTGAGAGTGAGGGTGAGAGAGGAAAGGGTGGTGAGAGGAAACACAAAGGAGATGGAGAGAGGGGAAATGAGAGAGAAAGACATAGGGGCAAGGAGAGAGCAGATGGGAGACGGAAAAAGCTGAGAGAGATAGAGAGAGTGAGAGGGAGAGAGAGAGAGACGGAGAGAGAGACAGAGAGAGAGACAGACAGGCAGACACACCGACCGACCGACCGACCGACCGAGCTCTTTGAAGAGGTGCTTTGGATTAAAGTAACATTAGCTAAGGTTCCATAATTCATATGGTCTCAAACACTATCAACATACAGCTGGACATCACAGACACACAAATTACAGTACTCTTTTTATAATGATGATCTGTAATTGTACAAAACATTTTGCAGTGCAGGCTCGCACACACACACACATTGATGTAAAAGTACTAAATTGTCATACTTGAGTAAAAGTAAAAAGTAAATGCTATACATAAAATTCCTTATATTAACCAAACCAGACTCCACTTTTTTTTTTTTTTTTTTTTTTTTTTTAAAGACAGCCAGGGTCATATTCCAACACTCAACAGTGTGGAGTATTTGTGTTTAGTGACTCCACCAGGGATGACAACGTGTTATATTATACAGTGCCTTCAGAAAGTATTCATACCCATTGACTTATTCCACATTTTGGTGTTACAGCCTAAAATCTTTAATGGATTAAAAAAATAAAAATTCTCGCCCATCTACCCTATAATGACAAAGTGAAAACATGTCTTTAGACATTTTTGCTAAATATTGAACCTTAAATACAGAAATATCTCATTGACATAAGTATTCACACCCCTGAGTCAATACATTTTAGAATCACTATTGGCAGCGATTCAAGCTCTGAGTCTTTCTGGGTAAGTCTCTGAGAGCGTTCCACACCTGGATTGTACAATATTATTTTTTAAATTCAAGCTGTCAAGTTGGTTGTTAATCATTGCTAGACAGCCATTTTCATGTCTTGCCATAGATTAAGTCAAAACTGTAACTAGGACACTCAAGAACATTTAATGTCTTCTTGGTAAGCTACTCCAGTGTATATTTGACCTTGTGTTTTAGGTTATTGTCCTGCTGAAATGTGAATTTGTCTCCCAGTGTCTGTTGGAAAGCAGACTGAACCAGGTTTGCCTGTGCTTAGCTCTATTCCATTTTTTTTTGTTAACAAAAAAAAAACTCCCTAGTCCTTGCCAATGACAAGCATACCCATAACATGATCCACCACCATGCTTGAAAATATGAAGAGTGTTTGGATTTGCCCCAGACATAATGCTTTGTATTCAGGACATTTCTTTTCCACATTTTTTTTAAGATTCTTCAAATAGCCACCCTTTGCCTTGATGACAGCTTTGCACACTCTTGGCATTCTCTCAACCAGTCTCAAATATAAAATACATTTTGATTTGTTTTACACTTTTTGGTTACTACATGATTCCATATGTGTTATGTCATAGTTCTGATGTCTTCACTTTTATTCTACAATGTAAAAAATAGTCCAGGAGGGTGGACGGGCGGGCCACTCGGGAGAACATAAGAGCCATGGCTTTCGTTGCCATCGACCTCAGGGGAATAGCCTCTGGGAACTTCTTTACATAGTCCACCACCACCAAGATGTACTCATGTCCACGCACCGAACGCGGAAGGGGTCCCACCAGGTCCAAACGGTGTATCTATAATAGGTAGAGGGATTAGAGGGTTACGGTATGTTAGCTTGGCAGCAGTGCGTTTGCAGGTGTCACTAGATTTGCAATACTTGGTGACATCTTGGGTAATCCTCGGCCAATAGAAACGCCCCCCTGCAACAGTTCGGTGGTCTTCTCCCTGGCGAGGTGGCCCCCTCTGTATGAACGGGGCACCGTTAGCTGTTCCTGTTCTACCCCTCTACGTTTGGCCACCCAGTACAAGAGTACATTACGCTTGATGGCGTAATAAGTAGTGGTTAACTCACCTTCCCAAGCCGATACTCCTCCCATCTATCCTCACCTTCCGCAGGGTCGGGGTCCCGGTGTTGGGCGGTTCCGAATTGGCCCATTAGCTCTTCCGACAGGGTGAAGTTGTGCGTGTTGGGGCGAGGAAGGGGACGCTCCTGGTCAGGGTCGGATGACTCTGTGCCAAACCCCCCTCCAGGTGCTCTCCCTCGATGACTCCCTCGATGACTCCTGAAACACCTGGCGTAACTGCTCCCTCTGTAGCTCGTCGACTTGACTCAGGACTGGGGTCTGGTTAGATCCGGCTCCTGCCGGGTCGCTCTCGATCCCCCTCCAGGTGTCTTCCTCCGTGGTCTCCTGGAACAAGTGCCTCAGACAGTCATCGGGGTCTGACGAGGAATCCCGGTTGCCCTGCCACGCCTCCTTAGCTTCATCTCGTCCCTTTCCCTGCTGTGTGCGCCGTCGAGTGTGCCTCCGGGTGGGCTCTGAGTGCGCCAGTGCTTGGCGATTAGAGTTTTTTGGTCTCCGTGCTCTATAGGGGCCACTCCCTCTCCCCGCCTGGTCTTCCCGGCAGGGGTATGGAAGCTGACTCGGGCTGCGGGGTAGTGTTTGGTGTCCCCGTGGATGCAGGCTACAATGGTTTCCGCCTCGAGACGGGGTTACGTTGGCCAGGACCTCCTCCCGTACCAGAAACACCATGCTTCCCGAATCGAGGAAGGCCTCCCAGTCCGTCCCTCTTACGCACATAGGCAGCCTCTGAGCCGGGGCCAGCACCACATGCCAACATACCGGTGGCGCGGGACATTCCACCTGGGGGGCTGATGAGTCAGTGGGCATAGAGACGTCTACACTGGGACAGTCTACCATATGGCCATATGTGTGGCACTTGAAACACTGTATAGGGTCTCCGTGCTCTATAGGGGCCACTACCTCTCCCCGCCTGGTCTTCCCGGCAGGGGTATGGAAGCTGACTCGGGCTGCGGGGTAGTGTTTGGTGTCCCCGTGGATGCAGGCTTCAATGGTTTCCGCCTCGAGACGGGGTTACGTTGGCCTGGAACTCCTCCCGTACCAGAGA
This sequence comes from Thymallus thymallus, assembly GCA_023634145.1. Lineage (NCBI taxonomy): Eukaryota > Metazoa > Chordata > Actinopteri > Salmoniformes > Salmonidae > Thymallus > Thymallus thymallus. The sequence goes on from CM042422.1 coordinate 5,156,923, forward strand.
CACCATGCTTCCCGAATCGAGGAAGGCCTCCCAGTCCGTCCCTCTTACGCACATAGGCAGCCTCTGAGCCGGGGCCAGCTCCACATGCCAACATACCTGTGGCGCGGGACATTCCACCTGGGGGGCTGATGATTCAGTGGGCATAGAGACATCTACACTGGGACAGTGTCTAGCCATATGGCCATATGAAACACTGTATAGGGCCCTGAGGCATGGCCTTACTGAAAGTCTTGACTATGGGGCTAGGTGCTGGCCTGGCCTTGTTGACCCTCCTGCTAGCTATGGGGCGTACCAATGGAGTGGACTTCTCGCCCCTGCTAACGGCAGCAAGGCTTTTAGTAGAGTATAACTCAATGCACTGGACGAGGTGGTCAACTGTAACTGGATTTGCCTGACCCACTATCCTCTGCGTAGTGACGGGTAATTCCCACAAACACTTGTCTATGACCAGGGTTTCTAACATTTCGGCTGTGTTTTATTAGGGGCATAACCATCCCCTTACCAGACGGATAAGTTAAGAACAAATTCTTATTAACAATGACAGCCTACTTACAGGGTCAGCCATAGTAGTACGGCAGGTTTTTTTTCCCCTTGCTCGGGTATTTGACCCAGCAACCTTTCGGTAACTGGCCCAACGCTCTAACAGCTAGGCTATCTGCCGCCAGGTTAGTTGAGGTCATTTGTAAAGTGTCTATGCATAGATAATAAAACAGCGAGTAACAACAGTGTAAAAACAAAGGGGGGGTGGGATCTGTGTAAATAGTCCGGGTGGCTATTTGATGAACTGTTTAGCCGTTTTATTGCTTGGGGGTAGAAGCTGTTAAGCAGCCTTTTGGTCCTAGACTTGGCGCTCTGGTACCGCTTGACGTGCAATGACTGGAGTCTTTGACAATGTTTTGGGCCTTCCTCTGATACCGATACAATACTTGTTCTCCCCACTGTAGGTCCTGGATGGCAGGAAGCTTGGCCTCAGTGATGTACTGAACTTTTTAAGGATCTGCCCATGCCAAATCTATTCAGTCTCCTGAGGGGGAATAGGCTTTGTCGTGCCCTCTTCACGACTGTCTTGGTGTGTTTTGGACCATGATAGTTTGTTGGTGATGTGGACACCAAGGAACATGAAACTCTCTACCTTTTTCCTATAGTCCACAATCAGCTCATTTTGTCTTGCTCACATTGATGGCTAGACATGCTAGATGTAACCCTTAATCTGCTGTGATTTGACTGTTGAATCCTCCATGGTTCCCCATTATCCGTTCCGCCAGGGCATGGGGTGTTACTGGCCACACTGTAGCCTAGGGAGAGCACTACTCCCTGGGCATGATTAAAGGGATGAGGGGGGTAGATATGGGGGTGGATCCTTGGCTTGGGTCTTTTGTCATTGTCATAATCCATTCTTTCAGAGCTGGGAGGCCATCAGTCACACTGTAGCCCATGGAGAGCATTCCTCCCTGGACATGATTTGTTGGATTAAAGGGGTAGGGTCATGCCAGGGGTGATTAAGCCACACTAAACTGACACACAGCTGTTACTGTTGTACCTTACACTATATTGTACTGTATATGTTGTAATGTATTGTTCACTGCCCAGAACATGACGACTGGATGTATTGTGTCCGTCTTTTCAGTTACCATGTCAGTTACCAGTGTAACTGATACAATCAAGATCGGTTTCCAGGACACAGATTAAGCCTAGTGCTGGACTAAATAGCTTTTTAGTCCAGGACTAGGCTTAACCTGTGTCTAGGAAACCACTCCACACTAAATGTGCTGATGGTGGTGTGTGTCTCTCTCTTCTCCAGTCTCCCTGCAGGACATCAACATGCGTAAAGCGTTTAAGAGCAGTACCATCCAGGACCAACAGGTGGTCTCACGGACCTCAGTCCCCAACCCTGTGGTAGAGATGTACCATCACTGTGACAAACCTCCACCTCTCAACATACTCAGTACCTATAGGTTAGTACCTCAGAATACTCAGCTTCTATTGGTCAATACTTCAGTATACTTATCTCCTGTTACTAAGACCTCAGTCCCCAACCCTGTGGTAGAGATGTACCATCACTGTGACAAACCTCCACCTCTCAACATACTCAGTACCTATAGGTTAGTACCTCAGAATACTCAGCTTCTATTGGTCAATACTTCAGTATACTTATCTCCTGTTACTAAGACCTCAGTCCCCAACCCTGTGGTAGAGATGTACCATCACTGTGACAAACCTCCACCTCTCAACATACTCAGTACCTATAGGTTAGTACCTCAAAATACTCAGCTTCTATTGGTCAATACTTCTGTATACTTATCTCCTGTTACTAAAACCTCAGTCCCCAACCCTGTGGTAGAGATGTACCATCACTGTGACAGCCCTCCACCTATCAACATACTCAGTTACCTATAGGTTAGTACCTCAGAATACTCAGTTACCTATAGGTTAGTACCTCAGAATACTCAGTACCTATAGGTTAGTACCTCAGAATACTCAGTTACCTATAGGTTAGTACCTCAGAATACTCAGTACCTATAGGTTAGTACCTCAGAATATTCAGTACCTATAGGTTAGTACCTCAGAATACTCAGTACCTATAGGTTAGTACCTCAGAATACTCAATACCTATAGGTTAGTACCTCAGAATACTCAGTACCTATAGGTTAGTACCTCAGAATACTCAGTACCTATAGGTTAGAACCTCAGAATACTCAGTACCTATAGGTTAGTACCTCAGAATACTCAGTACCTATAGGTTAGTACCTCAGAATACTCAGTACCTATAGGTTAGTACCTCAGAATACTCAGTTACCTATAGGTTAGTACCTCAGAATACTCAGTTACCTATAGGTTAGTACCTCAGAATACACAGTACCTATAGGTTAGTACCTCAGAATACTCAGTACCTATAGGTTAGTACCTCAGAATACTCAGTACCTTTTAGTATACTGATCTCCTAGCCTGTCTACCATTCCACATTGATCCGGCCAAAGCGTTTCTTCTCCGCAATGAGTCTGGATTTGCTTTCCTCCCTTGTAGAATGCAAACACATTCCAACCATTTAAATTGGTCCCAGAAACCGATGGGTTGGGCCAGAGCCGGCCTGGCCAAACATCATTGGCTTTGATACTCTGACTGGTTAGAGATGATCCAATGACTGATGAATTTGTTTTGTACACCGCCCCTCATTTTGACGTTAGGCAACTTATCTCCTATTGGTTAGTTAGACTTCTGTCCCCAACCCTGTGGTAGTGATGTACCGTCGCTGTGACAAAACTCCACCTATGAACATACTCAGCCTCTATAGGTCAGTACATCAGTATACTCAGCCCCTATATTCAGCCTGTAGGTCAGTTAAAACTCCATCTCTCTGAGAACGTACAGGTAAGATCATCCTCACCATTGCTGTGAAAGGCAAATCACTGACCCAACGCTCTGTGAATGACTAATGCAATAGATGCAATGCACCTGACCCATTTCTATCTCTCTCTTCCTCCCTTCTCCTCCCTCTCTCTCTCTCTCTCTCTCTCTCTCTCTCTCTCTCTCCAGGGACGATAAGAAGGATGCGTTGAAGTTCTACACAGACCCCTCCTACTTCTTCATGCTGTGGAAAGAGAAGATGCTGCAGGCCACAGAGGACAAGAGGAAGGAGAAGAGACGACAGAAGGTGTGTGTGTGTGTGCTCGGTCTCTTCCTCTATCTGTCACTGCCTCTTCCTCTCTCTCTCCCCCTCTCTCTTCCTCTCTCTCTTCCCCTCTCTCTCCCCCTCTTTCTTCCCCCTCTTTCTTCCCCCCTCTCTCTCCCCTCTCTCTAGTTGTGTCTCCTTGCTGACAGTGATTGCGTTCAAACATGTCAAGTCAACTTCTGTGTGTGTGAGGGTGCGCTGAACTTTACTGCTTCACTGCTATGTTCATCTCCATATGCTAATCTTTATCTTTCCGTCGTTATCTCACATTCCCTTTGCTTTGCATTCTGCATTCCCTCAACCACGCCTCTTCTACATCCTATCCCCCTACAAACACAAGCCCTTGCTGTCTAAAGAGATCTTCAGTTCTAACCCCTTTCTCGGACATCTACTGTAATGCCTCCTTTCTTTCCTTCTCCCTCACTCTGCTCCTTCTCCCCCCGTCCCACTCTCGCCCCTCTACCCCTGTTATCACCTGTCTAAACCTCCAGACTATCTCCTCCTCCCCCCCTCTCTCTTCCCCCGCTCTCACTCTCTCCCGTTTGTAGAACCACAGTATATCTAATGTGTTAGAGCTCTCTATCTCCATCCAGACCAGCTGTCCAGCCCACTCTGACCAGGGTAGACCCCACAGCAGACAGGCTCCACCTCGCAGCCCACTACCCAGCTCCGTAAGACCGCTACATCCACCGCTATGTTCCCGTGTCCCCCGTCCTTGTCTCCTCCCAAGCCCTCTGGGTGTCCCCTGGGTTTCCCCCTGTCCGCTGCTATGTCTCCCTGTCCCTTGTCCGGTGTCCCCCGTGCGTGTTCAATGTCTTCTACGTCCCTGTTCCCTATGTCCCCTGTCCATGTCTCCACCCAGCTCCGTTAGACGGCACCGCTACCGTCCCTGTCTCCTCCCAGACCCCTCCCGTCTGCGTGTCCCTCTGTCGTCTCTGTCCCTCCACCAAACTGGTCCCTTATACCCATCCGTCTATGTTTTATGTTGTGTTGATTCATGTTTTTATCTTGCTTAACATTGCTTCAAAGTTTGGCTTATAGTGGGGCTGGGTGAATTCTGCTGGTCGGAGGTGTGTGATAATGATGAAGGGTTTTTGTTCTCTCTGTTCGTCTCTGTGTGAAGAGGATACTATCCATAATAAATAAACGCCCTTTGTGTTTGTTTGTTTGTCTCTCCTCCCTCTCTCTCCCTCTCTCACTCTTCCTCCCTCCCCTTTATCCCTCCATCAGGAGCAACACAAACAGGTAGAGGACCCGGGAAGGGAGGTGAAGAAGGTTCGTAAGGCCCGTAATCGCAGACAGGAGTGGAATATGATGGCTTATGACAAGGAGTTCCGCCCCGATACCAGACTCACCCCCTCACCTTATCACGGAATGTCCTCAGAGGGGTCGCTATCACCCGATAACAGGTGAGCCCAGAGTCAATGACTTGGCCAATCGATCAATTACTCAATCGATTGCTTGCTTCCACCACCATGCTTCACCGTAGGGATGATGCCAGGTTTCTTCAAGATGCGATGCTTGGCTTTCAGGCCAAAGAGTTCGATCTTGCTTTCATCAAACCAGAGAATCTTGTTTCTCATGGTCTGAGAGTCTTTAGGTGCCTTTTGGCAAACTCCAAGCGGGCTGTCATGTGCCTTTTACTGAGGAGTGGCTCAGTAAAGCTCTGTCAGAGTGACCATTGGCTTCTTGATCTCCTCCCTGACCAAGGCCCATCCTCAGTTTGGCCAGGCGACCAGCTCTAGGAAGAGTCTTGGTGGTTCCAAACTTCTTCCATTTAAGAATGATGGAGGCCACTGTGTCCTTGTGGACCTTCAATGCTGCAGAAATGTTTTGGTACCCTTCCCCAGATCTGTGCCTCGACACAATCCTGTCTCGGAGCTCTACGGACAATTCCTTCGGCCTCATGGCTTGGTTTTTGCTCTGACATGCCCTGTCAACTGTGGGACCTTATAAAGACAGGTGTGTGCCTTTCCAAATCATGTACAATCAATTGAATTTACCACAGGTGGACTCCAATCAAGTTCTAGAAACATCTCAAGGATGATCAATGGAAACCTGATGAACTTAAGCTCAATTTCGAGTCTCATAGCAAAGGGTCTGTATACTTATGTAAATATGGTATTTCTGTTTAGTTTTTTAATAATAAAAAAATATATAAATTAGCAAACATTTCTAAAAAACATGTTTTAGCTTTTTCATTACAGGTATTGTTTGTAGATTTCCGAGCGTTTTCATTTATTTTATCCATTTTAGTGTAAGGCTGTAACGTAACAAAATGTGGAAAAAGTCAAGGGGTCTGAATACTTTCCGAAGACATATATATACTCAGCAACTGCGTTTATTTTTCAGCAAACTTAACATGTGTAAATATTTGTATGAACATAACAAGATTCAACAACTGAGACATAAACTGAACAAGTTCCACAGACATGTGACTAACAGAAATGAATCGCTGTCCCTGTATCGCTGTCTTAGGCGTCTCACAGTACGGACATTGCAATTTATTGACCTGGCCACATCTGCAGTCCTCATGCCTCCTGGCAGCATGCATATTCACGCAGATGAGCAGGGACCCTGGGCATCTTTCTTTTGGTGTTTTTCAGAGTCAGTAGAAAGGCCTCTTTAGTGTCCCAAGTTTTCATAACTGTGACCTTTTATTGCCTACCGTCTGTAAGCTGTTAGTGTTTTAATGACCGTTACAGATGTGCATGTTCATTAATTGTTTATAGTTCATTGAACAAGCATGGACAAGCATTGAACAAGGGTCCTGAAAAAGGGAAGTTTCTTTTTTTGCTGAGTATATATACAGTTAAAGTCGGAAGTTTACATACACTTAGGTTGAAGTCATTAAAACTCGTTTTTCAACCACTCCACGGATTTCGTGTTAACAAACTATAGTTTTGGCACGTCAGTTAGGACATCTACTTTGTGCATAACACAAGTAATTCTTCCAACAATTGTTAACAGACAGATTATTTCACTTATAATCCACTATATCACAATTCCAGTGGGTCAGAAGTTTACATACACTAAGACTGTGTCTTTAAACAGCTTGGAAAATTCCAGAAAATGATGTCATATCTTTAGAAGCTTGTGTATGTATTTCAAGGCCTACCTTCAAACTCAGTGCCTCTTTGCTCGACATCATGGGAAAATCAAAAGAAATCAGCCAAGACCTCAGAATAAAACGTGTAGACCTCCACAAGTCTGGTTCATTCTTGGGAGTAATTTCCAAACGCCTGAAGGTTACCAGGTTCATCTGTACAAACAATAGTATGCAAGTATAAACACCATGGGACCACGCAGCCGTCATACCGCTCAGGAAGGAGACGTGTTCTGTCTCCTAGAGATGAACGTACTTTGGTGCGAAAAGTGCAAATCAATCCCAGAACAACAGCAAAGGACCTTGTGAAGATGCTGGAGGAAACAGGTACAAAATGATCTATATCCACAGTAAAAACGAGTCCTATAATGACATAACCTGAAAGGCCGCTCAGCCAGGAAGAAGCCACTGCTGCAAAACCGCCATACAGTTTGCAACTGCACATGAGGACAAAGATCGTACTTTTTGGAGTAATGTCCTCTGGTCTGATGAAACAAAAATAGAACTGTTTGGCCATAATGACCATCGTTATGTTTGGAGGAAAAAGGGGGAGGCTTGCAAGCCGAAGAACACCATCCCAACCGTGAAGCACGGGGGTGGCAGCATCATGTTGTGGGGGTGCTTTGCTGCAGGAGGGACTGGTGCACTTCACAAAATAGATGGTATCATGAGGAAGGAAAATTATGTGGATATATTGAAGCAACATCTCAAGACATCAGTCAGGAAGTTAAAGCTTGGTCTCAAATGGGTCTTCCAAATGGACAATGACCCCTTGCATACTTCCAAAGTTGTGGTAAAATAGCTTAAGGACAACAAAGTCAAGGTATTGGAGTGGCCATCACAAACCCCTGACCTCAATCCTACAGAAAATGTGTGGGCAGAACTGAAAAAGCATGTGCGAGCAAGGAGTCCTACAAACCTGACTCAGTTAAACCAGTTCTGTCAGGAGGAATGGGCCAAAATTCACCCAACTTATTGTGGGAAGCTTGTGGAAGGCTACCCAAAATGTTTGACCCAAGTTAAACAATTTAAAGGCAATGCTACCAAATACTAATTGAGTGAATGTAAACTTCTGACCCACTGGGAATGTGATGAAAGAAATAAAATCTGAAATAAATAATTCTCACTACTATTATTCTGACATTTCACAGTAAAGTGGTGATCCTAACTGACCTAAGACAGGGAATTTGTGAAAAACTGAGTTTAAATGTATTTGGCTAAGGTGTATGTAAACTTCCGACTTCAACTGTATATATATATATATACAGTATAAATGTGATATTTAATACATTTTAGAATAAGGCGGTAACGTAACAAAATATGGAAAAAGTCAAGGGGTCTGAAATATTTCCGAATGCACTACATGTGTCATGAATTGCTCTGTGACTGGCCAGTCTTCAGTGTGCTAAAGCACATGCTAGCTCTCTTCTGGCCTCTGCTGGGTAAAAAAAAATCTGAAATCCATAATATAGCTCATTTCCAAGAAATGTGATATTTCCTTTATAGACTTTATAAGAAGGATAAAAAAATAACTGAAGTATTTTTTTTATATTCTTTGTCCTCAAATCCTCCCTCTCCCCTCTCAGGTCGGTGGCATCAGACATGGGTGAACACTCCTACCCGGCTAGCCCTAACCATCCCTCCCAGCCCCCATCCGCCCCCCACTCCATCGACGGTGCCCCCCACCTCACCCAGACACCACAGACCCAGTCCTTAGACAGGGGTGGGTACCCTCGACCTAATCTCCCCTCTGGTGCAGTTGCTGGGGGAAGACATATCGCCTCTCTGGGGCGCACCCAGCACCCCCACGCACCCCCCGCCTCCTGTGAGGGGGGAGCACTCAATGGACCACGGCAGCAGTCTGTCAAGGACTACAGGGCATATGGGTAAGAACACCACATAAAAAATAGAATCACCAAACACTAAATTGACTGTGAATTAATTCTAATTCGCGAAACCTTTGACACTGACATTTGACATATAACATATATATATATATAACATTTCATTTGATCCAGCCATTTGATCCAGCCATTGTTTGTCTTTTTTCCTCTCTTTCTTTCTCGTCCTCCTTCCTTAGCGGCCAGCCGTCAACCATCCCCGAGTATTTCACCCCCCCTGCCCCTCCCCCTCCCCCTCCCCTCATCCCCTCCGCCCAGACCGCCTTCGACTCCACCTCCTCCTCCCCCCTTCCGCCCCCCTCCCTTCCCCCCGGTGCCGTGGCGGTCATGTCCCGCCCTTACAGTCCCTCCCCTCCTTCCCCCGCCCCCCCTGCCAACTATGTCCCCTCCCCCTCTCACCACCCCTCCGGTGCCCCTCCCGCTGCCCCCCCTCCTCCCCCGCCCGGCCTGCCCCCCTCCCACATCCTGTCTCCGGCTCACGCCGTTGGTGGAGAAGCTCCTGCCACCAGGAAGGGCCAGATGCCGCTGATTCCGATAAGTGACGCTCGCAGTGACCTGTTGGCCGCCATACGTAGAGGTGAGACAGAGGGGGAGGGAGGGTGTGTGTGGGGGTGGGGCTGATGTATGTGTGTGTGTGTGTGTAGGGGGGTGGGGGGTGTGTTTATGAATGCATGTATTTTATGTCTTGTTTAAGTTTGTTTTCGTGTGTGTGTTCGTGCGTGCGTGCGTGCTTAGGTGTGCTTCCGATAAGCATTGCTCGCAGTGAACTGCTGGCCGCCATACGCAGAGGTGAGACAGATACAGAGAGGGTATGTGTGTGCAAGTGTGCATGGATACATGTGTATCCATTGTGAATGAGTGCATTTCAAATGGCTAGGTGGTTATCGGTAGTGTTGCACGATATACCGAAACTTCGGTACTTTTGTCGATACTAGAACATGAAAAAAACGTTTCAGTGCTAGAATTTCTGTTACTTTCTGTACTTCTGTCAAATGCTCTAGCCTGTCCTGAGAGTCTGGACTGCATTATGTTGGCTCCCCCACTCATGCTGCACGGAAGTTATCACACTTGAATAATGCAACACGGCATGTAGACATTTAAAAAAAATGTAATAACTGTTTCGCAAAACAATGCCAATAAAGGCTAGAACACTTAACCTACAATGCTATCGTCTTGCTTTGTTAACTTTCCATGCTAGCTTTTTTTGTCATAATATGCAAACAGTAATGCAAAATATACTGATTTCAAAGCTGATTGTCACCAAAACTTTTTTAAACTAAGAATGGGAATCTGATTGTTTGTCATCTGCAGTGCCTTGATTTACCCACTTTATCAATAAAGATTTACCATTCAAATAAACAATTACCATTATGTTGTTATGTAGTAAGATTGATTATCAAATCAAATTGATTACAGAATTATATATAATTGATTTATTAATGCCTACATGGCTGTCTTAAATATTGACATAAAACATTTCTAATGTAATCATATTGAACAAAAGATGCCCAATGATTGAACAGAGCAGTAGTCTGTTTATCTGTATTGAGCATCGTGACGGTATCGAGTATTGTGATACTAAACCTGGTATCGGTAACGAAGCCAAAGTTCTGGTATCGTGACAACACTAGTTAGCTCTGTGTTTATAGCTTCCCTCTGTGATGAGACCTAGACGGAGATCATCCCCTTAGAAGCATGGCTTTGGTGGTCCGTAGGGTTGCAAAATTTTGCAACAGGTAAGGCTGCTTCTGTGGGTGACACGCTGTCGATGTGTTCAGAGGGTATCTGGTTCGAGCCCAGTGAGGGACAGGGACGGAAGCAACACGGTTACATACATACGAAGCTGTTCGTGTGTGTTTGTGTGTGTACGTGTGTGCACAGTGTATGTATCTATCTAACCCCTCACTCCCTCCATCACTCCTTCAATCCCTCCCTCCATCTCTCCAGGTATCCAGTTGAGGAAGGTCCAGGAACAGAGAGAGCAGGAAGCGAAGAGAGAGCCAGTTGGGAACGACGTGGCCACCATCCTATCACGCCGCATCGCCGTCGAGTACAGCGAATCAGATTCCGACTCCGGCGGGGAGGACAACGGGGAGTGGTCCGACTGAGAGGGGTCAGGGGTCAATGGGTTAAGGGGGGACAAGGGTTAGGGGCTTGTGAGGAAAGGGTGTTCAACACTTTATTCAAAATTATTGAATTTGATTTCTGTTGTCCCCCAACCCCCCCCCCCCACTCTAACACATTGCTTGAGTAGTATTGCAAAACACACTACATGACCTCTACTCAAGCACTATAAATATAACACAATCAACCAACCAAGCAATGCTATGCTAGAGGATTGCGGTACATACCAGTGCACAGTACAACACTACAACAAGCTATGACTTCACTTTGCTGAAGTGAACTAAATGAAGAAGAGGAAATGAAGAAGAGGGAATGGAGAGAAGGGGTTAATTGTAAATAAATTGAAGGGCACAAGTGAGGAAGGGAGATAGAAGGTTTAGTTATTTATTTCACACGGCACGTAATTCACAATCTGTGAGTAAAGAAATGCAAATGTGTATCCATAGCAACTAACACTAAGCATCAGAAAGTTCAGATAGTTGCCCCTGACAACGCTAATTCTAGAACATAAACAGACAAGGTTCCGGTGGATTGTCACTGTAAAACATGAGGGGTGTGGGTGTGATTTTTACCCCGGCCAATTGTGCACTGCCCTATGGGACTCCCAATCACGGCCAGATGTGATACAGCCTGGATTTGAACCAGGGACTGTAATGATGTCTCTTGCACTGAGATGCAGTGCCTTAGACCGCTGCGCCACTCGGGAGCCCATATGCACCCTGGGATGCCATAGTGTGTGAAACTGCATAGGATCCCTCTTAACAACTCGTTACCACCCACCTCCTCTCCACTTGCAATCAACAACAACAACAAACTCAGCTCAGAAAATAAAATATCAGTATGCAGTGCTTTTAAATATGGCTTTACACTTTAACGCCTCAAGTTTTAAAATGTATGTTTTAAGAGAATAATATTAACACTATATAGGTTTGCATCAGCAAGAATTACTCTGTATGGGAGTGAACAAACATACTATTTCAGTATGATGCAGTGGGTTGACATACTTAAGTGCACATTTTTTCAGGGCATGTGGAATTGTGGGTAATGAATTGTGGGTAATAATCAGTCTCAATATGAGACAAGGTTCAGTATATCTATACTCAAGCCTCAGCTTTTTGTTTGCTATATGAAGTAGCATTGTACAGCTGCACACAGATGCCTAGCTAACTCCATCATCTACTCACATCGTCTCAACAACGTTTAAACAACGCTTCAAACCACTTGACTTTGCTGACTTTATTTGTCTGTTAATTCTGTCTTTTCTCAGTGGTTGTAGGGCAGGGGTCTCAAACTCCTGGCTCACGAGCCAAATGCGGCCCCCAGGGCACAATGCGTTTGCAACCAAACTATAATCAGGGATCTGATCATAAAGTATTTTAATAGGTACAGGTTTTAAAATGAAGAAAGACATTGAGAAAAGACACAAACACTGAAAATACTTTATTTTGCATTGTTTCAACGTGACATGAGATAAGAAGCTAATTAAAAGGGACATTGCACCTTTTAAAATACATCGTAACTGAACATACATACAGTACGAGTCGGTATGAAGTTGTTTTTACCCCAAATGGTAAGGGTTGGTGGAGGCTAAGCTGATCCTATATCTTTGCCTATAGGAAACTTTTATGCTCAATATACAGTACATAAGAACAACTGGAATGTCAATTTTTAACATCGAACATTGTAGTTTTATGACAACAAAGTTAACATTTGCATTCTAAACTAGAATGTCTTGGAACTATTGGTGCCAACATGTTAAATATAAAATTTCTAAGGCCCAGTCTCAAATGATACCATATTATCCATGTAGTGCACTGCTTTTGACTGAATATTCGATAATGCAGTACTTTGTACTAAAAGAACAGGGTGTCATTAGTAGCCAAAGTCATTATAACCCAAACCAAGTCAATTTAACTCAGTATCTCTAAAGCTGTGGTTTATAAGTAACATTGTGTGTTTTAAATGAAATTGTTTAGAGTTTTGGTAAGAAACTGCTTGTAAAGAATTTGGGAATCTAGATAAAAAAGAAAACATATCTGTGTATTACACGAAACAAACTGTAGGAAAAGTATGCATGTATGAATAGCTAATAATAAATGTGAAAATTCTGACTGTGTAGTCTACTTATTGAATTATTTCAGGTAAATAAGTCTTCCTGCATTTAACAAAGAAATTATTTATTATTTATTTATATGTACATTTCAATCAATAAAAGGATATTTTTTGCTTCTTCAAATCAAATTGTATTTATCACATGCCATGAATACAACAAGTGTAGAGCTTACAGTGAAATGTTTACTAACAAGCCCTTAACCAACAATACAACAGGTGTAGACCTTACAGTGAAATGCTTACCTACAAGCCCTTAACCAACAATACGACAGGTGTAGACCTTACAGTGAAATGTTTACTAACAAGCCCTTAACCAACAATACAACAGGTGTAGACCTTACAGTGAAATGCTTACCTACAAGCCCTTAACCAACAATACGACAGGTGTAGACCTTACAGTGAAATGCTTACTAACAAGCCCTTAACCAACAATACAACAGGTGTAGTCTTTACAGTGAAATGCTTACTAACAAGCCCTTAACCAACAATACAACAGGTGTAGACCTTACAGTGAAATGCTTACCTACGAGTTATTTCCCAACGATGCAGTTAGAAAGAAAACGCACAAGAATGAAGCTTCTTTAGAATATTTCTAGTATAGCTGCCGTTTCCGTTACACAATGGGGGTTTTTTTTTTTTGCGACATTGCTTTTGTCGACTAAACCTGGTTCAGTGGTAACCGGACTATTGATGGATGTTTTTGGCAGGTATGTCTTTCCAACATTACAACAGGGTTCAGTGGCTTCATCACAAAGAGTGAGAAATATGACACTGTCATTAAACAGTAGCCCACCTTTTTATTGAGAGAGCAAACAGGAAAGACAGAAAGGTTGAACTTAATCTAGCATTCGATTAATGGTATTTGGCGGGCATGTCCTTTCATCATTAAAAACTGGGTTCAGTGGCTTCATCATCCAAAATGGCCACATCATCTTTAACAAGTCACTATATTTTATAGTCTCCTCATAATGTTTTGTCATGAAGAGAGAGAAGCCTGTGACTCAGTGGTAAGGACGTAGTGATATAATCCCCTCCTGTGCTATCTAACAGATGGAGGCGCTCCACACATGCACACACAGCACCCTGCTGCAGGCGGAGGAGTTAGTTCTCTGACGCACTCGAGGAAGTGGAGTGAGAGAAAAAGAAACAAAAGAGAGGATTGGGAGAGAGGAGGGAAAGAGAATGGGGTATCTGCTGTGAGAGAGAGAGAGAGAGAGAGAGAGAGAGAGAGAGAGAGAGAGAGAGAGAGAGAGAGAGAGAGAGAAAAGAAAGAGTGTTGACAGTGTGGGCGACAACTGCAAGAAAGACAAAGGGGAAAGACTTTACTCAGCTGAATGAATACCAATGTTTTTATTTTTTTCTACTTTATTTAACTAGGCGTTGTGGGTTTGTCAGAGAGAGAGAGATAGAGAAAAATAGGGAGGGACAGAGAGAGAGGGAGAGAGACAGAGGTAGTGTGTGGGGGTGGAGGGGTTTGCGGAGGATGTGCTATTTCCCAGCTTCCTGGAGTCTCCCTGCCTGCACCTGCACTTCCATCATGTGGCCACAGGGGGGTGTAGAGATCGGGAGCGAGACTTGTAAATAGAAGAGATGGAGAAAGAGAGGGACAGACAACGAGAAACAGAGGTACAGTTAATCAGTGAATAATCTTGCTTAACCCAGAACTAAAGTCTTGCGTAATTGCTCCATTAAATTCTGGGTTCACGTGTTAGGAGAAGAGAAGAGATGAGGATCTGAGCCGGAACTAAGAGCTTCACCCTCTCTCTTTGCAAGTTACGGACACGTCTATGGGCCAAATGTCCCCTCCCCTTCGGAAAATCGAAAGATGCTAACACCTGTGAAATCGTGATTTGTCCAAAGCACCGGAAGTAATTCTGCTCGTTATCTCAATTAATGTAACAATAAATTAATTGCATTATAACGGTGACAAACGGTGCCCACAAACTGTTAGGGCGACATAAAGCTGTCCCAACACCTTACCACTGCTACACCTATCAGCGGATCCTTGTCTGGCAGAGAAACAGTTCATTCAGCCTCATTTACTGCCTTTAAAAAAAACATAGCTGATATGGCTGACTTGCTTAAACAAATGTGGTTTCTACTGACAATTGAGAAGTACAAACTATGGCATAAGGGGACGACAAGTGGATAAGAGGCAATCCGTATTTTAGATTAAGACATTAATGAGCGAGCTAAGACGGACGTAGTCAATATAACTATTTGTTCAGCACTTTTGAAATGTACAGCGACAGAATTCAGAACATGGGCCGTCCTTACAGTGTTCTCCCTGTACACCAAGTCAGAACCATAGGATAAATAAAGGGGGCATAGAAGCAGACAATGAAAGCTCTTACAATATTCGATGATTACATTTCTCTAAAACAGGTTATAGGCTACATGTGTACCACCAAGTCAGAACAGTAGGCGACATTAAGAGGGGAAAATAAACATAATTATTAGGGTGAGGAACATGGGCTACTAACAGCTTACTACACAACATACACTGGTATATGACATCATTAGTGTAGCAGCATAGAATACATTTTTGGACTCACCTTGTTGTGCTCACTTGAACAGGAAGGTGGTGAATGTTGTCATCAAACTTTGTCATCAAAGTCTGGCATTCTCTGGATTTATGGGGCTTTCAAGACTACTGGGTTGAATCATGATGACGTAAGTGATCTTCAGGTCGTAGCTCTAGGAAGAGGCCAAAGTTCCGAAATGTACAATTCCGATTTATTTATTTCTATTTTCCCAGTCGTAGCTCGTTTTTCCCAGAGTTCCCAGTTGTCTTGAAGTCATTAAAGTCCGACTTTGCATGTGGATCTGTCCCACCTGCCCTGAATGACGAGTCGCCACTGATCATGACAGATCTACAGTACCATTTATGTTTACGTAATCTGTCCACGAGAGACATGTTGCTGACAACTCTGAGGGTGACTTCCAGAGAGTGGTGAGGGGGATCAATAAACCCATAAACCTCAGGACACTTTATGTTTTAAGCCCATCCCATCCCAAAGCCTTGCGACCGTGATAAAGGCTGAGACAATAGGAAGACATGGTGAACACCTTTGTTTTATCACAAAACCGAATATCAACCTCTTGTCCAGTGACAGAGCTTGAAGAATCTTGTCCAGTGAACTCCACAAAGCATATTGCATGTACTGTACAGTAACAGACAGTTACAAGACCTACGGCATGGTCAAACAAGTTAATGTTTCCGACATTTTCGGACCACTAAACAACTATTATTTTTTGAATCACAGAGAGTTACCGAAAACAGGATCTGACAAATCACCTCTGCTTAGTCTAATACAGTGAAAACTTAAAGATACCAAAAACAATTTAGTCCAATCAGCGTAATCTAAATAGGATGTGGCTGTCAATGGTTCTGATTTCTGTGTGCGTGTGTGTGTGCGTGCGTGCGTTCTATCACTATGTCATACATTACATGCTTACATTTTTTGTTGTCCTTGGCTACCTGGCTAAAATGCTAGCCCGCTAGACTAGCTTCCGTTCACGGGCAACATTAGCTAGTTAACATTAGCCTTCTACATCTAGCTACATATCCTCTCAGACCAGGGGCACGAAAGTCCAAATCCCTATCTCCATCCATGGCTAATTTAGGAAAGAGACAATTTTAGCTTGCTGGCTAGCTAGCAACTGGAGGACAACAACACAACCAGATGCAACAATTCAAGTTTTTCTGTCAATTAAGTATGCTCTCAATGGGATTTGACAGATTTCTTTACCTTGTCAGCTTGGGGATTCGATCCGACCCAACACTCTAACCACTCAGCTACCTGCCGCCCCCGATGCTATGGGCGGGAACAATGGCATAATCGTTTGGACGAGACAGCGTTGGAAAGATGGCTTAAACGTAGAGAGACAGAGCGGCGCTATTTCACTCACTTGGATGCTTTCTCCTGTGAGCTACATTCAGCCTCTTGCGAATTGAAGGGAAATTATGAAACACAATGAGACCAAAGATACATTACTATTTGTTTTTATGAAAACCCATGTGTACATTTTTTTGGGGGAAATTGACACATGGGAAGGGGGTTTAAGCCAATGTCTGTGGGTGGATGTGCCTGCCTGCCTGAGTATTTCCCAGCTCTCTAGAGTTGTCCTGCCTGTACCTGCACTTCCTTCATCTGGCCACAGGGGGGTAATGTTTCTCTCTGTAGGAGACCTCTGCAGATGTGAGTCAAGGAGTCTGGCTAGCGTAGGAATTCTCTCCCCATGTCCTCCTCTCTCTCTGCCTCGCTCCTAGTCTAGGTAGAGGTGTGTGTGTGTGTGTGTGTGTGTGTGTGTGTGTGTGTGTGTGTGTGTGTGTGTGTGTGTGTGTGTGTGTGTGTGTGTGTGTGTGTGTGTGTGTGTGTGCGTGCGCACGTGCGTGCGTATGCGTGTGTTGTTTTAGGTGTTCGTGCCGACAGTGCTCTCTCTGTCCTCTCCCCCAACCTTCTGCGTCACTACTGCGTCACAACTTATGGTGAGACAGAGCTGCACCACTCTGTAGCCAGCTATCACATCTCTTATTTAGTGTGTGTGTGTGTGTGTGTGTGTGTGTGTGTGTGTGTGTGTGTGTGTGTGTGTGTGTGTGTGTGTGTGTGTGTGTGTGTGTGTGTGTGTGTGTGTGTGTGTGTATGTGTGTGTGTATACCTGTGTGTGTGTGTTTTTGGTTTTGCTATCGTTGTGGGGACCAGAAGCCATTTCGCCGGTCCCCACAAGGAAAAAGGCTATATTAGGGGTTAGATTTTGGGTTAGTGTTACAGTTATCGTTAGTGTTTGGGGTTAAGGGTTAGGGGTTAGGGGTTAGGTAAAACAGGATTTTGAATGGGAATAAATTGTTAGGCCACAAGGATAGTAAACCAAACGTGTATGTTTGTGTGTGTGTGTGTGTGTGTGTGTGTGTGTGTGTGTGTGTGTGTGTGTGTGTGTGTGTGTGTGTGTGTGTGTGTGTGTGTGTGTGTGTGTGTGTGTGTGTGTGTGTGTGTGTGTGTATGCTTGTATTACTATCCTTGTGGCGTGGGTACCGGAAATCCCCAAAGTCACCACAAGGATAGTAAAGCAGGGAACATTTTCCCTTTTGGGGACATTTCCCAGGTCCCCTATATACCAAGGAATAGGGTGCCATTTTGGACATAACCTGTGAGAGCTTTACTATAATTTATCACCAGCCCTTTTAACGCTCAAAACATTTCCTTTAAACAGACTGACACACACACACACCACTGACATCACACACACACCACTGACACACACACCACTGACATCACACACACACCACTGACACACACACCACTGACATCACACACACACCACTGACACACACACCACTGACATCACACACACACCACTGACACACACACACACCACTGACACACACACACACCACTGACACACACACCACTGACATCACACACACACACCACTGACACACACACACCACTGACACACACACACAATACTGACACACACACACACCACTGACATCACACACACCACTGACACACACACACACCACTGACACACACACACCACTGAGATTACACACACCACTGACACACACACACCACTGACACACACACACAGCACTGACACACACACACACACACCACTGACACACACACACACACCACTGACACACACACACCACTGACACACACACACACCACTGACACACACACACACTGACACACATACACACCACTGACACACACACCACTGACATCACACACACACTACTGACACACACACACCATTGACACAAACACACACCACTGACACACACACACCACTGACACACACACACACCACTGACACACACACACACACCACTGACACACACACACACACCACAGACATCACACACACACCACTGACACACACACACACACCACTGACACACACACACACCACTGACACACACACACCACTGACACACACACCACTGACACACACACACCACTGACACACACACACCACTGACACACACACACACCACTGACACACACCCCACTGACACACACACACACCACTGACACACACACCACTGACACACACACACCACTGACACACACACACACCACTGACACACATACCACTGACACACACACAACACTGACATCACACACCACTGACCCACACACCACTGACACACACACACACCACTGACATCACACACCACTGACACACACACCACTGAAACACACACACACCACTGACATCACACACTACTGACACACACACCACTGACACACACACACACACCACTGACATCACACACACACCACTGACACACACACACACCACTGACACATACACACACCACTGACACACACACACCACTGACATCACACACACACCACTGACACACACACACACTACTGACACACACACACACCACTGACACACACACACACCACTGACACACACACACACCACTGACATACACACACCACTGACATCACACACCACTGACACACACACCACTGACATCACACACACACTACTGACACACACACACCATTGACACAAACACACACCACTGACACACACACACCACTGACACACACACACACCACTGACACACACACACCACTGACACAGACACACACCACTGACACACACACACACCACAGACATCACACACACACCACTGACACACACACACACACCACTGACACACACACACACCACTGACACACACACACCACTGACACACACACCACTGACACACACACACCACTGACACACACACACACCACTGACACACACACCACTGACACACACACACACCACTGACACACACACACCACTGACACACACACACACCACTGACACACATACCACTGACACACACACAACACTGACATCACACACCACTGACCCACACACCACTGACACACACACACACCACTGACATCACACACCACTGACACACACACCACTGAAACACACACACACCACTGACATCACACACTACTGACACACACACCACTGACACACACACACACACCACTGACATCACACACACACCACTGACACACACACACACACACCACTGACACATACACACACCACTGACACACACACACCACTGACATCACACACACACCACTGACACACACACACACTACTGACACACACACACACCACTGACACACACACACACCACTGACACACACACACACCACTGACATACACACACCACTGACATCACACACCACTGACACACACACACACACTGACACACACACACACCACTGACATAACACACCACTGACACACACACACACACACTACTGACATCACACACCACTGACACACACACACACCACTGACATCACACACCACTGACACACACACCACTGACAGACACACACACTTACTGACACACACACACACACCACTGACATCACACACACACCACTGACACACACACACACTACTGACACACACACACACACCACTGACATCACACACACACCACTGACATCACACACACCACTGACACACACACACACACACACCACTGACATCACACAAACCACTGACACACACACACCACTTACATCACACACACACCACTGACATCACACACACCACTGACACACACACACACCACTGACATCACACACACCACTGACATCACACACACCACTGACACACACACACCACTGACACACACACACACACACTACTGACATCACACACACACCACTGACACACACACACCACTGACACACACACACACCACTGACATCACACACACACCACTGACATCACACACACCACTGACACACACACACACCACTGACATCACACATACCACTGACACACACACACACCACTGACATTACACACACCACTGACATCACACACACCACTGATATCACACATACCCCTGACACACACACACACACCACTGACATCACACACACACCACTGACATCACACACACCACTAACACACACACACCACTGACACACACATACACCACTGACACACACACACACACCACTGACATTAAACACACCACTGACATCACACACACACCACTAACATCACACACACTACTGACATCACACACACCACTGACATCACACACACACCACTGACACACACACACACCACTGACATCACACACACCCCCAATACACACACATACACCACTGGCATCACACACACCACTGACACACACACACACACACCACTGACATCACACACACCACTGACTTCACACACACCACTGACATCACACACACACCACTGACACACACACACACCACTGACATCACACACACACACTACTGACACACACACACACCACTGACATCACACACACCACTGACACACACACACACACCACTGACATCACACACACCACTGACACACACACACACACCACTGACATCACACACACCACTGACATCACACACACACACCACTGACATCACACACACACCACTGACACACACACACACACCACTGACATCACACACACCACTGACATCACACATAGGACATGCTTACATATAGACATGCACGTATGATCGCACACACACACACGCAAAAACACAGGGCTAGGTTTTAGTTACAGTGCCTTTAGAAAGTACCCCCCACCTACACATATTATCCCATAATGACAAAGTGAAAACATGTTTTTAGAAAAGTTTGCACATTTATTGAAAACGAAATACAGAAATTCACACCCCTGAGTCAACACATATTAGAAACACCTTTGGCAGCGATTACAGCTGTGAGTCTTTCTGGGTAAGCGTCTAAGAGCTTTGCACACCTGGATTGTACAATATTTGCACATTATTCATTTTAATATTCTTCAAGCTCTGTCAAGTTGGTTGTTGATCATTGCTAGACAGCCATTTTCATGTCTTGCCATAGATTTTCAAGCCGATTTAAGGCAAAACTTTAACTCGGACACTCAGGAACATTTAATGTCGTCTTGGTAAGCAACTCCAGTGTATATTTGGCCTTGTGTTTTAGGTTATTTTCCTGCTAAAAGGTGAATTTGTCTTCCAGTGTCTGTTGGAAAGCAGACTGAACCAGGTTTTCCTCTAAGATTTAGCCTGTGTTAAGCTCTATTAGGTAACCTTTTTTTTTTTTTACTCTCTAGTGCAGGCCGATGACAAGCATACCCATAACATGATGCAACATGATCAGCTTTCTATAGGCTATGCCTACTAGCTTTCTTTTTGAGGACTGAGTGGTGCAGCGGTCTAAGGCCCTGCATTGCAGTGCTAGAGGTGTCACTACAGACCTGGGTTCGATCCCGGGTTGTGTCACATCTGGCCGTGATCGGGAGCCCCATAGGGTGGCGCACAATTGGCCCAGCATCATCCACCACAGGAATGGAAGATCCAGAAATACCTCTGCTGGAGAGGATAAGTTCATTAGTTACCAGCCTCAGATTGCAGCCAAAATAAAAGTAACAGACACATCTTAACATCAACTGTTCAGAGGAGACTGTGTGAATCGCTGCAAAGAAACCACTACTAAAGGACACCAATAAGAAGAAGAGATTTGAGATTTCTGGTTCCAGCCTCAACCAAATTCAGATGGTTTGGGTTGAGTCGGACCACAGTGAAGAAAAAGCAGCCAACAAGCGCTCAGCAAATGTGGGAACACCTTCAAGACTGATGGAAAAGCATTCCAGGTGAAGCTGGTTGAGAGAATGCCAAGAGTGTGCAAAGCTGTCATCAAGGCAAAGGTGGCTATTTGAAGAATCTCAAATATAAAATATATTTTGATTTGTTTAACACTTCTTTGGTTACTACATGATTCCATATGTGTTATGTCATAGTTTTGATGTCTTCACCTTTATTCTACAATGTAAAAAATAGTGCAAATAAAGAAAAACCCTTGAATGAGTAATATTCAAAAATTTTGGCCGCCAGTGTAGATGTTCCAAAGGTCTGCATCAGTGGCTTGTAGGCTATGAGTAGAAGCCATAAGATGCTAAATGTGTTTAGGTTAATTAACGGTCAATTAGCGTGAGACCGACAATTATTTGCTTGACAATCACCGGCTGACAAAAAGTCATGACCGCCATGAAAGTTCCTTTCTTTCCCACATTTTTTGCTGTTTTACTTTTGTGCCTTATTGCAAACATGATTAATGTTTTGGAATACTTGTATTCTGCTTCCTTCTTTTCACTATTTAGGTTAGCATTGTGGAGTATCTACAATGTTGTTGATCCATCCTCAGTGTTCTCCTATCACAGCCATTAAACTCTGTAACTGTTTTCAAGTCACCATTAGCCTCATGGTGAAATCCCTGAACGGTTTCCTTCCTCTCCAGCAATTGAGTTACCAATAGGTGCCCTTCTCTACCAATAGGTGCCCTTCTTTGCGAGGCATTGGAAAAGCTCCCTGGTCTTTGTGGTTGAATCTGTGTTTGAAATTCACTGCTCGCCTGAGGGACTTTACAGATCATTAATTGTATGTGTGGAGTACAGAGATGAGGTAGTCGTTCAAAAATCATGTTAAACACTATTATTGCACTCAGAGTGATTCCATGCAACCTATTATGTGATTTGCTAGGCACATTTTTTATTTATAATTTATTTATGCTTGCCATAACAAAGGGGTTGAATACTTATTGACTGAAGACATTTCAGCCTTTCAATTGTAATTAATTTGTAAACATTTCTAAAACATAATTCCACTTTGTCATTATGGGGTATTGTGGGTAGGCCAGTGACACAAAATCTCAATTGAATACATTTTAAATTCAGGCTGAAACACAACAACATGTGCAAAAGGTCAGGGAGTGTGAATACTTTCTGAAGGCCCTGTGTATCATCGTCACTCGTAGGACACGCTCAGAGACACGTAGGCACATATCACACGTTTGCTCTTTCTCACACACACACACACACACACACACACACACACACACACACACACACACACACACACACACACACACACACACACACACACACACACACACACACACACACACACACAAGATAGTGTAGAATATCTGCACACACACGCACTCGACCCAACCATTGATAGACAGTGAAGTGTTCAAGACAGCAACACAACAAGCACACCAAAATAATTTAGCTTCTTTGATGTTTATCACTTTATTCGGCAAATTACTATTCCTTGTTGAGCTTTTTACTTATCTTTCTTTCGATTTCTTGAATTTATTTACAATAGGAAAAATAAATCATTTGTCTGCAATATTAGTATTTTTATACCTTCGACACTTATAGTGCAATGTGTAACATATCAAAGTGCATCCCAAATGGCACCCTATTACCCATAAGGCTCTGGTCAAAAAGTAGTGCACTATATAGGGAATAGGGTGCCATTTGGAAGACAGCCATAAAGTGCATTGTACTTTGTCGTCATCACGTTGATATTTCACGATACAAAGAAGAAGAAAAAATACATCACAAATGACACCCTATTTCCCACATAGTCTAATATTTTTGTTCAAAAGGAGTGCACTTTATTGCCATCTTGTAGTCCTACAACCCAGAAATGAGTTACCTCTGATTTGGTCTCTGGTTAAGCAGGCTTTAGGAGATCTAATGCGTTTTGTTCTATGAGACAATATGACTTAGATAAAATGACTTTTATGAATTCTGAAGCCTTTATGTGCTTTTTATTTTACATAAACGCTTCAAAATTCACTAAAAGTGATGTTAGCTGATGAATATTATATTATCTCATAGAACAAAAGGTGTAAGATCTCCTAAGCCTGTGTTTACCACAGACCTTACAAAAACCCAATTCATTTACCCATAGGCTTTGTCCATGGTGGAGTTAGTTCCTACAAAAAGATGCCATTTTACTATTGCTCTTTATTGGAGATAGGAAGTCATTTGGGACATAGCCAGAAAGAACAACAAGTATCTTCAACCAATCACATCCTTTGCTCAGGGTCTGACTTCCTTAGTCTATGAGGGACAAATCCTAAGTTAGGATTCACCTTTAGAAGCAATGATGATGCACCATAAACACTGTTTAATTTGTGAAGGCCATGCATGGTCCCAGTGAAGTTTAGCTCTCGGGTACTGCTATAGACAATATCTTAGTGAAAGGGGTGACAGGGAGAGAATATTATTCAAACATTTTCATGAATGGGATTTATATAGCCTAACGCTTCTCCAAGTGCTAACAGCGCTTCACACGCACACACATGCATTCTCATATCTGTCAGAGAGAAAGAAGGAAGGAGAGAGAGAGGAGAAAGGATGGAGGGCTAGGAGTGAAGGTGAGGGAGGGAGAGAGAGAGAGAGAGAGAGAGAGAGAGGGAGAGAGAGAGAGAGAGAGAGAGAGGGAGGGAGGGAGGGAGAGAGAGAGAGAGAGAGAGAGAGAGGGAGAGGGAGAGATGGGAGAGAGATGAGAGATTGAGAGAGAGAGAGAGAGAGAGAGAGAGAGAGAGAGAGAGAGAGATGAGAGAGAGAGAGATGAGAGAGAGAGAGAGAGAGAGAGAGAGAGAGATGAGAGAGAGAGATGAGAGAGAGAGGGAGAGAGAGAGGGGGAGAGATGAGAGAGAGAGAGAGAGAGAAAGAGAGAGAGAGGGAGAGAGAGGGCAGATGAAGAGGGAGGGAGGGAGGGAGGGAGGGAGGGAGGGAGGGAGGGAGGGAGGGAGGGAGGGAGAGAGAGACAGAGAGAGAGGGCAGATGAAGAGGGAGGGAGGGAGGGAGGGAGGGAGGGAGGGAGGGAGGGAGGGAGAGATGAGAGAGAGACAGAGAGAGGGAGGGAAAGAGAGAGAGGGCAGATGAAGAGGGAGGGAGGGAGGGAGGGAGGGAGAGAGGGAGGGAGAGATGAGAGAGAGAGAGAGAGAGAGAGGGAGGGAAAGAGAGAGGGGGCAGATGAAGAGGGAGGGAGGGAGGGAGGGAGGGAGGGAGGGAGAGGGCAGATGAAGAGAGACAGAAGCTTCTTGTTTAATGGAGCAATAAGAGGATTGTCTCAGGGGGTTTTAAACATTTTGGTTTTTTTCTCCTTCCCTCCTTCGCTTTCAGCTTGCTATTTATAGTTTGGAGACAGATTTATTTCTGGGTAGGATTTGTGAAAGAAAGGAGCACAGTCTGACATGGCACCTTATTCCCTAGGTAGTGCACTACTTTGGCACCCTATTCCCTAGGTAGTGCACTACTTTGGCACCCTATTCCCTAGGTAGTGCACTACTTTGGCACCCTATTCCCTAGGTAGTGCACTACTTTGGCACCCTATTCCCTAGGTAGTGCACTACTTTGGCACCCTATTCCCTAGGTAGTGCACTACTTTGGCACCCTATTCCCTAGGTAGTGCACTACTTTGGCACCCTATTCCCTAGGTAGTGCACTACTTTGGCACCCTATTCCCTAGGTAGTGCACTACTTTGGCACCCTATTCCCTAGGTAGTGCACTACTTTGGCACCCTATTCCCAAGGTAATGCACTACTTTGGCACCCTATTCCCAAGGTAGTGCATTACTTTGGCACCCTATTCCCTAGGTAGTGCACTACTTTCGACCAGAGCCCTATGTGGGTCCTGATCAAATCTAGTGCACTATATAGGGTTCAATTTGGGAAGCAAACAGAAAGTGTCTTTGAAATGACCTTTTCCAGCGATGACGTCACCTGTAAACAGATAGACAGTGTGACGTCACCTGTAACCAGATAGACAGTGTGACGTCACCTGTAACCAGATAGACAGTGTGACGTCACCTGTAACCAGATAGACAGTGTGACGTCACCTGTAACCAGATAGACAGTGTGACGTCACCTGTAACCAGACAGTGTGACGTCATCTGTAACCAGACAGACAGTGTGACGTCACCTATTTAGAGTGATATCGATAGATGTATTTTTTTGTCAATGTTCTCTCAGAATGGCATGTTTATATGTTTGTTCTACTCTGGTGAATACTGCCTCCTTTATTCCACCAAGTTATTCACAGAGCACTGATACATATACATTATTTCTTGGCCATTTGTCACAAAGGTCCTATTTAGCTCATATTTTAGAGGTCATTTTTCAATGCTCTCTTTTAATATGGTTTGGGATTGGGGGTGGGGTAAACTGAATCTAGATCAGTTTTGTGTCTTCCCTCCTATTGTTTATGTTTGGATTTGGGGGGGGGGGTATCTGATCCTAGATCAGTTTGGTTTTAGTGCTAATGTCTTTTATATATAATCTCTACACAAGATCAGACGTGATAGGCTTCCGGCTACAATTCTTTTTCATGGCTCGTGATAGGCTATCATGTTTTCTCATTACTTGTGATAGGCTGTCGTGTTTTTTCATAGCTTGTGAATGCCTTTACCTTGAAATACATGAGACGAACACATACATGAGACGAACACATGCATGATCAATACATGTAATACATTAACCAAAAAAGACACCAGTAATAGGTTCGAAATATGGCACTTTTTAGCATAATCCAACACACAATGTTTCACGAAAATAATTTTGACCATTGATAATACGAACACACCCATACGCACACAAACGTTGCACACACTGTAACAACCATGTTTGTTTAAACTCATGCCCTGATGACGAATATAAAAATATAATTTTCTCTACAGCATTGCATAAGAAAAATAACCTCCTTTTCCCTCCCGAAGAGACCGTGTTGGACCTATAGAAATAGAATTAGTAGAATCTACTACTATTAGCATACTAATAAGGTATGCTTACGTCAGTATGTATGGCCCATCTTGGTGCGTTTATGCATAAGAGAGTGAAGCTCTTTTCCTGGAGGGCCACGGTGTCTGCTGTAGTTTCCGTTCCTCTGTTAATTGACCAATTAACCAATTAACGTCACTGATTGGCTCTAAAGTGCTCACACCTGGTTTCCCATGTGTAAATCAAGACACTAATTGAAAGTCAATTGTGAGGATCTTTAGGCACCAAATGGAGATAATGGACTGAATTTTCTTTTGCAAAAGGTTTTATAACGTCTTCTGTTGCATGCCCAAATGAAAAGGCCACAGGTGTGCTGCAGCCCTCCAGGAAAGGAGCCTGGCCATCTCCTGTTTACAGTGTCTGTTTTTTGTTTGTTACATCACATTACAATACAGTATTGGCAATATGAACCAGGCTAGGTAGTCCCAGCCCCGTTCTATAGGCATGACAGAGTGGTATATTCACAAATGACATCGGAGGACACACCTCACGTAAAAACACATCAGAGTTTTGCGTGTTCACCGCCGTGGTTACGCACGTTTACATCAGAGAGTGACCAGGGGTGTATTCATTAGTCGCAAACGGTAGCAAAATCCTTGTCAACTGAAATATTTTATTTATTTTGGACAAATTCGTGTAGGTCCCTCCTCATTTGCTTTGGCTTCCGTTTGGTTCTGTTTAGTTCCTAGTCAATACACCCCAAGAGAGAAGATTACACAGCAGACCTCAATATAAACCTGTTGCCTATCTGATCTATAATTGGTCATACAGTGGTCAAAAATTAGGGTTTATGTTGATAAATGCTAACCAATATTTATGTATACAGTGGGGAGAACAGGTATTTGATACACTGCTGATTTTGCAGGTTTTCCTACTTACAAAGCATGTAGAGGTCTGTAATTTTTATCATAGGTACTCTTCAACTGTGAGAGACGGAATCTAAAACAAAAATGCATAAAATCACATTGTATGATTTTTTAATAATTAATTTGCATTTTATTGCATGACATAAGTATTTGATCACCTACCAACCAGTACGAATTCCGGCTCTCACAGACCTGTTAGTTTTTCTTTAAGAAGCCCTCCTGTTCTCCACTCATTACCTGTATTAACTGCACCTGTTTGAACTCGTTACCTGTATAAAAGACACCTGTCCACACACTCAATCAAACAGACTCCAACCTCTCCACAATGGCCAAGACCAGAGAGCTGTGTAAGGACATCAGGGATAAAATTGTAGACCTGCACAAGGCTGGGATGGGCTACAGGACAATAGGCAAGCAGCTTGGTGAGAAGGCAACAACTGTTGGCGCAATTATTAGAAAATGGAAGAAGTTCAAGATGACGGTCAATCTCCCTTGGTCTGGGGCACCATGCAAGATCTCAACTCGTGGGGCATCAATGATCATGAGGAAGGTAAGGGATCAGCCCAGAACTACACGGCAGGACCTGGTCAATGACCTGAAGAGAGCTGGGACCACAGTCTCAAAGAAAACCATTAGTAACACACTACGCCGTCATGGATTAAAATCCTGCAGCGCACGCAAGGTCCCCCTGCTCAAGCCAGCGCATGTCCAGGCCCGTCTGAAGTTTGCCAATGACCATCTGGATGATCCAGAGGAGGAATGGGAGAAGGTCATGTGGCCTGATGAGACAAAAATAGAGCTTTTTGGTCTAAACTCCACTCGCCGTGTTTGGAGGAAGAAGAAGGATGAGTACAACCCCAAGAACACCATCCCAACCGTGAAGCATGGAGGTGGAAACATCATTCTTTGGGGATGCTTTTCTGCAAAGGGGACAGGGCGACTGCACCGTATTGAGTGGAGGATGGATGGGGCCATGTATCGCGAGATCTTGGCCAACAACCTCCTTCCCTCAGTAAGAGCATTGAAGATGGGTCGTGGCTGGGTCTTCCAGCATGACAACGACCCAAAACACACAGCCAGGGAAACTAAGGAGTGGCTCCGTAAGAAGCATCTCAAGGTCCTGGAGTGGCCTAGCCAGTCTCCAGACCTTAACCCAATAGAAAATCTTTGGAGGGAGCTGAAAGTCCGTATTGCCCAGCGACAGCCCCGAAACCTGAAGGATCTGTATGGAGGAGTGGGCCAAAATCCCTGCTGCAGTGTGTGCAAACCTGGTCAAGAACTACAGGAAACGTATGATCTCTGTAATTGCAAACAAAGGTTTCTGTACCAAATATTAAGTTTTGCTTTTCTGATGTATCAAATACTTATATCATGCAATAAAATGCAAATAAATTATTTTAAAATCATACAATGTGATTTTA
Organism: Thymallus thymallus; assembly: GCA_023634145.1. NCBI lineage: Eukaryota > Metazoa > Chordata > Actinopteri > Salmoniformes > Salmonidae > Thymallus > Thymallus thymallus. Next base: position 5,186,785 of record CM042422.1, read on the forward strand.
TGGATTTTTGTTTTAGATTCCGTCTCTCTCACAGTTGAAGTGTACCTATGATAAAAATTACAGACCTCTACATACTTTGTAAGTAGGAAAACCTGCAAAATCGGCAGTGTATCAAATACTTGTTCTCCCCACTGTATCTCTGATTGCTGAAAATTGAAGGTAGTGAGTTTGATTTTAATGGATTCTATCTGCCAGTAGGTCCAGTTCCCACTCTCTCGACAGTAGCTGTTTGATATTGACCTGTGCACAGTAGTAGGAAATACTGTAGGAGCTAGTTTAGCCACTACGAACACATTAAACATTATTGCAAAGTTAGGTTAGTACAATAAGGCCGAAATAACAGCTAGTTACAAAATCTGCATTTTCAAATAATTGGTGAATTGGGTTTGCATTTGTTGCCTAACTACATTAAAGACCCATCTCAAATGGCACCCTATTCCCTATGTAGTGCACTACTTTGCAGGGACAATACAGCTCTGGCCAAAAGTAGTGTAGGGAATAGGGTGCCATTTGGGACACAAGCTAAACGCGAAAGCATGTGATTGTTTTTGGTCGTCAATCCCGCTGAATAGAAATCAATAGAGAAAAAAACAAAAACACTTTACAATGTAGAAAACTTCCATCATCAATTTATAAAGAGGTTCTCCTGTATGTCTGACATTTTGACAGTTGTTTGATACATTTTTTGTTATTTGTTTTTGACACATTTTTCTTTTTGGTAAAAGCGTTGAATCGTGTAATACCCTTGACAATATAACAATATTTCTGTACAATTTGCCTTCATTTAGTCATCTTTAAACACCAAGCTCTAAAGGCTAAACTCTTACCCTCATAAGACGGACAGTTTTTATAGTACTGTGGCAAAATCATAGTTGTGCGATGACAAACAAACACGTTTGTTAATCATAAAGTTTTTTTTAAAGAAAGTGTCATCTCCATTTCTGTTTCATTTTTGGAGTTCGGGGCTACATCCCAATAGTATTCATTTGCTTCCTCTCCTCACATCTTTATCTTAATGTAGCATGTCTTGGAGGACCACGGGTCGCATTACCCTACCGCATCGCGCCTTGCGGCTCATTTCAGGCCGGGTCGGCTCAGCTCACCTAGCAAAACCTTACAGTCTGTAAGGTTTTGGAACACCAAGACTCTTCCTAGGGCGGGACTAAAGATGGGGAAAGCTAAACTTTATGCAAATCCTCCGCCATATAACGGCGTTAGTGTCCAATCGAAGTTTACTAAATCTTCCAGCCCCTACTGGATTGGCTGACAATGTCTGTTGACCGAGCATGCTTGCTAGCTTGTTAGCACCCCCCATGAGGGTGAAGCTTGTGTGGCTAGGCGAGTTACCGCTTGTATAGTGTATCTTGGCCGTTATTAACCCGCTGCGCCATTGATCCGCCCCCGAGGCTATGACACGTCAGCTTCCCTCTATTGCAGACAATAGGCAAATAAATAGGCAAATAAAATAATGAATATGGAACCTAGAGCCTATGTGGTGGAATGTTGGTTGTGTGTTTCAGGCTACATTCTGGTGTTCTGTTGTTGTCTTGTGCTGTGTCATCCATGCATCGCCATCTTATTGATCATATCGGATTTGGATCGATGTCTGTTCACCTGACATGATGGATAATCAATATACTGTTTACATTGTTGGTTGACAGACAGATGTTGATCAATCGTTATTGTTTAACTTGTCTGCCTGAATCAAGGCTTGTAAACCCACATATGCTAAGTCTAGTTTAAATTCAAATTGAACTCCATTAACGATATCAAATTAATCAAATAATACATCTAATTGCATGTCACACTATTCTAATTGATATGACAGACAAACAGACACCTCCAACGGTCATCGCCATCTGCTATCACTTAGAACACTTCCGCAACATTTAGAACGGTAGAACCCGTCACGTCACCATGGAACCCGGCCAAAGCTTCTGCGAACACCAGCCGTCGGCTGTGACACACATATTGTCATCTCTCTGTCTGTCTGCCTGGGAAGATCGTGTTAATCTAAAACTCACAGGGCTGTGCTCTCTCTTTCTCTCAACGCCAGGCCTGTTTTATAATGCATAATTAAACCCTACAACAAATGAGACGTGTGAAAACAATGGTCTGAATAGCTGGCTCCAAGGGTAGAATTTCCCTTGGTTTTAGACACCGATCGAGGATCAGATTACACTTCCTGAATTCTAACTTTAAACCAGTAAATGGGAAAACGCAAAACTGACCTTAGATCAGTGGCTAGTAGGGACTAGGAGCTTTGGCTCCCCGGTCGCTATCCCTGGTGCTGAAATTAGCTCTCGGTGCTTGCTGACAGTGGCTTGATGTGCTAGGCGAAGTCCACGGGCCTGAAACGGGTTTAGAACGCGTTTCGCGACGTGATAATAATCATAGAAGATTTAGACTTCTAGGGATTCTAGAACTGTAAGTGTATTTTTACACCCCCTGAATGTAGGCCTACAACATACAATATATTACTTAGTGATATGGTTGGTTTTGTGTTTGATAGCAATGAGAAGTAAGGGAATGTTTTAGATGTTTAGGGTAAACATGAATCAGACTTCATATCGTTTGTTTGTTTGGCCTCGGTTCTAACAATTGTCACTGGTGTTCTAATACATTTCCAACACGATCATTGTGGCATGATAGTTCAAAGCAAAAAAGAAATCCTTCATTAAAACAACCTTAAAACAACCTTCATAGACAGACGTATGAATGCAAGGACTGGCCATCCATGATATCAATAGTTATAACTATGTTTTGAGGCGATACAATGTTTGTTTGCGCTTACATTGTTTTCAACTATTGAAGTAAAACAAGCTTATATTTTGGGTTCTGATAGGATACATGCTCATGAGGCTTTTATAAGTTGTAATTCTTCAACAACCAATGGGTATATATCAGTCATTTGTAAGTCCAAAAAATAAATGTGTAGCAGCTAAGGATTCTAGCTTTAAGGAATCTCTCAAATGACACCTCACTGAAAACCTCAAGGTTGTGGTACCCTAACCTAACACACATTACCATGGTCAGCTAGTTTGCTTAGCATTTGTAAGTTAGCTCATCTTATGTTTATGAAGACTCCGTATCATCTTCCAACCAACTCCTCCTAGGCTCTCTACTACTCACCTTCTGAGCTAGAAGCATTGTAGAGGCCTATAAGTGTTTTTCACCTCACACACAGTCACACACAGTCACACACAGTCACAGCTCACTACTATCATCTCTATCCAGTGGTCTTGTGTAGGGTTAGGCCCAGGGCAATGCATCTCTGACCTTCTCAGTCCAGTCCATGCCTCCTCAACGTATGACTAGGGGGAGCCACACCCGCCACCCAACACTGGTCTCCGCCCTAGGCAGTCACATTTCTCCTCAACACCCTGCTCTGACGTCACCGTACCCCAAACCTATACATTGTTGGAGGTTGGAGGTCCTAGGAGGGGGTCGACCTTGCCTTGTTAGGCACCTTTGAACCTTGACCTCACCACACCCCAAACCTGTACATCGTCAGAGGTGCGAGGAGGGGTGCCATCTTGCCTTGACATCAACACACCCCTAGAGAAAGGGGGGGGGGGGATCTCCTTCCTCTGACGACCCAAACACCCCTACCTCTACATCACTCGGTGTATGGTGGGAGGGAGAGGTTGGAGGGGTCGCAGCCAGAAACCCTTCTCCAGGGCTCGACATTCCCATCTCCCCGTTGGCCTGGCCTGGCAACATCCTCCACACGCTCCGGGCCAGTTAATTAAGCTTTCTGTATGTCCAGGTTTCCTATACATCACTGGAGGTCCTCGCCCTTGGTCTCAGACTCAAATTTGACGGAACACACCCACAGCACGCCAACCACAACCCTTTCTGTATATCTGGGTTCCTGAAAGCGTATATGATTGGATTTATAACTGAATTACATGCCGCCAGCAGCACAGTGGCATATGTATAAATTATAGGATAACTCGAGTCTGCCACTAAAGCATATACTGCGAACGGCAACCAACACATAGCGAAAGCACAGAGAATCACAGAGAGTGTCTGGACTCCTTTGGTCGTGGAAATAGCGAGGAATTGATGTTGGACTGCGATTTGCTGAGCATGACGGAATGCAATCCTACAGATCTGTAGGTAGAGTTGCATCATGACTGCGAAGACCAATAGGAAGAAGACGGCGAGTGCAACAGCGTTGGATTTCGTGACTGGTCGACAGACGCTACAGGTCGTTTCGTCGTCTAGACAGTTCCACCCGAGGGCGGGGAGGACTCCAAGGATCAGACCCACCAACCAGATGAGTCCTACCACCAGGTACGTGAATAGGACAGTCCGTTCGGTGTGATAGGTCAACGCGTTGTACAGCGACAGGTACCTGTAAAGGAGTGAACATTACTGGTAATGTCCAGTCCATGTTTTCACTGGCACACTCACAATTCCAAAACATGTTTTACTCATACTGATAACTGATTACCTTAGTCCAGTCCATGTTTTCATCATAGTGAGAACACTCAGAACTCCAGTCTATGTTTTACTCATGCACTAGTTGAGCTACAGGGATAGTGGCTAGTGGCTAGTTTCCCCTAGGTACAGATCTAGGATCAGCTTCCCTCACCAAGTCCTAACCTTAACCATTAGTGGGGGAAATGTAAAACTGACCCAAGGTCATTGTCTAGGGGCAACTTCCCCCTATTATAGTAAAGAGAAAAACAACATTAAGAGAAATACAATGTCACCGTACCTGTCCACAGTGATCGCCAGGATATTCAAAATGGACGCAGAGAACGCCACGATGAGTATCCCTGTGGAAACCAAGGTCACAACCTCTCCCTTGACCAGATAGGTGAAGACGAAGTTTAGGATGAGTCCGAGACCCGCCAGGAGGTCGGCAAACGCCAATGAACCAATCAGGATGAACATAGGAGCTCGAAGGGTCGGCGTGTAGAACAGCACAGCAATGACCAGAGCATTCTCACAGGAGATGAGGGTTCCTGTGACACATAATGCCACGTCCCATGGGCTGACATCCTGTTAATGACAACAATAATAGTAATGCGTTTTCAAAATACCCAAAGTTGCTTCACATAGTCAGCAACATTAAAAAAGCTATAATATCAACCAGAACATAAACGTACACAAAACTTGATGACATCATGACTAACCTGGGGTGAGGTCAGAGGTCGTAGGTCAAGGTCGGATGTGGAGGTGCGGACGGGGACAGCGGAGGTGGAGTTGACCACGGGGAGGTCAGGGTAAGGGTCAAGCCAGGGGTCCAGGGATGAGGGGTCAAAGGTTGCAGAGGAAGTAGTGTTCTGGGGAAGGCCACCACTGCTCATGGCTGCAGCTAGGGAGAGGATCATAACTGGATGGAGGGGGGGGGGGGCGTGAAGAAGAAGAAGAAGAAGAAGAAGAAGGAGAAGAAGAAGAAGAAGAAGAAGAAGAAGAAGAAGAAGGAGAAGGAGAAGAAGAAGAAGAAGAAGAAGAAGAAGAAGAAGAAGAAGTATTAATAAGAGTGTAAGCTTCAGGAACGTCTTTAGTAAAATAAAAACAGATAGAGAATACAGAGCATAATGGTTACTGTAGTACATTATTCTACAGAGGGAGAGGAGAGAGAGAGGAGAGAGAGAGGATAGGGAGAGGAGAGGGAGAGGAGAGGGAGAGGAGAGGAGAGGAGAGGAGAGGAGAGGAGAGGAGAGGAGAGGAGAGGAGAGGAGAGGAGAGGAGAGGAGAGGAGAGGAGAGGAGAGGAGAGGAGAGGAGAGGAGAGGAGAGGAGAGGAGAGGAGAGGAGAGGGAGAGGAGAGGGAGAGGAGAGGGAGAGGAGGAGAAAGGATGAGAGGAGTCGAGGGGGGAGAGGGGGGGGTGGATGAGGAAAGAGAGGGGAAGAGCATTAAGGGATTTAGGTTGAGGAGGAGAGGGAGAGAGCGAGTGAGTAAGAGGTGTCCATTACTACAGAGGAATAAAGTCACTTCTCAAATAAAAACAAAAAGAGAGCATCCATCCATCCAATCAACATTGGAGACAAATGCACCTGACCCAAATAATATATACACTGAGTATAACAAACATTAAGAACACCTTCCTAGTATTGACAAGCCCCGCAGTGCGCACTTCAATCTTCTGTCTTGCCCTTCCACCCTCTGAATGGCACACAGACACAATCCATGTCTCAACTGTCTCAACGCTTAAAAATGATTCCTTAACTTGTCTCCTCCCCTTCATCTACACTGACTGATGTGGATTTAAAGAGGTTACATCGACCCTGACTAGTCTCCCAGTCCCTGTCGCTGAAAAACATCCCCACAGCATGATGCTGCCACCACCATGCTTCACCGTAGGGATGGTGGCAGGTTTCCTCCAGATGTGAGACTTGGCATTCAGGCCAAAGAGTTCAATCTCAATTTCATCAGACCAGAGAATCTTGTTTCTCATGGTCTGAGAGTCCTTAGGTGTCTTTTGGCAAACTCCAAGCAGGCTGTCATGTGCCTTTTACTGAGGAGTGGCTTCCGTCTGGCCACTCTACCATAAAGGCCTGATTGGTGGAGTGCTGTAGAGATTATTGTCCTTCTGGAAGGTTCTCCCATCTCCACAGAGGAACTCTAGAGCTTTGTCAGAGTGACCATCTGGTTCTAGGTCACATCCCTGACTAAGGCCCTTCTCCCCCGATTGCTCAGTTTGGCTGGGCGCCCAGCTCTAGGAAGAGTCTTGGTGTTCCAAATTTCTTCCATTTAAGAATGATGGAGGCCATTGTGTTCATGGCTTGGTTTTTGCTCTGACATGCACTGTCAACTGTGGGACCAACTTATAGAGACAGATGTGTGCCTTTCCAAATCATGTCCAATCAATTGAATTTACCACAGGTGGACTCCAATCAAGTTGTGGAAACATCTCAAGGATCATCAATGGAAACAGGATGCACCTGAGCTCAATTTTGAGTCTCATAGCAAAGGGTCTGAATACTTACTGTATGTAAATGCAACATTTCTGTTTTTTACTTTTAATAAATGTGCAGACATTTTTTTTTTACTGTTTTTGCTTTGTCATTATGGGGTATTGTGTGTAGATTGATGAGGAAAGTAAACAATTTAATCAATTTTAGAATAAGGCTGTAAAGTAACAAAATGTGGAAACAGTGACGGGGTCTGAATACTATATATGTGTTGACCATGACAGTTTACAATCTAAGGTAACGCCAAGTAATTTAGTTTCCTCAACTTGTTCAACAGACACACCATTCATTACCAGATTCATCTGAGGTCTAGAACTTAGGGAATGATTTGTACCAAATACAATGCTCTTAGTTTTAGAGATGTTCAGGACCAGTTTATTACTACAACTCCTTGTTAAGGGTTTCAGTTAATTAATTAGCTGTGGTTGCTGACACGTATATGGTTGAGATTTTGTTTAAAAAGTAATGAAAAAAAATACTCAAAAAGGTAGGGTCAAAATTATTGACACCCCTGTTTTCCATAGCTTTGAATACCTAATGAACAGACGATACAATTCAGTATTCAACATCCATCCATCTCTGAGAAAGTCTGGAGATGATGTGAAGATTGGCCACTAGGGGCAACAGTGAGTGCTGTTACCTTCAAGTATGTTTCGTTATGGTTAATTGGCCACAAAATCAACATTTTGCAATGGCCATCTTAGTCTCCAGACTTGAAACCCATTGAAAACCTGTGGTTTAAAAAGAGGACAGTCCATAAGAGCAGACGAAGGATATCTAGGATCTGGTTTATTGTTTTTTTCGAATCCCCATGCCGAAACAGCAGCTATTCTTCCTTGGGTCCACTTGAAAGATTCTGTATGGAGGAATGATCTAAGATCCCTCCCAATGTGTTCTCCAAATCGTAAAACATTTAAGAAAAAGGCTCAGTGCCGTTATACTCGCAAAGGTGAGATATTTAAAGGTATTGAAAACAGGGGTGTCAATAATTCTGACCTCTACATTCTTGAGAGAAAAAAATGTTTTACTTGATCAACAAAATCTCTTTCTCTGAGCATTGTATTAGTGTAAAATAATATAAATAATATAATATAATATACTTTATAGCTCAGTATTTAAATTATTTATTTTGTACAGTCACTTTTGCTTATATTTTTCAAGGGTGTCACTAACTTCGTACCCCATTTAATATAGCATACATACAGGCATAGCCCATATATATATATTCTGTATATATATTGAAAAAATATATAAACGCAACATGCAACATTTTCAAAGATTTTACTGAGTTACAGTTCATATAAGGAAATCAGTCAATTTAAATTAATTAATTAGACCCTAATCTTTGGATTTCACATGACTGTGAATACAGATATGCATATGTTGATCACAGATATCTTTAAGGTAGGGGCGTGGATCAGAAAACCAGTCAGTATCTGGTGTCCGTAGTTTATGCCTGGCCATACCATAACCCCAACGCCACCATGGGGCACTCTGTTCACAACGTTGACATCAGAAAACTGCTCACCCACACAAGGCCGGTTGAACGTACTGCCAAATTCTCTAAAACAACGTTGGAGGCAGCTTAGGTAGAGCAATGAACAATACATTCTCTGGCAACATCAAAATGCAATAACAGACCCCTTTGTTATGGCAAGCCTAAATAAGTTCAGGAGTAAACATTTGCTTAGTCACATAATAAGTTGCATGGACTCTGTGTGCAATAATAGAACATGTTTCATGTTGCAAAAACAGTCTATGATTTGGTCATACAGTAGCCTACAAGCTTTTCGTTTTTGTAGTCCTAGAATACATGGCTTAAATCCTTGCTCGCTAGCTTAACGTCCTTTCAGGGGCAACGATGAGCCAGCTAATTAAAATTAGCCTTCTACATCTAGCTACACATTGAACTTCCATCCTGTCAGGCAATGTATGAATTCATGGTTGGATCAGAATCACCATTATAATTATTGGCCAGTACCGGAGAATTAAGTGGAACCACAAGTCCAAATCCCTATCTCCATCCATGGCTATTTTAGGAAAGGGACAATTTTAGCTAGCTAGCTTGCCACCGGAGGACAACAACACTGTCACGGATCCCCCCGGTACTGCTGCTCATTCCGTTCACCAACTCCGGAGGTCTACGTCACCGGCCTTCTAGGCGTCACTGAACTGGATCATTACCACCATGTCTTGTCTCATCACGCACACCTGGTTCCCCCTGATTAGTATGTGTATGAATGTGCCCTCTGTTCCCATTGTCCTTGTCAATCATTATGCCATGTCCGTTGGTCTTGTGAGTACCCGTGCTCTGTCGTAGCGGCTTTCGTGCTGCGTGTTATTGGGGTACTTGTTATTACGGGTCTCGACCCGTGATTTATGTAGAGGTTTACACCTCGCTCTTTTGTTTGGGTTTCAACCCTGTGTTTCTATATACTATATGGATGCTTTGGTTTTGGATGGGAAATAAAACACCTTACGTATTCCAGCGCCTGTCTCCTATCATTGTACAGCGTGACAAACACAACGAGATGCAACAATTAAAGTTTGGTTTTTGATGTGATGTGATTGGTGTGAAGCCATATCGAAACTGGCTTCCCTTGCATTCATTTTTTTTGGGGTGTGCCAGGACCATTCACTGTTGAGCTTGCTCAGTTTAGCTCAAATGCTCGCTGCCTTCCCATGCATTCAATGCTACGGGCGGCAACAATATCATACAATTTATGATCAGACAGAATCAGATAGATGGGCTACACATACAGTACAGAGACAGAGGGGGCGCTGTTTTGCTCACTCAGATGCTTTCTCCAGTGAGAAGAATTCAGGCTCTTGCGAACTGAAGGAAAATTATGAAACAATAATTTTTTGGGGAAGCCTGGCTTCCCTTGGCATACATGAATACACTCCACTGGCTTCCCCAGTGCTTTTACCCACAAACCGCTACTGTTTGAATGGTGTATCAATACACTCAGTCAATACAAAGATTCAGTCGTCCTTCTTAACTCAGTTGCCGGAGAGGAAGGAAACCGATCAGGGATTTCACCATGAGGCCAATGGTAACTTTAAAACAGTTACAGAGTTTAATCATTGTAGTTACTCCACAATACTAACCTAATTGACAGAGTGAAAAGAAGGAAGCCTGTACAGAATACAAGTATTTTGCAACAAGGCACGAAAGCAATACTGCCAAAAATGTGGCAAAGCAATAATCTTTTTGTCCTCAATACAAAGTGTTATGTTTGGGACAAATCCAATACTTCAAATTATTGGATTTGCTCCATATTTTTAAGCATAGTGGTGACTGCATCATGACATGTTTATGCTTGTAATTGTTAAGGGCTGGGGAGTTTTTCAAGATAAAAAAGAAACGGAATGGAGCTAAGCACAGGCAAAATAGTAGAGGAAAACCTGGTTCAGTCTGCTTTCCACCAGACACTGGGAGATTAATTCACCTTTTAGCAAGTCAATAACCTAAAACACAAGGCCAAATATACACTGGAGCTGCTTACCGAGAAGACAGATATCGTTCCTGAGTGGCTGAGTTACAGATTTTACTTAAAATTACTTGAAAATCTATGACAAGACCTGAAAATGGTTGTCTAGCAATGATCAACAACCAATTTGACGGGACTGGAAAAACATTTAAAGAATAATGGGTAAATGTGGCACAATCCAGGTGTGGAAAGCTCTTAGAGACTTACCCAGAAAGACTCAAAACTGTAAACGCTGCCAAAGGTGGTTGTACAAAGCATTGACTCAGGGGTACGAATACTTATGTAAATGAGATATTTCTGTATTTATTATTTTCAAACATTTCTAAAAACATGTTTTCACTTTGTCATTATGGGGTATTGTCAATTTAATACATTTTGAATTCAGGCTGTAACACAACAAAATGTGGAATAAGTCAAGGGGTGTGAATACTTTCTGAAGTCACTGTATACCCTACTGCTAGTGACACATAAACAGACATTACAACAGTGGGTAAAGTGGCCGTGGCTTGTTATATAAACCAGGCAGACAGGCATCGAGGCATTCAGTTACTGTTCAATGGAACGTTAGACTGGGCAAAACGAGCGACCGAAGCGACTTTCAGCATGGTATGATCGTTGGTGCCAGGCGCGCCGGATTCAGTGTCTCCTCAATGGCCGCCCTCCTGGGCTTTTCACGCACGACAGTGTCTAGGATGTACAGAGAATGGTGAGGCAAACTAAAAACACATGGGCTGACGACAGAGGTCGAAAGGAGCTCTTGCAAGCTAATAGGCGGACCACAAACGGCACAGTACAACAGTGCAGAACGGCATCTCGGAACGCACAACTCGTCCAACCTTGTCACGGATGGGCTATTGCAGCAGACGACCACACCGGGTTCCACTCCTATCGGCTAAAAAAAAGAAGAAGCAGCTCCTGTGGGCACGTGATCAACAACACTGGACAAAACTGAGGAGTGGAAAAACATTGCCTGGAACATAACAGTGAGTTCAGTTTACTAGTGGCCTGCACAGTCCCCAGACCTCCACCTAATAAGAGCATATTTGGGATGAGATGGAACGGGCTGTTCGCAGCATGAATGTACCGCCGTCCAATCTGCAGCAAATGCACGACGCCATCGCGTCAGCATGGACCAACTTCCCTGTGGAACGTTTTCAACACCTTGTAGAATGCCCCGAAGAATACAGGCTGTTCTGGAGGCAAAGGGGGGTCCGAACCGGTACTTGATGGTATGCCTAATAAACTGGCAAGTGAGTGTATATAGCCTATTGTAACACATTTAACGCACATTACAACTAAACACTAAATGCATGTTTCCTGGGAAATGTCACCTTCATGTTGCCAACATGCATAGATATACGTTATTTAGTCCATACTGTACATGCTGGAGACACTTACAGTACACTTACATTGCACAACACAAGATGTTGCCTGGTAGTCTAAACACATTCATCCTCGTATGGCTTGTCTCCATACTGCATTGATTCACCATGAAATTACTTTTCTTTTGTTCCTCTCGAACGGAACAGAAATAACCCAACCTTAAGAAACAGTATTAGCTAAATATAAGCTGCAATAAGATCTAAAACATATCCACATGGAAAAGAAAAAAACACATCCAGACATTATATTCTTACCAGAAATATGTGACAGAAAGACAGCCATCCGATTAGGCTTGGATCCATCACCTTGCAGTGATTTATTCTATTTTTAGAATATAATTTAAAAAAATGTGTTTTAAATCAGGCAAAACGTGCACAGAGGCTATGATATCAAATATATCCAAAGGATGCACTCGCGTGCGTGTACAGCGCTTAGAATCCGCGAGATCGTTCTGATTCTAGATTGACGCGCTGCGCAGACACAAAAAAAAATCACCGAGCTAATTTTAACTCTGCCAGCTCGCGCCAAGCCAGCAAGCTCCATTCACAAATGTATCCTCTCCTCTCTAACCCACCCTCCTACCCATCACTCCCTCCCCGTCTCCCACGCACGCACGCACGCGCGCACAGGGATACACACGCACATGCACACGCACACACATACACACCAACACACTGCAAAGGACTGAGAAGGTCACTAAACCCGCAAGCAATTTCCTTTTGATGGTTTCTATTTATACATCTTTTGTTTTCTGTAATGTATTTTTTTATTGTCAACAAACTATCTATTAGTAAACAACACATGCACCTGTAGGCTAAAAACATAGCATCGTCCCATATGCGCATCTTCCACAGCGAACAATACCCCAGTTTCATTCAACTGCATTGCCTTTCCCCCCAGCGCAGTCCGTGACTGTAGAGCAAGGGAGACAGAGAGGGAGAGAGAGAGATGACGGGGAAGAGAGATGGTGATGGAGATAGGAGGGACAGCGCAACAAAGACAGAGAGACAGAGGAGAAGAAACAAATAAATGCAATTACTAGCTCCTTTCGTGTCCTTCTCCCTCTTTTACGCTGCTGGATATAAGAAATACGCATCTATATGATCCTTTCTATAGAGTAGTCCTTGAGGAGCGCGGTGCAGTCCGTCCTCTGACGCTATCCTTCCGTTAGCATGGCTTCAACACTGTCGGCAGTATAACCACCTCTGCCACTTGCCGCTCTCCTCCAGCCGTGCATAGCCTACTACGCGCACCACTCGCTGGACACGTTGACGACGATTCTCCCTTGCTGACGTCAGAAGCTCACTACGGTCATGCTGTGTCGCTGGGTTCTGTGAATCATGGACGGAATATTGGTAATGAAATCAGGTTTCTCCAGTTTCCATAAACAATACCGCTCCGTATTTAGATAGGTAGAACGGGAGAGGATTTCTGTGTTCGGTACCCACGCACACACACACACACACACACACACACAGACACACACAAAGACACACACAAACCCAAGGTCGACGCGGTGCGTTCGCGTGTACAGACAGACAGACACACTTACCGCGCTGCGTAGGCCTGAATCTCTTTGCCTTTCATCCTAGCCCAATTGAGATCATTCAGATCGAGGTTGGAACTTTGCCGCAACACATGCAGGCAGACAGACACACACCTCCATTGCGTTTATGCAGTATCTCTAACATGAAACACTTAATTATAAACTATATCCTCTTTCAAATTAGCCGTCATAAACACTCTTGAAATGCTCATATATTTATGCATTTTCTCTTCCATTATAAGAGTTCACTCTTATCTGTGGTTTGTAGCTGGCATCTGTATGCAGCCACATCGTGGTTATTGGCTTTTAAGCAATGACTCTCCAGCCAGCTTGTGCAGGAATCCCGCATACTGCATCAAAAGATACACACCCATAATGTCTACCTACTCAGTAGTCTACAAAAGGTATTTGGATAGGCCTATATTTTCACTTAGATATAAGCTTATATAGTGTTTTTTTTCCCTCACTATTATTGTAATATGATTGATGGTGCAGTAGTATGTATGTGTGTGTGTGTGTGTGTGTGTGTGTGTGTGTGTGTGTGTGTGTGTGTGTGTGTGTGTGTGTGTGTGTGTGTGTGTGCGTGTGTGTGTGCGTGTGCGTGCGTGTGTGTGTGTGCGTATGGATTACATCATTCATTCTTCTACAGTGCATTATCCCTCCAAGACTCTCCATTCCATTCATAAATGTTTCAGCCCCTCCCTCCTCATTATATAAGCATATGTTATCAAATAAAATATAAATAAACATCCATGTGTCAGCAAATGACTCAAATAGTCTACATTTTGAAATATTATCTATAAGTTATGTGGTCAATGATTAATGAATTGTATAACAACAACATGAGTAACTATGTTAGTTTAGAATATCAAGAAGATTTAATCTAATTTCCCTTGTGAGTAGTAAGTGTGAGAAATAAGATGCGTTACTTGTCAAGGTGTTAGGGTAGGCAATAACGCACCCTCATGTTTCTCTCTCTCTCTCTCTCTCTCTCTCTCTTCTCTCTCTATCTCTCTCTCTCTCTCTCTCTCTCTCTCTCTCATGGAACACAATTACATTGTCACACCTTTTGTGCAGGAAATTCCCTGGCCCACGCGCTCTCTGTCACCCCCCTCTCCTCCTCTCCCCTCCTCCGCTCCATTCCCTTGGAGTTCTCTCTCTCTGTCTCTCTCACTTGCTCTCTCTACTTGAATCACTCTTTTCGGCGTTCGTGCAGTGCTTCTGCAGTGGCTATTGTGTCTCTGGAAAGGTAGTAACATAAAACATGCTGGGAAAGCACAAAACACACACAAAACACACACACGTGTATGAATCACAGTGTATGATAGGAATATAGATGAGTGTGTGTGTGTGTGTGTGTGTGTGCGTGCGTGCGTGCGTGTGTGCGTGTGTGTGTGTGTCTAACTGTTCATTAATAACTTCACCCAGTCCTTTTCAAGTGGACTCCATTCATCTTTCCTGCAAAAGCACTCTGGGTAGTAGAATCAGCCAGGTCGCTCAAGATTAGACTTCCTTCCAGGTAAGCAGGACGTCAGAAGAGGACTTTAAAACGGTAACTATGGGCAACGGTGAGCGCTATTACCATCAAGTAGGCTCTGGTTTTGCTAGGGTGTTGTGGACAGGGATGGTGGATGGGCATAAACCATGAGCTCCGGCTCTGAGGGTCGTGTGTACAATCCCAGCGTTTTTTGTTTTTTTTCCTATCCTAAAATGATCCCTTAACTTAACCATTTGGAATGAATGCCTAAACTTAACTTAAGGATTTAGACGTCTGATTCCTCAGACACACACACACAAACAGTCACAAACACACACACATTCAATTATGCATATTACAGGCCAAGAGAGAGATAGGGAGAGAGGGAGCAAGAAAGAGAGAGAGAGAGAGAGAGAGAGAGAGAGAAACATGAGGGTGCGTTATTACCTACCCTAACACCTTGACAAGTAACGCATCTTATTGCGTTACTTGTCATGCTAACATCTCTGTTGACGAGTCTACGATACGTAAAACACTAAACAAGAATGGTGTTCATGGGAGGACACCACGGAAGAAGCCACTGCTGTCCAAAAAGAACATTGCTGCACGTCTGAAGTTCGCAAAAGAGCATCTGGATGTTCCACAATGCTACTGGCAAAATATTCTGTGAACAGATTAAACTACAGTTAAGTTGTTTGGAAGGAACACACAACACTATGTGTGGAGAAGAAAAGGCACAGCACACCAACATCAAAACCCAACTGTAAAGTATGGTGGAGGGAGCATCATGGTTAGGGTCTGCTTTGCTGCCTCAGGGCCTGGACAGCTTGCTATCATCGACGGAAAAATGAATTCCCAAGTTCATCAAGATATTTTGCTGGAGAATGTAAGGCTATCTGTCTGCCAATTGAAGCTCAACAGAAGTTGGTTAATGTAACAGGACAACAACACAAAACACAGATGTAAATTAACAACAGCTGTTCCGGACGACCATGTCATCACGCTTTCCATAGCCGATGTGAGTAAGACCTTTAAACAGGTCAACATCCACAAGGCCGCAGGGCCAGACTGATTACCAGGACGTGTACTCTGAGCATGCGCTGACCAACTGGCAAGTGTCTTCCCTGACATTTTCATTCTGTCCCTGACTGAGTCTGTAATACCAACATGTTTCAAGCAGACCACCATAGTCCGTTTGCCCAAGAACACTAAGGTAACCTGCCTAAATGACATGGCTCATGGTGGTAAAGGTATGTAACAACACATCCGGCACGCTGATCCTCAAAACGGGGCCCCTCAGGGTTGCATGCTCAGTCCCCTCCTGTACCCCCTGTTCACTCACGACTGCATGGCCAGGCACAACTCAAACACCATCATCAAGTTTGCTGATGACACAACAGTGGTAGGACTGATCACTGACAACGTTGAGACAGCCTATAGGGAGGAGGTCAGAGCTCAACGTTGTATTGTTGGTTAAGGGTTTGTAAGTAAGCATTTCACTGTAAGGTCTACACCTGTTGTATTGTTGGTTAAGGGTTTGTAAGTAAGCATTTCACTGTAAGGTCTACACCTGTTGTATTGTTGGTTAAGGGTTTGTAAGTAAGCATTTCACTGTAAGGTCTACACCTGTTGTATTCGGCGCATGTGACAAATACAATTTGATTGGATTTGATTGGATTTGAACAGAATGGCTTCAAGAGAAGAAAATATTCCTTCTGGAGTGGCCCAGTCAGTGTCCTGACCTCAACCCGATTGAGATGCTGTGGCATGACCTCAAGAGAGCGGTTCACACCAGACATCCCAAGAATATTGCTGAACTGAAACTGTTTTGTAAAGAGGAATGGTCCAAAATTCCTCCTGACCGTTGTGCAGGTCTGATCCGCAACTACAGAAAACATTTGGTTAAGGTTATTGCTGCCAAAGGAGGGTCAACCATTTATTAAATCCAAGGGTTCACATACTTTTCCCACCCTGTACTGTGAATGTTTACACAGTGTGTTCAATAAAGACATGAAAACGTAAGTATTTGTGTGTTACTAGTTTAAGCAGACTGTGTTTTTCTACTGTTGTGACTTAGATGAAGATCAGATCAAATGTTGCCACTGTATACAGTACGTACACTCTGCCAAAATAAGTCTTACCCAAATTCACTTCGTCTGCATCCCAAATTGAATCCTATTCCCTATGGTCTCTGGCCTTAAGTAGTGCACTTAACAGGGAATAGGGTACGTTTTGGGATTCAGCCTTCCTCTATAGCCTCTTACTGCTGACAGAAGCAGAAACAGGGAACCAGACGTCAGCGGATGTGAATGGAGTGTGTGTGTGTGTGTGTGTGTGTGTGTGTGTGTGTGTGTGTGTGTGTGTGTGTGTGTGTGTGTGTGTGTGTGTGTGTGTGTGCGTGTGTGAAAAAGAGTGTGTAGAGCCGGAAGGAGTCTGGCAGTATCATGTGTGTGAACCATTGTTTGTATCATGAAGGCCTAAGTCTGGCAGTATCATGTGTGTGAACCATTGTTTGTATCATGAAGGCCTAAGTCTGGCAGTATCATGTGTGTGAACCATTGTTTGTATCATGAAGGCCTAAGTCTGGCAGTATCATGTGTGTGAACCATTGTTTGTATCTTGAAGGCCTAAGTCTGGCAGTATCATGTGTGTGAACCATTGTTTGTATCTTGAAGGCCTAAGTCTGGCAGTATCATGTGTGTGAACCATTGTTTGTATCATGAAGGCCTAAGTCTGGCAGTATCATGTGTGTGAACCATTGTTTGTATATTGAAGGCCTAAGTCTGGCAGTATCATGTGTGTGAACCATTGTTTGTATCATGAAGGCCTAAGTCTGGCAGTATCATGTGTGTGAACCATTGTTTGTATCTTGAAGGCCTAAGTCTGGCAGTATCATGTGTGTGAACCATTGTTTGTATCTTGAAGGCCTAAGTCTGGCAGTATCATGTGTGTGAAC
>CM042422.1:5209572-5237322 GCA_023634145.1 Thymallus thymallus
ATGTCTTGTGTGACAAAACTGCACATTTTTAGAGTGGCCTTTTATTGTCCCCAGCACAAGGTGCACCTGTGTAATGATCATTCTGTTTAATCAGCTTCTTGATATGACACACATGTCAGGTTGGTGGATTATCTTGGCAAGAAAAATATTGTCACTAACAGGGATGTAAACAACATTTTGGTTAAATAAGCTTTAAGTGTGTATGGAACATTTCTCTTCCAATTTCCTGTTGCTGCAGGATTAGCAAAGTGGCTCAAATTAAGATCCTACATCTGTATCCACAGTGTGAGGTCCTAACCTACAGCTGCTCCAACTGTCAACATCCTGTCATAGTACGTTAGTGTTTACATGTTAGCATGGACACACACCACACGAGAGTCATATTGCACTGAGCGGAAGTAAAAATAGCACTGTGATATTTCTGGAGTAGGGTTTGAGGTTTAGGAAAGGAGACGTGTGTGTGTGTGTCTGTAAAATGTGTGTTTGTGATTGTCTACATTCAAAGTGCATCATTTCAGAGGGTAAGATGCATGTAAGATGTATGTCCTGTACAGTAGGATAAATTGCATTAGAGAGAGAGAGAGAGAGAGAGAGAGAGAGAGAGAGAGACAGAGAGAGAGAGAGAGAGAGAAGAGAGAGAGAGAGAGAGAGAGAGAGAGAGAGAGACAGAGAGAGAGAGAGAGAGAGAGAGAGAGAGAGAGAGAGAGAGAGAGAGTGAGAGAGAGAGATTTTTTTTTTGATTTTCAAACCTCTTTATTTTTCAAAACAGAGTTCTCTACAACACAGAGAAATCTATTTCCAAAACAAAAAAACAAAAACAATAATTGAGCATGATTTAACTCAAAACATTTCCAAAGCACAAGGCATTCTCTACAACAGAGCACAAAACATTTTTAAGACACCAAATGCTTATGAACTCCTCAACATTATTTGTGGTACAGTAGAAATCAAAATCAACTTTCAATCTAGCTTTCACCATTCTAACAAAAACAGTATTTATGTCAGCATCTAAGGACTCTTCAATCTTATTCCTTCTACTGAGGTAGATAGCCATTTTTGCTTGACCAAATACAAAATTAAACAATTGACATTTCAATCTCCTTTTCTGACTGTAGCTAAAACCAAGAATAAATAGATCCTTAGAAAATTCCTCTCCAAACATCAAGAACATTTGTTGCAACAACTGAAAAAAAGAACACAGTCTGCTACAGTCCAGAAAGCAGTGATAAACTGTCTCCCTCTGCAAACAGAAAGGGCAATCTTCACTTACATTGGGATTGATAATGGAAATGAACGCATTGACAGCCACACTACCGTGTAGGACTCTCCACTGTAGGTCCCCTACTCTTTTGGTCAACGGTGGTTTGTAAATTGCTCTCCATACTGGTCTGACCTCATTGTCAAGCCCCAAATGAGCTCTCCAAGGAGTGTCAGCCCGACCACTTAGTTTACCTTTATTTACAATTTTTACAAACATTTTATACATAGTTTTTCCTCCCATGTCATCAAATTCATTTGTGAGAGTCTCTCTGGACTCTAACAGTTGGCCAGTACAGTCTTTAAAATCAGGAAATAGAGTCAATGCTGGAAAAGTATCATCAACAACTGGTTGACATTGTCCACTACAGTAGTCTTTTAGCAAGGATAATTCAGTCTTTGTGAGTTCACACTTCCAAGTGCTGAGCATTTGATTTATAATCCTGATCGATCTAACTCCCACATGAGAGGCTAGACCTGCAGTGTCGATCAGATTAGGTCCACACAGATCCACCACATGTCTCAGAGTAACAGTTCCAGCCGCACAGAACAACTGCATAATGAAGGGTCCAGTTATTTGTTCTACGTTAAAACGAGTGCCATTCACCACTGGTTCTTTCAACAGCCATGACAGGGACTCACAGCTTGTCACTCTCTTTTTATGGAACATCCCCCACACAGTGAACAGTCCATGGTAAAACTTTGGGAGGTTACACAGTTTTTTAGCACTCAGGTCCATTAAAAACAAAGGCTCAGCAAGACCCAAATTCCCGCCTCGGGTCAATATGGCTCTGGCCAAGGGTCTCCAGACAAGGTCTGCGGGCCCAACAAGGAGTCTCTGGATGAAACGGAGTCGGAAGGCAGCGCCCCTACTGGCGAGATGAATGAGTCCCTGCCCTCCTTCCTCCTTTGGCAAAAACAGTACGCTTTGTGGAACCCAGTGCAGACGGTCCCAGAAAAAGTCCACCAACACTGCCTGTATCTTGGCCAGCAGTTGTGCAGGAGGGTCTACACATGATAATCGGTGCCACAGCATTGATGACACTAGGTTGTTGATCACTAGTGTTCGACCCCTAAAAGACATGTGTGGCAAGATCCATTTCCATTTTTTGAGACGTCCTTCAACTTTTTCTAAAACATTGTCCCAGTTTTTACACAGAAAAGTATCATCTCCAAGATAAACACCAAGATATTTAAAACCACCCTTGTTCCAAATTAACCCGGCAGGTAAAACAAGTTTTCTGCTTAACTCATTACTGATTGTTACAGCTTCACTTTTCCCCCAGTTAATTTTGGCAGAGGACAATACGCCAAAACCATTAATATTTTCAACAAGGGTGTCAATATCTTCCTGTTTTTTGACAATGAAAACAACATCATCGGCATAAGCAGATAATTTAAAAACGGTTTCACATCTAGGAAGGCTTACACCAACAAGAGATTTTCTTAATTTGTGCAGAAGAGGCTCTATGGCCAAGGAGTACAGCATGCCAGATAATGAACAACCTTGTCTGATCCCCCTCTGAACTTTAAACGGAGCACTTAAACCACCGTTGATCTTTAAAATGCTCTCAATGTCACTATACAAGACTCGAATCATGTTTATTAGACCAGAGCTGAACCCAAACGCATCTAACGTTTGCCACAAATACTGATGTTCAACTCTGTCAAATGCCTTTTCCTGGTCAATTGAAATCAGGCAAATTTCGCAACCCAATGAATTGGAGAGGTCCAAAACATCACGAATTAAAATAATGTTGTCAGATATCAACCTATTGGGTATGCAATAAGTCTGGTCAATATGAATGACGTGCTCCATAACATTTTTCAGTCTCATTGCCAACACCTTTGACAAAAGTTTGTAATCAGTGCAGAGCAGAGCCACCGGCCGCCAGTTCTTTATCTCTTGTAAATCCCCTTTTTTGGGGAGAAGGGTGAGGACTGCTCTCCTGCAACTCAAAGGTAAATGTCCTTTTCTTAAACTGTCTCTGAGAACAAGCAACAAATCTTTGCCAATCACAGGCCAGAAAGCTTTATAAAAGTCCACAGGAAGGCCGTCAATGCCTGGAGATTTACCGCTTTCTAGACTCTGCAACGCAGAATATAGTTCATCAGCAGAGATCGGTGCATCCAGCTCCACGTTAGCCTCCTCAGAAACCTTAGGCAAGCCCTCATAGAAGGACTGCGCCACCTCTGGTCTCTCTTGGAACTCACTCTTGAAGAGTTTCTCATAAAAAGCCACTGCAGATTTACGGATGTCCACAGACTCTTGCAGCAATTGTCCAGTACTGGACCGCAGAGAGTGCATAAGTCTCCTTTGTCCATTTTTTCGTTCAAGGCCGAAAAAAAAATGAGAAGGTGCATCCATTTTGGCAATATTTTGATGACGTGAGCGAACCAGAGCACCTTGAGCAGAGAAACCCAACAGGTTAGATAGAGCTGACTTTTTCCTTTTGAGAACTTTAAAGTGTTCCCCTTCTCTTGTTGAGTCTGCCAAATCTTGCAGCTTCACTATTTCACTCTCCAAAGCTTTCATAGATCTAGTCATGTCCCTCGTGACATTGAGAGTATACTGTAGGCACAGCTGTTTTATATTGACCTTCCCTATGTCCCACCACTGTTGTAATGAAGTGTACTCAGATTTTTCTTTTGTGTAACCACTCCAGAAGTACTTAAAAGCATCTTTAAAAGCATTATCAGAGAGCAAAGATACATTAAAATGCCAATAGGCACTTTTACATTTCACATCCTTAACAAAGATAGCAACTTGTACGAGGCAATGATCTGAAATACCAGTTGGGTGTATTGAACAACCTTTAAGTACATTACTCTGATGTTTGAAACAGTAAACTCTATCAAGCCTAGCCAAAGACAAAGAATTATCTTTAACATGAGTCCAAGTATACTGACGATGAGTGGCATGAAAAAACCTCCAAACATCACACAAATCATTCATCTCAATTACTTTTATAAGACACTTCTTACTGGCTCCGTGTGGTTCTGGGTGGTTTCTGTCTAGAGCTGCGTTCTCAGTGCAGTTAAAATCCCCACCCAGGAACATGTATCCATCAGCGCTACAGTTGCTTATTACATCGTTTAGAATGTTTAAAAAGACCACCCTTTCTGGGCCTACAGTAGGAGCATAAACATTGATGAAAGTCATTTTTACACTTTCAAATACAGCTTGTATTTTTAACAAGCGCCCTGCAATGATTTCCTCAGTAACACAAGAGATGGGTAAAAAATCTCTAGAAAACAAGATAGCCACTCCACCACTGTTGCTACACTTATGACTGAGAAAAACTTCCCCATCCCAATCTTTCTTCCACTCGGTTTCATTTTCAGCTGTGCTATGTGTTTCTTGTAAAAAAATGACATTTAATTTTTTAACTTTAAACAAACTGATAAGGGAAACTCTCTTCCCATCTTCTCTGGCACCATTAACGTTTAAAGAACCCAACTTGATGTCACACATAGTAGATGTTAAGTTGCATTTAAACAGAACAGAGAGCTTAACACAAACAAATAAAAATAAAAATAAAAGACACTTAACCATCATTAGCTAATTGTGCTCTCGCTTTTATCATTAATTTTTTCAAACGAAAAATTTCCTGATCTGTAAAGGTCAGTTGGTCAGGGTTTTCTGTATTTTTCATGTACAATTTAACTGAATCAATGAACAACTTTAAGTCCGGGAAGTACTCGTCAATTTTGACTGATCTCAGACCTTTAGTTCTTTGTAAAAAGGACTGAATTTTGGTGAAAGCATAAGCACTCTCCACATCCATCTGCGTCTCTCCACTAACATCACTTTCAGACTCTTGAGTGTTCATCAACACATCCTCTGACTGAGAAGAACAGCCCATTAGATTCGATTTTGACACTTTTGTAACTTGTTCAGTGTTTGATTTAATTTCTGGATTTTTCCTCTTGGTTGCCAGTTTGGAAATTTCAGCATCCATCATGACATCTTCCTCATTAAACAACACTGACTCAGCTACTCTAGTCGCGGTATGACCAACATTTAACTCATCTTTTGCAACATTTTTTTCACTCACTACATTTTCCCCCACCTCATTCTCCTGATCACTACCATCTCGTTTTTCTTCCTGCGCAGTTCTCTGCGGTTCGCCAGGTAACGCGTCTCCGCTTTCGGCCCGAGCGGGCGGCGGGTCCGCTGCGTTAACAGCCCGCGTCTCACCTGCTCTCTCTGGGCACGAGCGAATCACATGCCCTACAGTCCCACACCCAAAGCATTTCATAGTCTCTGATGTTACATGCACAGTGTAGTCAAATTCATCAACCTTAAACTTAAACACTAAGTTCAACTCTTCATCACTCTTTTTGAGAATCATGTGTACATGTCTCCTAAAAGACACAACGTGTTTAAGATGAGGGGATTTACAGCTGATGGGAATCATCTTTATCGGTGTCACTAGTTTTCCGTGTCTCCCTAGTTCTTTTTCCAACAACTCATTTTTCATAAACGGGGGTACATTTGAAATGATTACTTTTTTGGCCGGGTTTACTAGAGACAATACTGGTGTGTATGTGTCTTGAATCACGATTCCACTTTCCAATAGCTGATTTACTTTGTCCACACTGTCCAAAAAGATCACAACGGCACTATTCATCCTAGAAGCCGATTTAATACTGTCATATCCGACAATCTCACCCACCGCTAGACTACAATCTTCAACCGAACACCCGTTAGGCGGAGAGAGTTTAATAGCGTGTCGGCGCGTGAGTTTGTGCAAACAACTGTGTTCACCTGCTGCAGCCATGCTGACCAGCAACGCCGGCAGCCGCCGCCTCCACCAAACAAAACACAACCGAGCCCCAAAAAACACTGATTCTCTAAAAAAAAAAAAAAATCCTCAAAGCATCAACAGAGAAACAAAAGTTTTGGAAAAAAAGATAAGTAGAGAACTCACATTCAGCACGCTCTCAGCAGCACTCACCGCACATACTCCCACCACGCACTCACCACGCACTCACGCACAGAGAGAGAGAGAGAGAGAGAGAGAGAGAGAGAGAGAGAGACAGACAGAACACTGCAATCTCTGTTTGAAGCCATTATACCAAGAAAACAACCAACCACAAACACATTTTGACCAAACCTGGGTTTTCCTTTAAATCAGCTGAGTGCTTCATTGAGTCTGCATGGACTGTTTGCACTTTTTGCTGGACTATTCCATTTGTTTCCATTATGTAGAGTAAACTCAATCAAGCACAGTTTTTGTATTTAAAAGAAGCCAAATGAAATCTGAACCCATGTCTGGTATAAAACCCATCAATCTTTCATTTAGCCCATTCAATTAAATAAAGACTAATGACATGATGCATGGATTTCTCTAAAGCAACCGTATATATGTGTAATGATCCTGAGTGCACGCACACACACACACACACACACACACACACACACACACACACACACACACACACACACACACACACACACAGCTAATGCTATGACTGTATCCAGAGAGTAGACAGAGCTGAAAGACAATATCAACCATATGGAGAGAATAGTCTAAATAGAAAAACTGTTGAGTTGATGTGCTTTCTATGTGAATTCGTTATTATTCAATATTTGCCTTTGGAACAGGGTTGGGCTCAATTAAGAATTCTGGAATTCTGGCCACACCCCACAGGATGTAGAATTTGAGTGACAGAAAGTGGAATTTTAATCAGTGCAATTCAAAGACATTTCACTCAGTCATATAGCTTTATGTCATATAGCATGATCGTTTCATTGAATCTGACAGGTCACACTTTTAAATACCAAAGAATATATCACTTTTCTCTGGTAACAATGTTCATATACTCTTTTAACCTTAGTGCTTAGCCAATTATATATCCACTTGCCATTTTATTTAATGAAATATAATAACTTTTAATATTTGCATACCCGTTTTGTTTTCCTTGCTCATTCATTTTTAAGAGTTAGTCCTGAAAATCACTTGTTTCAACAATATTTTATATGTATAACGACATGTTCAGTGTTTCTAGTACAAGCCAGTTTGCTATAGCAGGAAACTAATCCTACAGCAACAGGAAATATTAATTATTATGTGTATTATAATTAATGGACATTTTTGTAGGGGTTGATACATTTGTCGTAAGGTAAAATTAAGTCTGACATTTCAAAGTGGAAATTACAAACTTCAGAAGCCTTTTCAAACCTCAAATACATGTCAGGCTCTGGCCATAGAGAAGCCTATTTGCTTCTCTATGTAGCTATGGTCCGAGTCTGACAGTGTCTTTCTTTTCTGTTTCTTTGTGGGTTTTGAGTGGATCTCTAATTAGAGGCAGCTGCTCCCGTTGTCTCTAATTAGGGATCCGATATAGGGTGAGTCTGTCCTTCACGTGGTGTGGGTTGTTATCGTACATGTCGAGGTATATGTCGCAGTCACGGGTGAAGTAAGTGTTCTTTTGTTACGTCCGTTCATTCCGTGTGGTTTTTGTGAATGGGACGTTAGAGTATAGTTTCAGTTTTGTATCCTGTAGTTCGCCGTTTATTTTCGATTTATACATATACAATAAATAAGAAGATGTCGAACTACTATCCCTGCGCTGCGTCTTGGTCTCTCCAACACCCACATCGTGACAGAACAACCCACCAATACGAGACCAAGCAGCGCAAATGGGGAGAGACGGAGAGCGAGATAGCCCCGCATCGGTTTACCAACACCGAACTCCTCGGAGGGTTCGAGTCGGACTCGTCAGAGGAGGACGAGGAGGAGGACATGCTTCGGTTCCCTCACCCGTGGGGGCTCCTGGAGGAGCCAACTCCACTCCCCATGTGGACCATGGGGAGACCCAGGTACCAATGGGGGGCTCAGAGCAAGGAGCAGGAGGAAGAGCTGGAGGAGCATTTTGGGGAGGTTCTGAGGGAATTGGTGGAGATAGAGGAGGAGGTCGAGAGGGAGATGGCGGAGTGGACCAGTCCAGGTCCGGTCAGATACTCCCCTTCCAGGCCAGAGCAATCCGCTTCACCGATGTCCAGTCTGGGTCCGGACCTCTGCCCGACTCCCCGCACCCAACCTCCAGTGCGTGCGTCTAGCCAGGTGCGTCCCGTGCCAGCTCCACGCATTCGACCTCCGGTGCGCCTTCCCAGTCCGGTACGACCCGTGCCGGCTCCCCACCCTGAGCCTCCAGCGAGGGTCAGCCACCCTGAGCCTCCAGCGAGGGTCAGCCACCCTGAGCCTCCAGCGAGGGTCAGCCACCCTGAGCCTCCAGCGAGGGTCAGCCACCCTGAGCCTCCAGCGAGGGTCAGCCACCCTGAGCCTCCAGCGAGGGTCAGCCACCCTGAGCCTCCAGCGAGGGTCAGCCACCCTGAGCCTCCAGCGAGGGTCAGCCACCCTAAACCTCCTGCGAAGGTCAGCGCCTCTCAACCTCCTGCGAAGGTCAGCGCCTCTCAACCTCCAGCGAGGGTCAGCGCCTCTCAACCTCCAGCGAGGGTCAGCGCCTCTCAACCTCCAGCGAGGGTCAGCGCCTCTCAACCTCCAGCGAGGGTCAGCGCCTCTCAACCTCCAGCGAGGGTCAGCGCCTCTCAACCTCCAGCGAGGGTCAGCGCCTCTCAACCTCCAGCGAGGGTCAGCGCCTCTCAACCTCCTGCGAAGGTCAGCGCCTCTCAACCTCCTGCGAAGGTCAGCGCCTCTCAACCTCCTGCGAAGGTCAGCGCCTCTCAACCTCCTGCGAAGGTCAGCGCCTCTCAACCTCCTGCGAAGGTCAGCGCCTCTCAACCTCCTGCGAAGGTCAGCGCCTCTCAACCTCCTGCGAAGGTCAGCGCCTCTCAACCTCCTGCGAAGGTCAGCGCCTCTCAACCTCCTGCGAAGGTCAGCGCCTCTCAACCTCCTGCGAAGGTCAGCGCCTCTCAACCTCCTGCGAAGGTCAGCGCCTCTCAACCTCCTGCGAAGGTCAGCGCCTCTCAACCTCCTGCGAAGGTCAGCGCCTCTCAACCTCCTGCGAAGGTCAGCGCCTCTCAACCTCCAGCGAAGGTCAGCGCCTCTCAACCTCCAGCGAAGGTCAGCGCCTCTCAACCTCCAGCGAAGGTCAGCGCCTCGCAACCTCCTGCGAAGGTCAGCGCCCCTGAACCTCCTGCGAAGGTCAGTTCACTGGTGCCCATTCCGGGTCCAGCCGCCTGCTCCGCCTCAGTGCCAGAGCAGTCCGCTCCACCGGTACCCATTCCGGGACAAGCCGTCTGCTCCGCCCCAGGGCCAGAGCAGTCCGCTCCACCGGTACCCAATCCGGGTCCAGCCGCCTGCTCCGCCTCAGTGCCAGAGCAGTCCGCTCCACCGGTGCCCAATCCGGGTCCAGCCGCCTGCTCCGCCTCAGTGCCAGAGCAGTCCGCTCCACCGGTGCCCAATCCGGGTCCAGCCGCCTGCTCCGCCTCAGTGCCAGAGCAGTCCACCGGTGCCCAGTCCGGGCCCGGTTTATTGCCCAGCTCCATGGCCGGAGCCGTTTGTCCCACCGGTGCCCAGTCCGGTCCCGGTTGTTTTTCCCACTCCATGGCCGGAGCCGGTTGCCCCACCGGTGCCCAGTCCGGGCCCGGTTGTTTTCCCCGCTCCATGGCCGGAGCCGTTTACCCCACCGGTGCCCAGTCCGGGCCCGGTTGTTTTCCCCGCTCCATGGCCGGAGCCGTTTGCCCCACCGGTGCCCAGTCCGGGTCCGGTTGTTTACCCCGCTCCATGGCCGGAGCCGTTTGCCCCACCGGTGCCCAGTCCGGGCCCGGTGATAAGAAAAGGGCATGGGGCAAAACTGTCAAACTCACCGGAGCCAGAACCGCCCCCGAGGGACTAGTCTTCCCTCCCATTAACCCCCCCTGTTTTGTGTTTTTGTTTGTTTTTGCCGTCCGGGAGTCCGCGCCTTGGGGGGGGGGTACTGTCAGGCTCTGGCCATAGAGAAGCCTATTTGCTTCTCTATGTAGCTATGGTCCGAGTCTGACAGTGTCTTTCTTTTCTGTTTCTTTGTGGGTTTTGAGTGGATCTCTAATTAGAGGCAGCTGCTCCCGTTGTCTCTAATAAGGGATCCGATATAGGGTGAGTCTGTCCTTCACGTGGTGTGGGTTGTTATCGTACATGTCGAGGTATATGTCGCAGTCACGGGTGAAGTAAGTGTTCTTTTGTTACGTCCGTTCATTCCGTGTGGTTTTTGTGAATGGGACATTAGAGTATAGTTTCAGTTTTGTATCCTGTAGTTCGCCGTTTATTTTCGATTTATACATATACAATAAATAAGAAGATGTCGAACTACTATCCCTGCGCTGCGTCTTGGTCTCTCCAACACCCACATCGTGACAATACACTACACTTCAGGAACGTTCTCCTGCAACAGTGTGATCAAATTAAGATCCTACATCTGTAGAAGAGGCATTTGAATTTCATAGAATTTTTCTGAATTCAATTATATTTCCTTTAGTTCGAATTGCAATGATGTATCCTGTTTACTATTTCAATTCAAATTCAAAAATTGTACTTGAATTTATGTGGCATTCTCAATTCAATTCTGAATTGAGCCCAACCCTGCTTTGATAGACAATTTTCAGACCTTTCCTGATAGCCTTTTCCTGGAACTCGACAATAGTCCTTGCTATTAATCTTATGGAGTCAGATATACATGTTTATATGCTTTGTTAACATACTGTATGTCTGATTATGTGGCAGTGTGACAGATATAATGTATAGTATTTGTAGTTGTAAAGTTAGTTAGTTGTGTTCTGTTTAATTAAAATATAACAGGTGAATATTAGCAGGTGAACAGGTCAGAAGTGTTGTTATGGTTATATAACACACACACACACAATGAATATAACAGTAAATCCACTTTAATATGAGTTACCAGAGGAATACAGATCTACCCACACAGGTAAACATACATAAAAGTAAATATGTCAAAGTACAGTTATAATCTTCTATGTGGCAAACAAACAGTTCTCATGACAACTAATATATCAACAAACAAGAGTGAAGGTTTTGTGTTCTGTTTTGTTGTATGGTTAACAATACAATCGGTGTTTGACAAACTGTAGGCTTACTGTATGTGTCTTCATTCAAATGCATACATATATTTTCTGACAAAGGCCTATTCATTTTAGCCTGGTCCCAGATCTGCTTGTGCTCTCATTCCACTCCTTGCCTCTCCATGTCCAAGTTTGGCAAATGACACGGAGTACAAGGTGTGGAGTGTTAGCAAAAACAGACTAGTACCAAGGCTATATTCATATTTCACATGAGTATTCCTCTATTCATGTGTTGAATGTGTCACTCTGACTTCACTACCAAGCATTGTTAATAGAACACATCAAAGCATTCTGTTGGGAAGCTGACGAACAATGTCTGTAGGCTGCTGTGTCTCCCCCTCCTTCCAGTCTCTCCCTCCCTCCAGTCTCTCTCTCCCCCTCCCTCCAGTCTCTCTCTCCCTCTCCCCTCCCTCCAGTCCCTCTCTCCCTCCCTCCAGTCTCTCTCTCTCCCCCTCCCTCCAGTCTCTCTCTCTCTCCCCCTCCCTCCAGTCTCTCTCTCCCTCTCTCCCTCCCTCCAGTCTCTCTCTCCCTCTCTCCCTCCTTCATCTCTTTCTCCCTCTCTCCTCTCTTTCTCCCTCCTCTCTCTTTGTCTCTTTGTTTCTCTCTCCCATTCTCCCCTCCATACCACCTCTCTCTGTCCCTCTTCTCTTCTCTTTATTTCTCTCTCGCTCTCTCTCTCTCTCTCTCTCTCTCTTCCCTCCTCTCGCTCTCTTTGTCTCTCTCTTTACCATCTTCTCTCTCTTCCTCTCTCCATACCATTTCTCTCTCCTTCTTCCTCTCTGTCTCCCTCTCTACCTCTCCCTCTCACTCTCGCTCTCTTTCTCTCTGCAGATGACATGCTAGCCATCAAGGACACACTGTCCTGTCTGTCTAGCTGCTCTCGTCATGAACGAGCGAGACATATTTACGCATTCCCACTGATCGACACATCATTACCAACTCTCTCTCTCTCTCTCTCTCTCTCTCTCTCTCTCTCTCTCTCTCTCTCTCTCTCTCTCTCTCTTTCTCTCTCTTGATAAAATAAATAAAACACATATTACGTGTACGACCCAAATGGTATCCTATTCCCTTTATATTGTACTATTTTTGACGAGGGCCCATAGGGATTCGGTCAACATTAATGCACCCTATTAGTGAATAGGGTGCTACCTGGGAAGTAGCTGAAAAAAGCACCACTGACTTCAACAATGAATCATCACCAGCAATAATTTCATAAGTAATTTTATTTAGTTCCCTTTCCTTCTCTCATCCTTCCCTCCTCTCCTTCTCTCATCCTTCCCTCCTCTCCTTCTCTCATCCTTCTGTCTCTCCTTCTCTCATCCTTCCCTCCTCTCCTTCTCTCATCCTTCCCTCCTCTCCTTCTCTCATCCTTCTGTCTCTCCTTCTCTCATCCTTCCCTCCTCTCCTTCTCTCATCCTTCCCTCCTCTCCTTCTCTCATCCTTCCCTCCTCTCCTTCTCTCATCCTTCTGTCTCTCCTTCTCTCATCCTTCCCTCCTCTCCTTCTCTCATCCTTCTGTCTCTCCTTCTCTCATCCTTCCCTCCTCTCCTTCTCTCATCCTTCCCTCCTCTCCTTCTCTCATCCTTCTGTCTCTCCTTCTCTCATCCTTCTGTCTCTGCTTCTCTCATCCTTCTGTCTCTGCTTCTCTCATCCTTCCCTCCTCTCCTTCTCTCATCCTTCCCTCCTCTCCTTCTCTCATCCTTCCCTCCTCTCCTTCTCTCATCCTTCCCTCCTCTCCTTCTCTCATCCTTCCCTCCTCTCCTTCTCTCATCCTTCCCTCCTCTCCTTCTCTCATCCTTCCCTCCTCTCCTTCTCTCATCCTTCTGTCTCTCCTTCTCTCATCCTTCTGTCTCTCCTTCTCTCATCCTTCCCTCCTCTCCTTCTCTCATCCTTCTCTCCTCCTTCTGTCTCTCCTTCTCTCCTCCTTCTGTCTCTCCTTCTCTCCTCCTCTCCTTCTCTCATCCTTCTGTCTCTCCTTCTCTCACCCTCCCCTCCTCTCCTTCTCTCATCCTTCTGTCTCTCCTTCTCTCATCCTTCCCTCTTCTCCTTCTCTCATCCTGCTGTCTCTCTTTCTCTCATCCTGCTGTCTCTCCTTCTCTCATCCTTCCCTCTTCTCCTTCTCTCATCCTTCTGTCTCTCCTTCTCTCATCCTTCTGTCTCTCCACCTCTCATCCTTCTGTCTCTCCTTCTCTCATCCTTCCCTCTTCTCCTTCTCTCATCCTTCCCTCCTCTCCTTCTCTCATCCTTCTGTCTCTCCTTCTCTCATCCTTCCCTCTTCTCCTTCTCTCATCCTTCCCTCCTCTCCTTCTCTCATCCTTCTGTCTCTCCTTCTCTCATCCTTCCCTCTTCTCCTTCTCTCATCCTTCCCTCCTCTTCTTCTCTCATCCTTCTGTCTCACCTTCTCTCATCCTTCTGTCTCTCCTTCTGTCATCCTTCCCTCCTCTCCTTCTTTCATCCTTCTCTCATGCTTCTGTCTCTCCTTCTCTCATCCTTCTGTCTCTCCTTCTCTCATCCTTCCTTCCTCCCCTTCTCTCATCCTTCCCTCCTCTCCTTCTTTCTTCCTTCTGTTTCTCATTCTCTCACCTTCTCTCATCCTTCCACCCTCTCATTCTTTCATTCCTTCTGTCTCTCCTTCTCTCATCCTTCCCTCCTCTCCTTCTCTCATCCTTCCTTCCTCTCCTTCTCTCCTAGTTTCTTTCTTTCCACACACACACTATTTTCCCTTACCCATAAACTGAACCCAAACCCCGAAACAAAGCCAAACCCCTAACCCTAAAACTAAAACTAAACCTAAACCTAAACCTAACCCTAACTCCTAACCCTGGTCACCACAAGGATAGTAAAACCACACACACACACACACACACACACACACACAGGATTCTATTTTAACAAACCTAACACAATGGTAAATCTAATGACAGGCGGTAGCCTATAGGTTCAGGGCTGTGTCAGAATTATTACTATCACTATTATTGACACACTTGCTGGCGTTGGCGTGAAAGGGCTGCGTTTTGATGAATAAACAAGTTATGGATGGGTGTGTCGAGGCTTGACCCCTCACTGGACAATCAGAAATCTGTGGTTGCTTCAAGTTGTATATTTACAGTCTTTTATGTATTGCCTTGGAATCAACTCCAATTCCAATGTTAGTCCTTTATAGTTTGTTAAACGGCTTACAGAAACTAAATGTAGACCTATCCCATCTTTGCTAAATATGTTAAGTTGAACATGTTTGCACTCCACATTGTTCTAGGTAATTGCATGGCTTCAATGTGGAAATATACGCATAGCACTCGCACTGATTTGGGGCTAGGCTACTGTAAACTGCATTATGACTGAGCAGGGACATGCCACATGTTGTCAATAAGCAAGATTAAATTAATTAAAAAGAGAGTGAATAATTCAAAATAAAAATCTAAACAAAATGAAACAACAACTTGTTTTAAATAGGCTATGTCTAAAAACACTTAGCCTACAGACACCACAATTGCTACCCATGGGCATACAATAATAAAACAAGCATACTATGGAGGGTTAACTTTTCCAACCTTCTCACAGTAGCTGGACAAAGATCCAATATAAAGAGAAAGAGATAATATCCACTCACCGTTATACTGCTCGCAGATATAATGCTGTATATACAGTACATAACGGAATCATCAGATTGCATTCACACTTCTCCAGAAGTTGCATTGCACGCCTGCAATGGACATTCTCACCATAAAACCAGGAAGGTAGATAATTCTAATAAGTTTGGTTTTCATAAAACTCAACGAAAAACAAGCAAACAATGAATACATGATATCAATAAATCGCCAGCATGAAAAAAAATAAAAGACGCGACGCATTGCTGTTGAAGCAGCCTTCGTTATTGTAGGCCTAGAGGGTAAGGGTAGCCTACAAAAAGGGTTTTAAAAATATGAAACGGAAAACAATTGTTACAGGAAAAGAACTTCCAAACGCAAGGTTTGCCTGTTTTCACCAAGGTTCTCATCTCTAGTTTCACGATGGCCATGGACACATCATGGAGGGGGTTTCATGCAAGTCCAAAGCATGGCTAAAATAATGTAGGCCTGCCTTGCAATACATACAAAGTCACTGTTTCACTCCTCTCCAAATATTTGAAAAAAGCTTTGTTGATTAAGATTTATTTCCAAGCTGTTTCGTGAGCCAAACACTTTCTCGTGAGTCTTATTTGATTACACTGCCTTCATTTTGCTGGACTCTATAGTCTCTGCTGCCTTGACAGCAGCTAATTGGGATCCATAATAAATACAAATACATTGGGCAAGACATTGAGAGGAGAGGGGCCTATGTTTGGTTTTTATAAATTATAAAAAGTTATTATAAAATGGGTAATAAACATTAGTGTTTTATGCTTCTAAATATGAAGTATACAGACATACAAATCACACATTGTTCAATGGGCAGTGTGCGTCACGGCTGGATAGGCTGCGTTTCCGCTAAAAGCAGCTTTTGGTTGGTCTTAAATATCCCTACCAAAGCTGCCTGAAATTACCACTTTGGATCATGTTTTCAAGGACAAGCCTAAAATATTTCCACAACTCCCGTCTGTTAAACAGCGAGACTGCCGAACCTGGCGTTAGGGCCACAGTATTTACATGACGACACTTTGCGTTTGACACTTGCGCCTCAACGCCAGACGAAAATAGAGCCCATACTGTATTTGTACAACAAACCACCAACACTAGAGGGAAGCAAAGAGCCATATGGTGCAGACATTATTGCCGTGTGTGTGCGTGTGTGTGTGTGTGTGTGTGTGGACGTGCGCGCATGTGTGTGTGAGAGAAAGAGAGCGAGATAGACTGAGAACAAGAGAATGAGAACGTGTGAGTGTTTGTTTGTCAGTTGTGTTTATCTACCAGTCCTCTCCTTCTCTTCCTGTTACATTCCACTAAACTACCATGTCACAGCTCCCCTGATGTCAACGTTTTCACGTTTGTCAAGGGCAACCTGCAGGAAGGAGTGCACTATTGTCAGTTGGATGACAGATGACTCACACCCGTGAGTAGCATATACAGTGTCTTTGGAAAGTATTCAGACCCCTTGACCTTTTCCAAATTTTACTACGTTACAGCCTTATTCTAAAATGTATTAAATGTTTTTTTCCCTCATCAATCTACACACAATAACCCATAATGGCAAAGCAAAAACTGCTTTTTAGACATTTTTGCTAATTTATAAAAAATAAAAAACCAATATCATATCAAATATATATTCAGTATTCAGACCCTTTACTCAGTACTTTGTGAAGCACCTTTGGCAGCGATTACAGCCTCAAGTCTTCTTGGGTATGACGCTACAAGCTTGGCACACCTGTATTTGGGGAGTTTTCCCATTATTCTCTGCAGATCCTCTCAAGCTCTGTCAGGTTGGATGGGGAGTGTCGCTGCACAGCTATTTTCAGGTCTCTCCAGAGATGTTCGATCGGGTTCAAGTCCCTGCCGCTGAAAACATCCCCACAGCATGATGCTGCCACCACCATGCTTCACCGTAGGGATGGTGCCATGTTTCCTCCAGACGTGACTCTTGGCATTCAGCCCAAAGAGTTCAATCTTGGTTTCATCAGACAAGAGAATCTTGTTTCTCATGGTCTGAGAGTCCTTTAGGTGCCTTTCGGCAAACTCCAAGCGGGCTGTCATGTGCCTTTTACTGAGGAGTGACTTCCGTCTGGCCACTCTACCATAAAGGCCTGATTTGGTGGAGTGCTGCAGAGATGGTTGTCCTTCTGGAAGGTCCTCCCATCTCCACAGAGAAGACCCTTCTCCCCCGATTGCTCAGTTTGCCGTCCGGCCAGCTCTAGGAAGAGTCTTGGTGGTTCCAAACATTTTAGATTTTAGAATGATGGAGGCCACTGTGTTCTTGGGGACCTTCAACACTGCAGACATTTTTTGGTACCCTTCCCCAGATCTGTGCCTCGACACAATGCTCTGACATGCGCTGTCAACTGTGGGACCTTATATACACAGGTGTGTGCCTTTCCAAATCATGTAAAATCAATGTAATTTACCACAGGTGGACTCCAATCAAGTTATAGAAACATCTCAAGGATGATCAATGGAAACAGAACTTATGTAAATAAGGTATTTCCATATTTTTTTTTTTTTATGTTTGCAAAAATGTCTAAATGTCTACCTGTTTTCGCTTTATCATTAACAAAAAAACGGTGCAAAGTAGAATGCTATTTGGCCCTAAACAGAGAGAACACAGTGGCAGAATACCTGACCACTGTGACTGACCCAAACTTAAATAAAAGCTGTGACTATGTACAGACTCAGTGAGCATAGCCTTGCTATTGAGAAAGGTTGTCGTATGCAGACCTGGCTCTCAAGAGAAGACAGGCTATGTGCACACTGCCCACAAATTGAGATGGAAACTGAGCTGCACTTCCTAATTTCTTGCCATATGTTTGCTAAAAATGTCTAAATGTCTACCTGTTTTCGCTTTATCATTATGGGGTATTGTGTGTAGATTGCTGAGGAGCAAAATTTATCCAGAGCATCAGTCTTTGATTTCCATTAAGGCTTATCCCCAGACACCTTCACACTAGGGGTCCTGATAGTCCTTGTTGACCTCAGTCAGATAGAAGATACTGTGTGCCTGTGTGCTGATCAAGGGTGTCATTGATTTTAGGTTCAGATTGCAGATCAACACAGGTAACACAACACAGTACATGTAATACAATATGGACTTTAACTGGAAATTCTGTCAGGGGTGCGGTTTCATCAGACAAACAAACAACAACCTGTTCCTCACTGAATAGCATTGAAAATAATTGGAATTGGAATTGCAGTGTACTTCCTGAATTGACTGGAATTGAAATTGACCCCAAACCTGATATGCTTTTACCATACTGGATCATGAGTAAGGGTTATTCATACAAGTTGCCCAACCTAGGGCGAGAGAGCGAGAGAGCGAGAGAGCGAGAGAGAGAGCGAGCGAGAGAGCGAGCGAGAGAGCGAGAGAGAGAGAGAGAGAGAGAAGAGAGAGTGAGAGAGAGAGAGAGAGAGAGAGAGAGAGAGAGAGAGCAAGAGAGAGAGAGAGAGAGAGTGTGAGAGAGAGTGTGAGAGAGAGAGATAGAGAGAGAGAGAGAGAGAGAGAGAGAGAGAGAGAGAGAGAGAGAGAGAGAGAGAGAGAGAGAGAGAGAGAGAGTGAAATAGCAAGAGAGAGCGAGAGAGATAGAGAGTGAGAGAGATAGAGAGAGAGAGAGAGAGAGTGAGAGAGAGAGAGAGAGAGAGAGAGAGAGAGAGAGTGAGAGAGAGAGAGAGTGTGAGAGATCGAGACAGAGAGAGAGTGTGAGAGATCGAGAGAGAGAGAGAGAGAGAGAGAGAGAGAGAGAGAGATACTATTGAATTAAGATCACAGCAGCAAGATTTGTGACCCGTTGCCATGAAAACAGGGCAACCAGTATTTACAGCATTGTAAATGCAACTCATATTTTTATCTGTTTACTTATCTTCCCCTACTATTCGTACTACAACTATCTGCACATTGTTAAAAACACTGTGCATAGCTGTTTACTTAGTGTACATTCTTTATTTATTTTGTTAATGTTGATTTTTGTTTACTGTTTATCTCACTTTCTTTGGCAATGTAAAAATAGCATTTGTTTCCCTGCCAATAAATTCCCTTTAAATTGAACTGGGAGAGAGAGGGACCTAAAGAATTAACAAAAAAACGGCGCAAAGTAGAATGCTATTTGTCCCTAAACAGAGAGAACACAGTGGCAGAATACCTGACCACTGTGACTGACCCAAACTTAAATAAAAGCTGTGACTATGTACAGACTCAGTGAGCATAGCCTTGCTATTGAGAAAGGTCGTCGTATGCAGACCTGGCTCTCAAGAGAAGACAGGCTATGTGCACACTGCCCACAAATTGAGATGGAAACTGAGCTGCACTTCCTAATTTCTTGCCAAATGTATGACCATATTAGAGACATATTTCCCTCGGATTACACAGATCCACAAAGAATACCACAGTGTGCATCACGGCAGCAAGATTTGTGACCATAAGAAAAGGGCAACCAGTGAAGAACAAACACCATTCTAAATACAACCCATATTTATGTGTATTTATTTCCCTTTTGTACTTTAACTATTTGCACATCGTTACAACACTGTATATAGACATAATATGACATTTGAAATGTATTTATTATTTTGGAACTTGTGTGAGTGTGATATTTATTGTTCACACTCACACATGTTTATCCATTTCACTTGCTTTGGCAATTTAAACATATATTATCTCCCATGCCAATAAAGTCCTTTGATCATTTAATTGAGAGACAACAGCCACTGCAAGAGCCATGGCTATCTTCCATGCATATTTGATTACCGCCGTGTTTTTATTGTAAATGTTTCACGCCACCGTTTAAGCTCGGAAGAAAGAGCTTGCAGAGGTTTTAATCTCTCTCTTTCTCTCTGCATTCTCGTGAAGGCTAGCCTAAGTATCCTTCAAAATCACCATACTTCCTCTCCGCTCGTCTCTCTCTCTCTCCCCCATCTCCCTCCTCCCTCCCACCCAGCTGATTCAAATCGCCCCCGATGCTATGCGTATAGTGTGTGTCGGTGTGGAGAGCGGAGCGAGAGAAGCAGAGATTTGACACTGCCCGGTCGTGTGGGAGGATTCCAGCCGAGAGACAGGTACCCAGGCCGGGCAAAATCAGCGGGGGACGCCACGGTAACAGAAAATACCTATTTAATCGGCCCCGGTAGAATACATATGCATGGCACCACAGCTTGCTACGGTGTTCATTCCTAACTGTTTCTTAGATGATTGAACAAGGCTGGTTTAGGCTACCGGATTTTTACGATGGGCTTTTTAAAATCGAAACGTTTTTTTTTTTTACTGAGCCTCGCCGGTGAACTGAATAAATGAATGAATGCGTTGATAGATGAACGTACTAATGAATATGATTGAGATCCGTGTTTTGTGCCTCCGTCTGTCGGTCTCCGTCGTTATTAACGATCCCATTCTCAATGGAATTTAATGATCAAACGTTGTCGCTCGTGAGCCGCCAGCTGTATACGGTAGAAGCGCGAGCCGACGCGCTACTGCCTGTTGTTCCAGAGAAAAAGGTTACAGAAAAATCAAGTTGATTTTTATTTTTTAAACGTTTTCTTCTCAAAATAAATACTCTCATAAACGCATAGCGCTAATGTGTCGTCATATGATTTAGAAATCATACTGCCCTTTGGCTACTGTAGACTAGACGGGGAGGTCGGTTAAATTCAGAGAGCTGAAACCAAGGAAACAGGACACACACTTGAGACGCATGATGACAGTCAGGTGTTCTATTAGCGACCACTGAGAAATATACAATTATGTTATTGCGATACATCTTATAACATTTAAATACCAAAATGTCTTGAAAATGACTAATTGAAATGGCCTACTAGAACGTGTGCATGATTTTTATGACAATCCTGTGTGTGTGTGTGTGTGTGTGCAGTGTCACTTTCTAAATGTAGCCTAATTCTTTACAGTTAGGCTGCTTAGTTACCTGTTCAAAATTGTAATCAGTAAGTAACTTTTGGATTACCCAACCTCAATAACATAATATTACTACTTTATTAATATTATTAATTTCCCTTTAAAATTAATATTACCAATTGAACGACATCTGTTGCAGGATAAATCAATGTTAGAGTTTACATAGCTGGTGGCCATAAATTGATTTTACTTAACGGGTTGGTTGTGTAGGCTTCTTCTGACCCGTTGCTTTCTGATATAGATATATAGGATTATTCTATAGCCTCTCTGTACATTAAAAAAACTAAGTCTATCAGAATTCCAGTCATTCCAATAAATGTTATACCCCTTGATCTTCAAGAATTGGACTTGGAAATATGGAAGTATCGATTATCCAAATAGTTTTACCTGAGCATGACCCCGAAACTAAGGACTTATTAGCCAGCCCTACTCTGTTGTTTATGATGTTGTTGTCATGGAGGACTGATTGGACTCATTGATTCCAGTTGAAAAATAAATGCTGTGCTCATGGAATGGCATGCTTTGAGCACTACCGCAAACTGCTATTTGCATGTGAAAAGAAATGCATGCTACATTTGCTAAAGGCCTAATGTAACAGGTTACAGTTTTTTTGTAATCATGTTATATTTTACGACGGGTACTGTTAAGAGTGAAGGCTTATTGTCGTGCCATCCTTTAGTTAATGCTATATTAGGTCAATCCTTTGAATTAACCACCACCATCATCATCATCATCATCATCATCATCATCATCATCATCTTCATTATCATCAATGGCAGATGTTCAGAAAAAGCTGTTATACAATGAGTATGCGTTTGTCTTATTATTTCCCTATGTAGAGAAAAAGGCCTACATTTTATGTTGTGGGCAGCAAAATGTAGCTCTAAGTTGTATTATTTTAACTCAACAACCGGCTAAACAATTTAACAGCACGCATGTTAACCATTCTAACAGTATGCATAAAGCCAAAATGAGTGTGTTGGTATTCACACAAGTGGTATAGGCTTCACCACATCGTGCATTGCCAATGAAGGAAAAAAAATGAACTAAGTCACTTCCACCCTAGCCAGTGCATTTTGTCAACTGTGTTAACAGTAACACCACCCAAGTTAAGCCTTTTTAACGGTTTGCATGAATTTAAATAATGATTTCACACAATGGTGCAGTCCGTATGCCTTACACCAGCAAAACGCCAACCCAAAGAGTGAGAGCTGACATACGGGGACATTTCAATCTGTCTTGCTCTGACATACAAGGACATTTCAAACACTTGCCTAACTAACTGCTAACTGGCACTTTTTAAAAATAATAAAAATATGTATCATTCATCTTTTCAGAGGATCGAGGAACCTGTAGCCTTAGATCAACGGACGAAGTGTGAAGATTGAAGTCTGGTCACACACATCACGTGGCATCTTCTCCTCTCCTCCTTTTCCCAAGTCCGTTCCTTCAAACAGTTACCATCATGGCTTCCAAACTAAACCCGAATGTCTTGTACGTCCAAGAACCACAGGAGTCAATGTCTTCACAGGATTCTGACCGCCTAGCACAGCCCGAACCCGGGGAAGAGAGCTCGGATAGCGACGGAGAGCCGGACGAGACGGAGCAGAAGCTGATCCGGAAAGTGTCCACGTCAGGACAGCTACGTGCCAAGGTAGGAGTGACACACACACACACACACACACACACACACACACACACACACACACACACACACACACACACACACACACACACACACACACACACACACACACACACACACACACACACACGCACACACACAGTGCTGGGATGTTTTGTGTTTTTCTCCATAGCACTCTATGGCATTAAAGGCCTATTTTTCATGAGAGGTGAACTGTGGGATTGATCCTGGTTGTTAGGTTTAATGATCTGAAAACACACATCGTTGGCAACTGATTAGTGACTGATTAATAACAGTGTATTATTGAGCAAGACATAAAGCTTGTTTGAATTTGGTCAATACATTTATAGTGATTGCCGGGTTAAATTGTTACAGTTATTGATCGACAGTCATAGAACATTGTGGATCAATATGAAGCCTTAGCTGCTACCTATATGGTGTTGTTGTTGTAGTGATCTCATGGCTGTGTTTGTTCCTGAGACAGCTGGTTCAATCAAATTATACCCTGTTGGCCTGTGCCCTTTCCCATGGTGCACTTTTCCCCATATAGTGCACTACTTTTGACCAGAGCTATGCGAATCATACAGTTGGTAGAGCATGGCGCTTGCAAACGCCAGGATAGTGGAGTCGATGCCTGAGATATTTATATATTAATATTTTAATCTAGTACAGGCTTAATGATTAACCGAATGAACAACCGAGACAGAATGCAATATGGAATTGTATTAAAATAGTTTAGGGCATGGCCCCATCTCTGAGGAATGCTGATGACAGGTAGCCTTTTGCTGGTCAGCTGGCATCGAAAACCAAAAAAGGTTCGGTACTAGAATTTGTGTTAAGTTCAGTGCTTCTGTCAAATGTGTCTCACGTATCAGCGCAGCCACTTTACAGAGGGAAGACCAAAGTGCCTGCTCCACTTACACGTTCCTTGCTAGAGCTGTCTGGCTGCATCGTTACCTCCCCACTCATGCTGCACAGAAGTTAACACACTTGAATAATGCAACACGGCATGTAGAAATGTTGAAAATGTTTATTACTGTTCGCAAGACAATGTCCATACAGGCTAGAACACTTTGACACATTGCAAGACAATAGTGGTTGCGTCCAGCTTTAATTTTGTAGGCTAACCTTCCTTGCTAGATTACAGCTGAATTCACTAACCCTAGAAATGTGTTTGTTTGCAAACCATAATGCAAAATATGGTGATTTCAAAACTGAATGTCACCGAAAACGTTGCGAATTCACTTCCTTGCCTCCCGTCTGCTTTCCACGAGATTCCACAGCCACGTTCTGCCTAGCGAATTACGTCATTACTTTTTTAAAGAGACAGCGCACACTTTTTAAAAAGAGATTGCTTCTTCTATGCAAAGGTTGTTGATCAGTACAATAAAGTAATATGTTCGCCTAGCAGTTTCCATTAAAATAAGGCTTAAATGGAAGGGATTGTTTTGCCACCTGTAGCCCAATGAAATCAGCTAAAGCAAGCTCAATAAGGTAATGCATGCACCCACTCCTATTGAATATGCATTCATCTGTATAGTGAATAGGCCTAGGATACATCTTGATTTACCCAGTTTATCAATAGAGATTTACCATTCAAATGGTATGTAGTTAGATTGGTAAAAAAAACAAAGTCAGATTGATTGTACAATTGATTAATTAATGCCTACATGACTGTCTCTTAAAAATGCACATAAACATTTTCAAATGTAATGATATTGAACTCATAAGATTCCCATCTATTGAACCGAGCAGTAGCTGAGTTTATCTGTCTGGAGGAAGTGCCATTGTGTGATTTTGGCTAATACGCCTTCTTTTCTGTTATGGTTTTGTTATCGTTTTTGGTATTGAGTATCGTGATGGTATCGAGTAAACTTGGTATTGGATGGAAGTAAAAATGTGGGTATCATGACAACACTAGGTTGTAATGATGATTTGTTAGATAACCATTAGGTTGTATGATAACAGCACAGGAGCAACAGTAGCTAAATATCAAACCCTAGATTGCAAGTTGTCAATCAAATAGGCCATGCAATGTGGAACCATGCCTAAAATAATGAGTGTGTGTGTGTGTGTGTGTGTGTGTGAGATTATTAGATTGTGTTTCCTGAGGTCACATGACTCAGATTAACCTAGTCATAGACCTGGGGATTTGGCCTCTTATAACTATAGGCTGATTGGATTAGAACTGTGTGTGTGTGTGTGTGTGTGTGTGTGTGTGTGTGTGTGTGTGTGTGTGTGTGTGTGTGTGTGTGTGTGTGTGTGTGTGTGTGTGTGTGTGCATGCGTGTGTGTCTGTGAAAATGTGCACTGATTTGTTTCAACAAAACAGATACAGTATGCTAATTAATGGCAAACACAAACATCTCCCTCTCTCTCCCACCCAAATCCCCCCCCCTTTACCCGCCCCCCTTCTCTCTCTCTCTCTCTCTCTCTCTCTCTCTCTCTCCCAAATTCCCCCTCCTTTCCCCCGCCCCCCTTCTCTCTCTCTCTCTCTCTCTCTCCCTCCCTCCCAAATTCCCCCTCCTTTCCCCCGCCCCCCTTCTCTCTCTCTCTCTCTCTCTCTCTCTCTCTCTCTCTCCCTCCCTCCCAAATTCCCCCTCCTTTCCCCCACCCCCCTTCTCTCTCTCTCTCTCTCTCTTTCCTTTTTCCTCCACCCCCTCAGTAGTCCCCAGTGTATTCGCATCATGCTTATTAGCTCAGAGCTAAGTGTTATTAGCCTTGACATGTCACCCAGACATGATTAAATTAAACCATTAACAAACACACAGACACACACGCACCATTAACACTACAACTGCGACAGTCAGCCCCAAAATGGTTAGACTGTTAAGGGTTTCCCCTAGGTTGACCGGTGCTTTGTTGGTTTCCAGGGTTACCAGAAGCATGTCGGTAGGGGAAACCAGTAGGTCTACCCATGGCTTAGGTTTATTAGAACATCTTAGTACATATGCAGAAACATACATAACATGTGATGTCATGTAATATACAGTACCAGTCAGGTACTGGTTTGGACACACCTACTCATTCCAGGGTTTTTCTTTATTTTTACTATTTTCTAAATTGTAGAATAATAGTGAAGACATCAAAACTATGAAATAACACATATGGAATCAACTTTGAAAGTTTCTTCAAGTGCAGTCGCAAAAAACCATCAAGCGCTATGATGAAACTGGCTCTCATGAGGACCGCCTCAGGAAAGGAAGACCCAGAGTTACCTCTGCTGCAGAGGATAAGCTCATTAGAGTTACCAGCCTCAGAAATTGCAGCCCAAAAAAATGCTTCACAGAGTTCAAGTAATAGACACATCT
The DNA here is from genome assembly GCA_023634145.1 of Thymallus thymallus. NCBI lineage: Eukaryota > Metazoa > Chordata > Actinopteri > Salmoniformes > Salmonidae > Thymallus > Thymallus thymallus. Next base: position 5,235,333 of record CM042422.1, read on the forward strand.
CAACATCAACTGTTCAGAGGAGACTGTGTGAATCAGGCCTTCATGGTCGAATTGTTGCAAAGAAACCACTACTAAAGGACACCAATAAGAAGAAGGGACTTGCTTGGGTCAAGAAACACGAGCAATGGACATTAGACTGGTGGAAATGTGTCCTTTCGTCTGATGAGTCCAAATTTGAGATGTTTGGTTACAACCGCCGTGTCTTTGTGAGACGCAGAGTAGGTGAACGGATTATCTCCGCATGTGTGGTTCCCACCGTGAAGCATGGAAGAGGAGGTGTGATGTTGTAGGGGTTCTTTGCTGGTGACACTGTCTGTGATTTATTTAGAATTCAAGGCACACTAAACCAGCATGGCTACCACAGCATTCTGCAACGATACGCCATGCCATCTGGTTTGAGCTTATTGGGACTATTGTTTGTTTTTAAACAGGATAATGACCCAACACATCTCCAGGCTGTGTAAGGGCTATTTTACCAAGAAGGAGAGTGATGGAGTGCTGCATCAGATGACGTGGCCTCCACGATCCACCGACCTCAACCCAATTGAGATGGTTTGGGATGAGTTGGACCGCAGTGTGCAAAGCTGTCATCAAGGCAAAGGGTGGCTACTTTGAAAAATTGCAAATATTAAATATATTATAACACTTTTTTGGTTACTACATGATTCCATATGTGTTATTTCATAGTTTTGATGTCTTCACTATTATTATACAATGTAGAAAATAGTAAAAATAAAGAAAAACCCTGGAATGAGTACGTGTGTCCAAACTTTTGACTGGTACTGTATATACAGTTGAAGTCGGAAGTTTACATACGTCTTAGCCAAATGCATTTAAACTCAGTTTTTCACAATTCCTGACATTTAATACTAGTAAAGATTCCCTGTCTTAGGTCAGTTAGGATCACCACTTTATTTTAAGAATGTGAAATATATTATAGTAGAGAGAATGATTTATTTCAGCTTTTATTTCTTTCATCACATTCCCAGTGGGTCAGAAGTTTACATACACTCAATTAGTATTTGGTAGCATTGCCTTTAAATTGTTTAACTTGGGTCAAACGTTTCAGGTAGCCTCCCACAAGTTTCCCACAATAAGTTGAATTTTGGCCCATTCCTCCTGACAGAACTGGTGTAACTGAGTCAGGTTTGTAGGCCTCCTTGCTCGCACACGCTTTTTCAGTTCTGCCCACAAATTTTCTATAGGATTTTGCAGCCCTGGCTTTGTGATGGCCACTCCAATACCATTTTACCATTTTGCCACAACTTTGGAAGTATGCTTGGGGTCATTGTCCATTTGGAAGACCCATTTGCGACCAAGCTTTAAATTCCTGGCTGATGTCTTGAGATGTTGCTTCAATATATCCACATAATTTTCCTTCCTCATGATGCCATATATTTTGTGAAGTGCACCAGCCCGTCCTGTAGAAAAGCACCCCCACAATATGATGCTGCCACCCCCGTGCTTCAAGGCTGGGATGGTGTTCTTCGGTTTGCAAGCCTCCCCCTTTTCCCTCCAAACATAAAGATGGTAATTATTGGCTAACAGTTCTATTTTTGTTTCATCAGACCAGAGGACATTTCTCCAAAAAGTATGATCTTTGTCCCCATGTGCAGTTGCAAACCGTAGTCTGAATTTTTATATGGCGGTTTTGGAACAGTGGCTTCTTCCTTGCTGAGCGGCCTTTCAGGTTTTTGTCGATATAGGACTCGTTTTACTGTGGATATAGATACTTTTGTACCGGTTTCCTCCAGCATCATCACAAGGTCTTTTGCTGTTGTTCTGGGATTGATTTGCATTTTTCGCACCAAAGTATGTTCATCTCTAGGAGACAGAACGCATCTCCTTCCTGAGTGGTATGACGGCTGCGTGGTCCCATGGTGTTTAAACCTGCGTACTATTGTTTGTACAGATGAACGTGGTACCTTCAGGCATTTGAAAATTGCTCCCAAGGATGAACCAGACTTATCGAGGTCTACAACAAGGTCTT
>CM042422.1:5237522-5357522 GCA_023634145.1 Thymallus thymallus
TGAACAAATGATTGTCTATCAACAATGACAAGCCACCAGGGTCTGACAATCTGGAATGGAAAATTACTGAGGATAATAGTGGACGATATTACCTCTCCTATTTGCTACATCTTCAATTTAACCCTACTAGAAAGTGTGTGCCCTCAGGCCTGGAGGGAAGCTAAAGTTATTACCCTACCTAAGAATAGTAAAGCCCCCTTTACTGGCTCAAATAGCTGATCAAATCAGCCTGTTACCAACCCTTAGTAAACTTTTGTTTGACCATATACAATGTTATTTTACAGTAAAAAAAAATTGACAACAGACTTACACAAATGACTGATGATTGGCTGAGAGAAATTGATAATATAAAGATTGTGGTGGCTGTTTTGTTAGACTTCAGTGCTTTTGACATTATCGATCATAGTCTGTTGCTGGACAATTTGAGTAAAGCCAGTGTGTCTATGTATGGGTGGCAAGGATTAAGTTAGTCCTAAATACTTTAAAAAACTAAAAGCATTGTATTTGGGAAAAATATTTCACTAAAACCTTAAACTCAACTACATCTTGTAATGAATAATGTGTAAATTGAGCATGTTGAGGAGACTAAACTGCTTGGAGTAACCCTGGATTGTAAACTGTCATGGTCAAAACATATTGATACAACAGTAGATAAGATGGGGAGAAGTCTGTCTATAATAAAGTGCTGCTCTAACTTCTTGACAAAACTATCAACAAGGCAGGTTCTACAGGCTCTAGTTTTGTCACACCTGGACTACTGTTCAGTAGAATGGTCAGGTGCCACAAAGAACATTTTAATTATCTCAGAACAGGGCAGCACGGCTGGCCCTTAGATGTACACAGAGAGCTAAAATTAATAATATGCATCTCAGTCTCTCCTGGCTCAAAGTGGAGGAGAGATTGACTTCATCACTACTTGTATTTGTGAGAGGTATTGACATGTTGAAAGCACCGAGCTGTCTGTTTAAACTACTGTCACACAGCTCGGACACCCATGCATACCCCACAAGACATGCCACCAGAACAGACTATGGGAGGTACACAGTACTACATAGAGCCATGACTACATGGAACTCTATTCCACATCAAGTAACTCGTGCCAGCAGTAAAACTCAATTTAAAATTCAATTTAAAAACAGATAAAAATACACCTAATGGGGCCTCCCGAGTGGCGCAACGGTCTAACGCATGGCATCGCATGGAATGCTAGAGGCGTTACTAAGGACCCGGGTTCATATCCCGGCCTGTGCCACATCCGGCCGTTGTCGGGATTCCCATAGGACGGCGCACAATTGGCCCAACATCGTCCGGGTTAGGGAAGGGTTTGTCCGGTGGGGCTTTACTTGGCTTGTTGCGCTCTAGTGACTCCTTGTGGCGGGGAGTTTGCAGCGATGAGCCATAATACATACAAATACAAATACACATATAAATACACATATAAATACACATCCGTAATTCAAAGCGATGTAATCCATTACTACAATCACACCATGAGTTGTTGATCATATCCCGCCTCCTTGGTTTCTTTCTGCAGGCTGTATAGCCGTATCGTGAGCCCAAATATCAGACAGACAGATTGCGTTACAGTCTCTGGTATCCCTCTGGTAGGAAATTGTCGCTCTGAGCCTGTCTACTTTATTGATCAGAGACTGTACATTAGCAAGTAATATACTGTCATTAGTCTGGCTAGAACGCCAGCTCTCCTTCCTTTTCTCCAGCGACGTTTTCAAAGAGCTACTGTGATGAGTTGGACCGCTGCGGATAATCCAAACAATTACACTCACAAAAGTTTCAAAGTAATTGTAGTCAAATGTCATATTATGTGTATATACAGTGTTGTAATGATGTGCAAATATGTGTCTCTAATATGGTCATACGTTTTCTCTCTCTCTCTCTCTCTCTCTCTCTCTCTCTCTCTCTCTCTCTCTCTCTCTCTCTCTCTTTCTAACTGTGTGAGACTGATGCAGGCATGATTCTCTCTCTTTCTCTCTTTTCTTTACCGCTCTCCATTCCCCTCTCCCTCTCTCAATTCAATTCAATTGGGCTTTATTAACATGGGAAACATATGTTTACATTGCCAAAGCAAATTAACAACAATGTCTCTCTCGCTCTCGCTCTGTCTGTCTCTCTCGCTGTCTCTCTCTCTGTCTCGCTCTGTCGCTCTCTGTCTCTGTCTCTCTCTCTGTCTCGCTCTGTCGCTCTCTGTCTCTCTCTCTCTCTCTCTCCTCCCTCTCTATCCCTCCATCTCCTCTCTTTCTCCCTCTTACTCTCCCGCTCTCCCTCTCTCTCTTTCCCTCTCTCACTATCACTCTCTCTCTCCATCCCTCTCTCTCTTCCTGGCAGTCAGCATCTCTAAGTCTGTCAGTGTGAGTGTACAGGCCTGCTGTGTTACAAGCTGTTGGCTGCCAGTTTCACACAAACACGCGCACTCCCTCACACACACACACACACACACACTGGGATGTTTGCTTCTGAGCGCATGCATAGAAGTGTGTGTGTGCACGCCTGCGTTTATGTGTGTGTGTGTATGCATGTGTGTGCCTCTGCAGCCCTTATGCAACAGGCTGAGGGGGCGTGGTGTTGCCACACTGGCACTGGCACTGGACTGAGAGAGAGAGAGAGATATAGAGAGAGAGAGAGAGAGAGAGAGAGAGATATAGAGAGAGAGAGAGAGAGAGAGAGAGAGAGAGAGAGAGAGAGAGAGAGAGAGAGAGAGAGAGAGAGAGAGAGAGAGAGAGAGAGAGAGAGAGAGAGAGAAGAGAGAGAGAGAGAGAGAGAGAGAGAGAGAGAGAGAGCAGTCTGTACACCACACACACACAGCCCAACTCCTCTCCAGCCAAGTCATACAGTAATCCAACCGTTGTATACTTTCAGAGTTATAAATACACTCAGCCATAGAAATGTCCCTTTTGTTTTGCTCACACTAAACCACACAACCACTTAAAGTTGCCTCCTCCGGGACTCCATTTTTAGAAGTCCCATATGAGGATGAATTTTAGAATCTCATTTTGTTAGACAAATATTGTGTGATTTGGATCAACAACAGTACAAAAGGTAATTGTGTGTGTGTGTGCATCAATGCATGTGAGCGTGCAAGCCTGTGTGTATGTGTGTGTTCATCTCTATACGAACCCTACCTGTTGCTACCTTTATTCAACCTTCTCTGATTGATATTTGACTTGTAAATGAGCTCCTCAGAGGTCTGGACTCTTTGCATGTTCAACGTAACAAGCAATCAAATAATAGGCCAGCTGACCCGGTTGTGACACGTATGCAAATCAGAATGTTATTTTTAGAGACCGATACAGAGAGAGGCCTGGCTCTCCGCAATAAAGCAATATAAGTCATGTTTTTTAGCAGTCTATCATTTAGCAGACACTTTTATTGTAACTTAGGCCAACATGATCAGTAGCTGTTGCAAATAATCTATGTTATTATGGGGAGGGAGGGAGGGAGGGAGAGAGAGAGAGAGAGAGAGAGAGAGAGAGAGAGAGAGAGAGAGAGAGATGAGAGAGAGAGAGAGAGAGAGAGAGACGATGGCAGAAAAAGATCTGTGTTAGAGAGGGGTGTTGTAAAAGTAGAAAAAGAGAGTGAATACGTTATACAGAAAGTGGAGAGGTGGAAAGAGTGGGTGTAAGGAGGAGAGGAGGACAAGTTCAACTTAATTTGCATGGGAGATGGGAGAGAGTACCACTCACACCCACGCATGGTACCCTCACACACACACACACACACACACACACACACACACACACACACACACACACACACACACACACACACACACACACACAGAGCTTTTGTAACAACTATGTTCTAACTTTTGCAACCATTTCAACAGTAGCCGACTACATCATACTCAGTTATTATCAACAGCATTTCAACAGCATTTACACAGAGTTTCAACATTGTATGTCCAAAACACACGTGTTTCTTCTATTCTGGCATTGGTAAGACCTTGAGTCAAACTCAGGCCTCTAGTTATTAAAACAAATGATCTTTCCATCTATCGTCTGCGTAGTTAAGGACATAGTGTTGCGTCCTCCAGACCATAGTAAAGTAGGGATGGCCGTCTAAGCATTTTTTAAAGGCAACGTCGACCGCATTCATGTAAACGCTGCATATGTCAGCCTCATCAGAAAGTACCAGATTGAATCCCAGCCTATAAGATGACAGTGCTGGTCATTATAGTCTGGCGGTAGCCGGTTGCTACGTCCTGTACATCCATCACATTATGAAACCTATCGATGCAGAGAAGACAGAATGAGAGAGAGAAGGAGAGGGAGAGAGGTAGAGGGAGAGAAAAAAGGATGAAGAAAGGAGGGAGAGGAGGAGAAGAGAAGTGTAATTAAACGTTATGATGGTCATTTAGAAAGAAGAAGAAGAGAGGAGAGAGACAATGTGGCCTTGTTACTTATTCCTCTATCATCCCTCTATCATCCCTCTATCATCCCTCTATCATCCCTCTATCCATCCCTCTATCATCCCTCTATCATCCCTCTATCAACCCTCTATCATCCCTCTATCCATCCCTTTATCCATCCCTCTATCATCCCTCTATCATCCCTCTATCATCCCTCTATCATCCCTCTATCATCCCTTTATCCATCCCTCTATCATCCCTCTATCATCCCTCTATCATCCCTCTATCATCCCTCTATCCATCCCTTTATCATCCCTCTATCAACCCTCTATCATCCCTCTATCATCCCTCTATCATCCCTCTATCATCCCTCTATCAACCCTCTATCCATCCCTTTATCCATCCCTCTATCAACCCTCTATCATCCCTCTATCATCCCTCTATCAACCCTCTATCAACCCTCTATCATCCCTCTATCAACCCTCTATCATCCCTCTATCATCCCTCTATCATCCCTCTATCCATCCCTTTATCATCCCTCTATCATCCCTCTATCATCCCTCTATCATCCCTCTATCAACCCTCTATCAACCCTCTATCATCCCCTCTATCTTTTGTGTTCTCTATCCTCATTGATGTTTCTATGAAAGATAGCGTTTCACATGCAGATTTCAGACCAGTAACTGAGCCCTCGATCTATCCTACTCTGTCTATTCCATACCCTCATTGATATTTGTTGATTCAGATTGTTTTTTAAGCCAATAATAGTCCTCTCTGTAATTTATACCAGTGCATGCTGTATTTCATGTGAGGGATCCTCTTTATTGGACGTTGGTCATCCAAACTCTCTCTGTGCGTTGACTGATGGCTTGCAATACGTATCATACCTGGTTGATTGACTTGTTTGTCTGGAGGGACTTGATGTAAACTGTTGATTTGCACATGTAGATTCCAGAACTGTTGGAATACTATTCAAATACTATTCAAAGTTCAAATACTATTTGTTTTCTTTCAAATACAGTACATAAGCTGCCCTTGGTAGAGCTTTGCCTGGTGTAATAGAACCGAATAGCCCCAAAAGTGAACCTTGGTGAACCCCGGTTTAACTATAGGAGATAACTATAGTATTAGGTTGTAGCTGTTGAGATGGAGATGCCCAAAAGGCAGTTTGGTGTTAGCGACTGACAGGTGAGGTGACAATACAGGCTTTACAATGGCCCTACAGAATACAGATAGATATAACTTTATGACCCCTGCTATTTTCTTTTAGAGAGATTCCTTAGTGTCAAGGCCAACGCTAGTGTTTTTTAGGACAAGGACAGGAGAGGAGAGATTAAGACTGTCCTTAATTCTGTTGGCCTGATTTCAACACTTGTAAAGGAGCATTGCCTAGGTAGAAACACACACACACACACACGTTACTTATTTCAACGGGTCTTTGCGGCTCTGGGAAAACGTGTCATGTCTGAATATGGGCAATTCCATGTTAATGGAATGTGTAACAAACCATACAACTCTATGGACTACTTGAAACAATTTCTTACAAAAACCACTTTTACTCAAACAGGGATGACGGTAAAAAAAAAAAAAAGCCATGATACGACACATTGAGTTTGAAAAATATATATATTTTGGTTAGTGAACTACAATAAGTGAAGTGGATTTACACCCGGCAACAGAATGATGGTAACAGAATGATGGTAACAGAATGATGGTAACAGAATGATGGTAACAGAATGGCATCATGGGTCCCTGATCTGTATAATATTCATGATGTTCTCTTTATGGTGATTGTATCCTGAGGTACACACAGGTAGAGACATTAAATATCCTCCTTTGCATGTTTCAGTATTATTCTTAGAAACCAACCTATATATCTGTTCACCAATATTATCGTCCAATATTGGCATTTTAGAAAATATATATCGGTATTGGACGATAATTCCACAATAACTGATCAATGAAAGGAATCTCATGCTTCTCTGAACACTTGCGGACATTCTCATGATGTGTCATTATTGTCACAATGTAAACAAAAACTAAAAAACATTTTGAAGTATTAGTACTGTACTAAACTCTACAGTACTGTATTGTACTAAACTCTACAGTACTGTAATGTACTAAACTCTACTGTACAGTACTGTATTGTACTAAACTCTACAGTACTGTATTGTACTAAACTCTACAGTACAGTACTGTAATGTACTAAACTCTTCTGTACAGTACTGTATTGTACTAAACTCTACTGTACAGTACTGTAATGTAGTAAACTCTACTGTACAGTACTGTAATGTACTAAACTCTACTGTACAGTACTGTAATGTACTAAACTCTACTGTACAGTACTGTATTGTACTAAACTCTACAGTACTGTATTGTACTAAACTCTACAGTACAGTACTGTATTGTACTAAACTCTACTGTACAGTACTGTAATGTACTAAACTCTACTGTACAGTACTGTAATGTACTAAACTCTACTGTACTGTATTGTACTAAACTCTACTGTACATAAATTTCACCAGATGTTGGTAACAACCCAAGTAATCCATACATACAAAGAAACCAAAACAAATACGTTCAAAAGTTAAGTTGTGTAATAATGTGAAATAACACAGGGTAAAAGTATTGAACACATGAAGAAAGGGAGGTGCAAAAAGGCATGGAAGTCCTTCAGTTGTTTCCATAGATTTTCAATGGGATTTAAGTCAGGTGATTGGCTGGGCCATTCTAGCAGCTTTATTTTCTTTGAAACCAATTGAGAGTTTCCTTGGCTGTGTGTTTGGGATCATTGTCTTGCTGAAATGTCCACCCTCGTTTAATCTTCATCATCCTGGTAGATGGCAGCAGATTTTTGTCAAGAATGTCTCGGTAAATTTGCCCATTCATCCTTCCTTCAATTATGTGAAGTTTGCCGGTACCATTTGCTGAAAAGCAGCCCCACACCATGATGGTCCCACCTCCAAACTTCACTGTTGGTATGGTGTTTTTAGGGTGATGTGCAGTGCCATTTCTCCTCCAAACATGGTGTGTATTATGACATCCAAACAGTTCAATTTTGCTCTCATCTGACCACACTATATTCTCCCAGTATTTCACTGGCTTTTCCAAATGTTGTGCAGCAAACTTTAAACAAGCTTCAACATACATGTACTAAACTCTACTGGACTGTATTGTACTAAACTCTACTGGACTGTATTGTACTAAACTCTACTGTACTGTATTGTATTGTACTAAACTCTACTCTACTGTACTGTATTGTACTAAACTCTACTGCGACTGTATTGTACTAAACTCTACTGTACTGTATTGTACTAAACTCTACTGTACAGTACTGTAATGTACTAAACTCTACCGTATTGTACTGTACTAAACTCTACTGTACAGTACTGTAATGTACTAAACTCTACTGTACAGTACTGTAATGTACTAAACTCTACTGTACAGTACTGTATTGTACTAAACTCTACTGTACAGTATTGTATTGTACTAAACTCTACTGTACAGTACTGTATTGTACTAAACTCTACTGTACAGTACTGTATTGTACTAAACTCTACTGTACAGTACTGTATTGTACTAAACTCTACTGTACAGTACTGTATTGTACTAAACTCTACTGCACAGTACTGTATTGTACTAAACTCTACTGTACAGTACTGTATTGTACTAAACTCTACTCTACAGTACTGTAATGTACTAAACTCTACTGTACAGTATTGTATTGTACTAAACTCTACTGTACAGTACTGTATTGTACTAAACTCTACTGTACAGTACTGTATTGTACTAAACTACTGTACAGTACTGTATTGTACTAAACTCTACTGTACAGTACTGTATTGTACTAAACTCTACTGTACAGTACTGTATTGTACTGTACTATACTCTTCTTTACTGTACTGGGCTCTACCGTAATTTTCTGTAATGTGCTGTCCAAACTTGTGAAACAGACGTCTATGGTTGGTTCAGATTTGGACTGACCAAATCTTAACTATTTTTCGACATCCATGGACGTCCGGTGTCAGTCAGTGCTCAGTGGGTTTAGATGCTGGTTACAGTAAATGGAAAGAGAGGGGGCTGATGGGTAGGTGTCAGAAAGATCCGGAAGAGGTAACATTAACTGGAGAGAGAGAGGGAGTGGTTGTCCAGACTATTTTGAAACTCTTGCTTTGACCACCAGACGACAGAAAGAAACAAAAAATCCAGAAAATCACATTGTATGATTTTTAAGTAATTAATTTGCATTTTATTGCATGACATAAGTATTTGATACATCAGAAAAGCAGAACTTAATATTTGGTACAGAAACCTTTGTTTGCAATTACAGAGATCATACGTTTCCTGTAGTTCTTGACCAGGTTTGCACACTCTGCAGCAGGGATTTTGGCCCACTCCTCCATATAGACCTTCTCCAGATCCTTCAGGTTTCAGGGCTGTCGCTGGGCAATACGGACTCCCTCCAAAGATTTTCTATTGGGTTCAGGTCTGGAGACTGGCTAGGCCACTCTAGGACCTTGAGATGCTTCTTACGGAGCCACTCCTTAGTTGCCCTGGCTGTGTGTTTCGGGTCGTTGTCATTCTGGAAGACCCAGCCACGACCCATCTTCAATGCTCTTACTGAGGGAAGGAGGTTGTTGGCCAAGATCTCGCGATACATGGCCCCATCCATCCTCCCCTCAATACGGTGCAGTCGTCCTGTCCCCTTTGCAGAAAAGCATCCCCAAAGAATGATGTTTCCACCTCCATGCTTCACGGTTGGGATGGTGTTCTTGGGGTTGTACTCATCTTTCTTCTTCCTCCAAACACGGCGAGTGGAGTTTAGACCAAAAAGCTCTATTTTTGTCTCATCATACCACATGACCTTCTCCCATTCCTCCTCTTGATCATCCAGATGGCCATTGGCAAACTTCAGACGGGCCTGGACATGCGCTGGCTTGAGCAGGGGGACCTTGCGTGCGCTGCAGGATTTTAATCCATGACGGCGTAGTGTGTTACTAATGGTTTTCTTTGAGACTGTGGTCCCAGCTCTCTTCAGGTCATTGACCAGGTCCTGTCGTGTAGTTCTGGGCTGATCCCTCACCTTCCTCATGATCATTGATGCCCCACGAGGTGAGATCATGCATGGTGCCCCAGACTGTTTGAGATTGACCGTCATCTTGAACTTCTTCCATTTTCTAATAATTGCGCCAACAGTTGTTGCCTTCTCACCAAGCTGCTTGCCTACTGTCCTGTAGCCCATCCCAGCCTTGTGCAGGTCTACAATTTTATCCCTGATGTCCTTACACAGCTCTCTGGTCTTGGCCATTGTGGAGAGGTTGGAGTCTGTTTGATTGAGTGTGTGGACAGGTGTCTTTTATACAGGTAACGAGTTCAAACAGGTGCAGTTAATACAGGTAATGAGTGGAGAAGGGCTTCTTAAAGAAAAACTAACAGGTCTGTGAGAGCCGGAATTCTTACTGGTTGGTAGGTGATCAAATACTTATGTCATGCAATAAAATGCAAATTAATTATAAAAAAATCATACAATGTGATCTTCTGGATTTTTGTTTTAGATTCCGTCTCTCACAGTTGAAGTGTACCTATGATAAAAATTACAGACTTCTACATGCTTTGTAAGTAGGAAAACCTGCAAAATCGGCAGTGTATCAAATACTTGTTCTCCCCACTGTATGTGTGTTTTTGGTAACAGACTGACTAGACACTAGGCAATATTTCTTAAACTTATAGGGCAAATCATTTCTTCAAAACTAAATATAAATGTTGATATTATATGGCAGGGCTACTTCAAAAAATCCAAATCCATCTGTTTGACCAGAAATCAAAGCCCTATTTCTACTTTGATGGACAATGGTTGAAAATATGATATATGCCTTAATTTATCAAAAATATAGACCCTTTTTTCATTTGACACCAAATTTGATGTGGCCTATGAACATCACGTTAGTGCTCATGGGGCCTTTTACTTGGAAATGCCCACATGTTAGTAGAGAGAGGTAGAGGAGAGGTGGAGGGCAGAGGTGGAGAGGAAGAGGGGAGAGGTGAAGAGGAAGAGGGGAGAGGTGAAGAGGGGAGAGGAAGAGAGGGGAGAGGTAGAGAGGGGAGAGGTAGAGAGGGGTAGAGTGTAAAGAATAGGTGGTTGGATATAAGATGCTGTGTTGTTAGTTCTAACTGCTGGGTTTCCCAACGTTGCATGTTACACAGCTGTAGATGTATTGCGACAGCCTAATGTACCTTAATTGTAAATGGGCTTATAGTGTGACAGAAATGTTGCTTAAAATACACAAACCTAGCACACGCTGTATAGAACTGTAATGATAAAATACCTTGATTGTAAAAGTGAGAGGAAGGGGGAGAGAGGATACTGAGGTGTTAACATTGACGGGTGGGGTGAGATAATAGCCTCCCCCCTCCTCCCCCCTCCTGTTGCCACGGAAATCACCATCTCCTGTGGCGATGACACGACTGACAGCGCTCTCAGGTTCAAGGAGGCTGTCGTGACTGAAGTGTCTCGTGTCTGTGTGTTTGTTTCAGTGTGTGTGTGTGTGTGTGGTCAGGTCATACCTCTGCACCAGTTAAAACTGTATCAGATCTTCATTCACATCCGCATCACGCAGCACCCGGGGAGAACTCTCCTAGACATCTCTCCCTCCCTCCTCCTCCTTCAACTCCCTCTATCTATCCCTTCTCAGTGGTTTCTCTCTCTCTCTCTTTCTCCAATCCTTTCTTTCTATCCTCCCTCATTCTCCTCCCACCATGACCTATATCTAGCATTCCCTTATCGATTTAAGCTGGGTGGAGCGTGTGTGTCCTCGCTGGTTTTATAGCAGTCTTATTAAGCAGTCTAGTGTTCATCTACCTGTGGACTTTCAGACTGTGGCTCTGCCACGCGGCACACACACACACACACACACACACACACACACACACACACACACACACACAGTGCCGTCGGTGTGAACATTGCTTAATGAAAACGGACGGGCGGATTAACAGACACGCCCTCCATCAAACTTCCCCATATAATTGTATTGTTGTATTGTCTCAATCTCTAAAAAGATCATGGTCTAATTATGTTATACGGATGTTTCAGTGTGTTTGCATGGTTGTGTGTGTATGTTCTCGTTCGTCTTGTGTCTATTAATACAACTACAGCTACATAAGAGGATGTGGTCACCGTAGCAGTATCCTCCTACGCAAGGTGTGTGTGAGTTTGTGTGTGTTTTCTCTAAGAAGAGACTAATGATTTGTGCCATTTGTAGAATTCCAATGTCAAGTTCTCCACACACACACACACACACACACACACACACACACACACACACACACACACACACACACACACACAGGAGCACATACACACACGCAGTACTTCTAAGTGTGTTATACTAACACCTTTTCAATTGTGAGTGAGGAATATGTTTACTAGGTAAGGTGGGCAGAAGGTGAACAGGTGTGTGTGTGTGTGTGTGTGTGTGTGTGTGTGTGTGTGTGTGTGTGTGTGTGTGTGTGTGTGTGTGTGTGTGTGTGTGTGTGTGTGTGTGTGTGTGTGTGTGTGTGTGTGTGTGTGCTTCAGCACAAACGTGGGCTAACATTGAAGTTCTCTTGTCACCATGGCAACTCTGCGTGCCATCGGATGGTCATGGACCTCTTCACTGTGTGTGTATTTTTGTGTGTGTGTGTGTGTGTGTGTGTGTGTGTGTGTGTGTGTGTGTGTGTGTGTGTGTGTGTGTGTGTGTGTGTGTGTGTGTGTGAGAAGGGTTAAAGTGATGGTGTATCTGGCATTTATAAATGACTGCACCACTCTCTCTTCTCTTCTTCTCCCTCCCTCTCTCTAGCCCTTGTTCTCTCTCCGTTACCATCAGCCCAGAGCCTTATAAGGTTCTATGTTAGCCCATTGGCTCTGCTGCCCTCTACAGGAGAACATGAGTAGGTGCAGGCTTATACCACTCAGAAAATCAGTTCCCTTTAGAAGAGCGGACCCTAACTTCTATTCTTAAGTACAATTGTCACTTTGTCTCCCATTGACATCAATGCATCACTAAGTGAACAATTTGATTATATATGTGGATTCGCTAAAGAGAGATTATCTTGTGAAAGAGATAAAGCGTGAAAGGGTGGAGGAAAAGGGGAGAGGGGGAGGGGGGGAGAGTGTTATTGAGACAAGGAGAGAGAGGTGGATTTCCAGATGGAAGGAGAGAGTGAGGGGAGAGAGAACACAATCCCCTCTAGTTACTGTCCTTGTTATCCCGGAGGGGCTTTCCTTGACCGTGATATGCCGGCCTAGAGGAGGAGGGGCAAGACCATGCAGGATCTTAAAGACAAAGTCTGTCGTCTACATACTGCTTAAAGCTATGCAGACCGAATCAATTATGTTTGTGAATGATGTGACAATGGTGGTAACTGTTTGGTTTGTTATCAAACACCCTAAGTGTTTTGTTTGTAGAGTGATTCAATTGGTTTCAGAATAGTAGCTCCCGCTTGTGACCAGCATGTGAGGTAATATCTCAGATGTGAGAAGATCATAGCATGCCTACATAGTTTGGCGGCCTCCAGAGGAAGGTAAGGTCTTATAAACCTGAAGATGGATAATCCAAACTAGACCGTGTTAACCACCTTCTTCACTTGTTTCTTAATGTCAAGTCCAAAATGACGCCGAGATACCTGACGTTAGACTTTCAGATTCTCCCCATTGACAAGAACAGCTCATTGGGAAGAATCAACGGTTTTCTTAGAGAAGTACATACAAACAGTCTTGTCAATATTTAAATGCAAGAATCAGTCATCCATTAAGAAGTACCATAGCTTCAGTTAACTTGTTAACAACATGTTGTCTGTTTTTTGAGTGTACATACCGGACTGTATCATCTGCATACATCTGCAAGTTAACTTGTGGGCAAGCAAGTGGGAGATCATTTATATACTGTAGATGGTAACAGAAGGGGGCCTAATATTGACCCTTGTGGGACCCCAATATTATAGTAAAGAGAGTCCGACTGAGTGTCCCCCAGATGAACCCTTTGGCTTCTATTTGTCAGATAGGAATACATCCAACTAATGGCTTCAGCGGACACATCACGGGAGGATAGTTTGGATAGGAGGACCTCATGATACTTCACAGTATCAAAGGCCTTTTTAAGATCCAAAAAGACCGCGGCGACCACATATGTCCAGTTTAGATTTGATGTAGAAAATAGCAGTTGTCTGTTTCGTTAGAATGGGCAGTTCTGGATCCAAATTGCATTTGATGTATGGAGTTCCCCTGATTGAGGTGATCAGTCAGATGATCAGCCACCCATCTTTCAGCTACTTTTAGTAGCACTGGAGGAATGATTATAGGTCGGTAATTTTCCACCATTGTTGGCTCAACAGATTTTAAACGGGTATCACTGCAGCAGACTTCCAAGCATTGGTAAAGAACCAATATTTGATGGACAGATTAACTAAATGTACAATAGGGGCAATCAGAGAATATTTGTGTGTCTTCAGGAATACAGTGTCTAGACCAAATACATATTTTGATCTAGAGATCCTGAAGCTGATAATAATACTGTCCACTGCTGACGCTGAGATTTCAGGAATGTTGAATAATGGTTTACTATTATCCATGGGAGTGAGAACTGTGGTCTTGGTTGAAAATCTTTGAGCCAGTTCCCTGACAGAGTTAACAAAACAATTGTTAAAGGTGGTGGATATGAAATTGGAGTCTTGAATTGGAATCCCATTAACCTTTCATTCAGGAAGCTTTTTGGACTTTTCAGCTCCACTCCGTGTTAGTTTGTTGACAGTTTCCCAGAACACTTTGCCATTTCCTTTTGCTTCATTGATCACTCTGAGGAAGAACTCTGCTTTAGCTTCATTGATCACTCTGAGGAAGAACTCTGCTTTAGCTTCATTGATCACTCTGAGGAAGAACTCTGCTTTTGCTTCATTGATCACTCTGAGGAAGAACTCTGCTTTTGCTTCATTGATCACTCTTGAGGAAGAACTCTGCTTTAGCTTCATTGGCTTCTTGAAAAGCCATGTCAGTGACAGAGGTTATACTCACATACAAAGATTGTCCTTCTCTGAACCAGATAATATAGGCAGCTACTCCAATCTAGATGATTTCAATCATTAATGTTCCACCATTCATTAATAATTTTGTTCTGGATGGCTAATTAGGGGGACTTTTCTCCACTTCTCCCAGAATTACATCCTCCACATCAGCCTTCTTTTCTGCAGGTGTCCTTACTCCAGACTCTGATAGGGAGCTTCGTACCCTGGGCCGCTTGGGTGTTTGTTGATTACGGATTGTTTGAATGAAGGCTAGCATTGATGTTTGGCTGCCTTTCTTTTGTATTCCGCAGAGAGTTCGGGGCTCCATATTATCCTCTGAGTTTTCTATTAGGTTATGATTGTCACTGGTCTCAGTAGCCACTTTCCCCAGCTTCATTTTTTACTTCTTCTTCTTTTTCATTGTTGTAGACTCTGGCTCACCGGGTACCAACTCCAATGTTTCATTCACTCCGCCTTTGTCCTTGGGAGCAGAGGAAGTATCCTCTTCAACCTCAGTCTCACGTTCTGTCATTTCAGCTGGGATATGTGATACGGCTGCCCTACTCATGGGGACAGGATTGTTGTCCTGCACATAGTGTGAAACAGTTTTGTCTGTGCACCTTATGTTGTCCAGTGTAGTAAGACTGTACTCTATCGTCTCCTGATCACCTCTAGAGTGGGATTGCCAGTCCTGTCTACGAGAAGGGCCTTGTCCATCATAAAATACAGCGAGGGACAATTTTTACAGACTGTGTTATGGGAGTGATGGGTGCTGCTTCAACATATACAAAACAATCTCCATTGGAGCAGATTGTAATGTTATCATGTGCTTCATCACTCTCCCCACCACCTTACATCCAGCTTTAGCGAGAAACTCAGTCACAACACTATCGTCTGCTGATTCAGGTAGCTCTTTAATTGTAACTTGAATAGAATTCTGGTCAGCCATGCGGGACTTCAAACTGAAAGGATTATTCTCTTTGAACACAACATGTTTTCCTCTGATCAGAAACGTCGTCCTTGCTTCCTTACCGATAAGAAATATACACCAGAGTGCACATGCTCTCTCAACTAACTGCAAGTAGTTTGGATGAATTTAAAGTAAGAGACTGTGGTAGAGCTCCTCCTCCTTAATGGGGCTGGCTATGGCCTCCTGGATTTCAATTACATTTTGGAACAGTGAGTGCATTCTAGGGTTGCAAAGGGTCGAAACATTCTGGTAAATTTCAGGAATTTTCCCATAGAAAGTTAAGCCCTGGAATATTGGGAATTTCGCTTAAATTCATCCAAAAAGATAAGAGTGACACTTATCTTAAGAGACACTCTTATCCAGAGCAACTTACAGTAGTTTTATTTTAATATTTAACTAGGCAAGTCAGTTAAGAACAAATTCTTATTTACAATGACAGCCTAGGAACAGTGGGTTAACTGCCTTGTTCAAGGGCAGAATGACAGAACGACAGATTTGATACAGCAACCTTTCGGTTACGGGCCCAACGCTCTAACCACTCGGCTACCTGCCGTCCCAGTGAGTGCATACATTTTCATACTGGTACCCCGTGAGAATCTAACCCATTTCAAGCACCATGCTCTACCGACTGAGCTACATGGGGTACCGTAGGATACACATAAGGAAATTCTAGGTCTTGTGGCATATTTTGGTTAAACTATCCCCAATTCAATGGAATTGCAACCCTCTGTATGCACAGTGCACTCTTCCATCACATGTACAGCTGATTCTCAAGATCTTGCACACTAATGAGATGCTATTGAGGCCACACTACTACACTGTCTGAGCTGTCACGTTCGGGTGTGTAGAGAGACCAAGGCGCAGCGTAGCGATAGTTCGACATGTTTATTAATTGAATAAACTCGAATAACGAACTATCCAAAATAACAAATGCAATATAATATATAAACACACGTAGCACGAACACGGGACATACAACAACATAACAATGAACCACGCCAAGGGAGTGGAACATAGACAATTAAGTAGGATCCCTAATTAGAGGTAATGCATAGCAGCTGCCTCTAATTAGGGATCCCACACACAACACCACACAGATGTAGAATTATAGATCTGCCAGACTCTGACCATAGAACTATAGAGAAGCAAAGCTTCTCTATGGCCAGAGCCTGACAGTACCCCCCCCCCAAAGGCGCAGACTCCCGGCCGCAAGAAAAACAAACAAAAACATGAGGGAAGGGTCAGGGAGGGAAAAAACATCCAACAATCATCGCAGGTGGCGGTTCCGGCCCCGGCGAAGTGGATAACTTCCTCCCCTTTTCTACTGGGCCCGGACTGGGCACTGGTGTGGCAGGCAACTCAGGCCATTTAAAGGGGCAACCCACTGGTCCTGGAAATGACCATGGTGGGGCAAAAGGCTCAGGCCATGGAGCGGGGCAAATAACCGGGCCAGGACTGGGCACCGGTGTGGCAGGCGACTCCGGCCATATAAAGGGGCAACCCACCGGTCCTGGAAATAACAATGGTGGGGCAAAAAGTTCAGGCCGTGGAGCGGGGCAAATAACCGGGCCAGGACTGAGCACCGGTGTGGCAAGCGACTCCGGCCTTTCAATCATCACGGGAGGCTCCGGGCTGTCGAGCGTCACGGGAGGCTCCGGGCTGTCGAGCGTCATGGGAGGCTCCGGGCTGTCGAGCTTCACGGGAGGCTCCGGGCTGTCGAGCGTCACGGGAGGCTCCGGGCTGTCGAGCGTCACGGGAGGCTCCGGGCTGTCGAGCGTCACGGGAGGCTCCGGGCTGTCGAGCGTCACGGGAGGCTCCGGGCTGTCGACCGACACGGGAGGCTCCGGGCTGTCGACCATCACGGGAGTCTCCGGGCTGGTGAGGCGCACCGACGGTCTGATGCGTGGAGCCGGCACTGGAGGCACCTGGCTGGGCACACGCACTGGAGGTCGAGTGCGGGGAGTCGGCACGGGACGTACCGGACTGGAGACGCGCACTTGAAGCCTGGTGCGTGGAGTCGGCACTGGTGGCACCGAACTAATAACACGCACCTCAGGGCTAGTGCGGGGAGCAGGCACAGGACGTACCTGACTGGAGACGCGCACTGGAAGCCTGGTGCGTGGAGTCGGCACTGATGGCACCGGACTGATGACACGCACCTCAGGGCTAGTGCGGGGAGCAGGCACAGGACGTACCTGACTGGAGACGCGCACTGGAAGCCTGGTGCGTGGAGTCGGCACTGGAGGAACCTGGCTGGGCACACGCACTGGAGGTCGAGTGCGGGGAGTCGGCACGGGACGTACCGGACTGGAGACGCGCCCTGGAAGCCTGGTGCGTGGAGTCGGCACTGATGGCACCGAACTGATGACACGCACCTCAGGGCGAGTGCGGGGAGTCGGCACGGGACGTACCGGACTGGAGAGGCGCACTGGAGGCCTGGTGCGTGGAGCCGGCACTGGAGGAACCTGGCTGGGCACACGCACTGGAGGTCGAGTGCGGGGAGTCGGCACGGGATGTACCGGACTGGAGACGCGCACTGGAAGCCTGGTGCGTGGAGTCGGCACTGATGGCACCGGACTGATGACACGCACCTCAGGGTGAGTGCGGGGAGTCGGCACGGGACGTACCGGACTGGAGAGGCGCACTGGAGGCCTGGTGCGTGGAGCCGGCACTGGAGGAACCTGGCTGGGCACACGCACTGGAGGTCGAGTGCGGGGAGTCGGCACGGGACGTACCTGACTGGAGACGTGCACTTGAAGCCTGGTGCGTGGAGTCGGCACTGGTGGCACCGAACTAATAACACGCACCTCAGGGCTAGTGCGGGGAACAGGCACAGGACGTACCTGACTGGAGACGCGCACTGGAAGCCTGGTGCGTGGAGTCGGCACTGATGGCACCGGACTGATGACAGGGTGAGTGCGGGGAGCAGGCACAGGACGTATCGGACTGGAGAGGCGCACTGGAGTGTAGCAGACGGCCGGACCCAGACTGGGCACCGGTGGAGCGAACTGCTCTGGCACTGGAGTGTAGCAGACGGCCGGACCCGGACTGGGCACTGTTGGAGCGAACTGTTCTGGCACTGGAGTAGAGCAGACGGATGGACCCCGACTGGGCACCGGTAAAGCGGACTGCTCTTTCACGGAGTGGAGTAGGCGACTGGACACGGATTATTCCATTCCGACATTTCCCGTTCCACCTCTTCCGCTATCTCCCACATCTCCTCCAAAACGTCTCCAAAATGTCTCTCCAAATACTCCTCCTCTTCTACACTTTGCACCCCCCATTTATAATTTGGGCATAGTGTATCCCACATGGAGAGTGGTACTGGCGCGTCCTCCTCGTTGCCAGACCATCCCCATAGCCCCCCCCGAAATTTTCCTGGGGTTGACTACGGGCTCCTTTACCTCGACAACGCCGCTGTCTTCCATTCTTCTCCTTTGCTCCAGATTTACGCTGCTTGGTCGGGTGGTGGTTCATTCTGTCACGTTCGGGTGTGTAGAGAGACCAAGGCGCAGCGTAGCGATAGTTCGACATGTTTATTAATTGAATAAACTCGAATAACGAACTATCCAAAATAACAAATGCAATATAATATATAAACACACGTAGCACGAACACGGGACATACAACAACATAACAATGAACCACGCCAAGGGAGTGGAACATAGACAATTAAGTAGGATCCCTAATTAGAGGTAATGCATAGCAGCTGCCTCTAATTAGGGATCCCACACACAACACCACACAGATGTAGAATTATAGATCTGCCAGACTCAAATCATATGTGAAGAATGCAACAAAGATGCAGAATCATCTGGCCGAGTGCATAAAGTTCCCTCAGCGCTCACAACAAGCAACCTCTGACAGAAGTCCCTCTACTTCTGTTCCAGGTGGAAATGATGAATCAGACACCTTATCAACGGCAACAGCTCATGGTCCTCCTGGAAGTTTTTTTGACTCAATGGAGGAACGTAGTCAGAGAAATGCTGATTAATGTCTTGCTCCAGCTGTGTATGCAACTGGTTCACCTCTGATGCTCACAGGCAATGTGTATTGGAAGAGATTTCTGAATGTTCTTTGCCAAGCATACACCCCTCCAACCAGACATTCTTTTTCTACTAATTTGCTGGATTCAGAGTTCAACAGAGTTCAAGTGAAGGTCAAGCAAATCATAGAGAAAGTAGACTGTATTGCAATCATCTCTGATGGGTGGTTGAATGTTTGTGGGCAAGGAATAATTAACTACATCATCTCCACCGCTCAACCAGTATTCTACAAGAGCACAGACACAAGGGACAACAGACACACCAGTCTCTACATTGCAGATGAGCTGAAGGCAGTTATCAATGACCTTGGACCACAGAAGGTATTTGCACTGGTGACAGACAATGCTGCGAACATGAAGGCTGCTTTATCTAAAGTGGAGGAGTCCTACCCTCACATCACACCCATTGGCTGTGCTGCTAATGCATTGAATCTGCTCCTCAAGGACATCATGGCACTGAAAACAATGGATACACTCTAAAAGAGAGCCAAGGAAATTGATAGGTATGTGAAGGGTCATCTAGTTATAGCAGCATTCTACCTCACCAAGCAAAGTAAGAAGAATAAGAGCAACACATTGAAGCTGCCCAGCAACACCCGTTGGGGTGGTGTTGTCATCATGTTTGACAATCTCCTGGAGGGGAAGGAGTCTCTCCAAGAAATGGCCATATCACAGTCTGCCGATATGGACAGCCCAATCAAGAGGATTCTCCTGGATGATGTATTTTGGGAGAGAGTGGTAAGCAGCCTGAAACTTCTGAAACCCATAGCAGTAGCCATTGCATGGATTGAGGGAGACAATGCCATCCTGTCTGATGTTCAGACTCTGCTTGCAGATGTAAGAGAAGAAATCCGTACTGCCCTGCCCACTTCACTGTTGCTCCAAGCAGAGGAAAGCTGCAGTTCTGAAATACATCAAAAAGCGTGAAGACTTCTGCCTGAAGCCCATACACACCGCAGCGTACATGTTGGACCCCATTGCTGGCAAGAGCAACCTGTCTGGTGCAGAGATCAACAAGGCCTATGGTGTCATCACTACAGTGTCTTACCACCTTGGCCTGGATGAGGGCAAGGTTCTTGGCAATCTGGCGATGTACACTTCCAAGCAAGGGCTTTGAGATGGAGATGCAATATATCTCATCAGCCACCTGGTGGAAGGGACTTTGTGGATCTGACCCCTATTGCCTTCATCATCCTCAAAAATCCCACCAACATCAGCCGCCTCAGAGCGCAACTGGTCCTTGTTTGGGAACACACACACCAACGCACGCAACAGGCTGACCAATACAAGGTTTGAAAAATTGGTGGCCAACCCGGCAAATTTGAGGCTTTTTGAGCCTGACAACGAGCCATCCTCAACCAGGTTGTAAAGTGACAGTGAAGAAGAGGCCTCAGAGTCTGATGTTCAAGAGGTGGACATTGAGGAGGTCCAGGGAGAAGACATGGAAGCCTGAGAGGAAGACAACCAAAGCTTTAGTTTCTAGATTATCATTTTACAGATGTATGTTGAAAACGTTTTTTGGGAGATGCGATGGATCATTGGGGATCATTCAATATTCCCTTTCTTTTGTTGTTGAGTGAAATCATCCCATGTGAAGAGTCAACTCATTTAATTAAAGTTCAATTAGTAACTACATTTATTTATTTTCTATTGGAAGGATTTAATAATTTGCAATTATGTCTACTTATGATAAGGTAAAGGGTTTATGTTTCTGTCTCCATATGATATGGTAAAAATATCCAATGCATAAAACATCTACATTTAAATGGTATTAATATATTCTCGTTAATTCCCACAGAAAGTTTCCACCTCTGAATATTCCCCAAAATGTGCAACCTTAGTGCATTCTGACATCACGTGCAGTCACTTCCTCACGCTGAGGAAGTGACTTGTGAAAAGGTACAAAAAAAAAGAAATGGTAGGGGCGGGAGCATCCAGAGCATCCCAAATATGCTGGGTGACATGTCTGGTGAGTATGCACGCCAATGGTAGAGCAGGGAAATGTTCAGCTTCCAGGAATTGTGTACATGATAATGCGGACATGAGGTGATGGCGATGGATGATTGGCACGACAATGGGCCTCAGGATCCCGTCACTGTATCTTTATAAAAATTTAAATTGCCATCGATAAAATGCAATTGTGTTCGTTGTCCGTAGCTTATGCCTGCCCATACCATAAACCCACCGCCACCATGGGGCACTCTGTTCACAACGTTGACATCAGCAAACCGCTAGCCCACACAAGGCCATTTCTGCTTTCTGCCCGGTACAGTTGATTCATCCGTGAAGAGCACACTTCTCCATCGTGCCAGTGAAAGGTCAAAGGTGAGCATTTGTCTACTGAAGTCGGTTACGACGCCAAACTGCAGTCAGGTCAAAACGCTGGTGAGGATGACGAGCACACAGATGAGCTTCCCTGAGACGGTTTCTGACAGTGTGTGCAGAAATTATTTGGTTGCGCAAACGCCGTTTAATCAGCTCTCCGGGTGGCTGGTCTCAGATGATCCCGCTGGTGAAGAAGCCGGATGTGGAGGTCCTGGTCTGGCGTGGTTACATGTGGCCTGCGGTTGTGAGGTCAGTTGGACGTACTGCCAAATTCTCAAAAACTACGTTGTAGGTGGCTTATGGTTGAGAAATGAACATAAAATGATCTGGGAACAGCTCTGGTGGACATTCCTGAAGTCAGCATGTCAATTGCACGCACCCTCAAAACTTGGGACATCTATGGCATTGTGTTGTGTGACAAAACTGCACATTTTAGAGTGGCCTTTTATTGTCCCCAGCACAATGTTCACCTGTGTGACCTGTGATCATGCTGTTTAATCAGCTTCTTGATATGCCACACCTGTCAGGTTGATGGATTATCTTGGCAAAGGAGAAATGCTCACTAACTGGGATGTAAAAAAAAATGTGTGTACAACATTTTTGAGAAATACGTTTTTTGTGGGTATGGAACATTTCTGGGATCTTTTATTTCAACTCACGAAACACTTTACATTGCGTTCATATTTTTGTCCAGTATAATATCTAACAGAGACAAGATGTGTGTGTGTGTGTGTGTGTGTGTTTTCCCAACTAGAGTATCCAGTCTAACAGGTCCTACCTGTTCTATTTTTATCTGAGGTCTGCCCTCCCACTTCCTACCGGAATACGCACCTTATAAGGTGTGTGTGTGTGTGTGTGTGTGTGTGTGCGTGTGCGTGTGCGTGTGTGTGAAAGAGAGAGAAAGCGAATCAATGGAGAAGGAAATATCTGAAAGAGATTAGATTAAAGAAAGAGAGAGAGTGAAAAGGAGGAGGGTAGATGATCTGCATGTCATCCTGGTAAAGGTGTGTCTTCTTGCACACCTGACTGGGAGTGCCTTCATCCCAAAGAGGGAGTATGTAGAAACAGCTTTGTTGGATCAGCTGCTATCAGAGAGAGGACTTTGAGAGAGAGGACTACAGAAGTCTTGCTTAGGACCTTGATAGAGAGGACTTCAGTAGTCTTTCTTAGGACTTTGAGAGAGAGGACTTCAGTAGTCTTGCTTAATACTTTGATAGAGAGAGAGAGATTGGCTGAAAGAGAGAGAGAGAGAGACAGACAGAAACGTATCTGTCCCAGAAAAGTAAAGCAGAAAGTAGTGTCTCCCTAACAGGCTATCTGCAAGTGAGGACATCACTGTGCCACAGACAGACAGACAGACAGACAGACAGACAGACAGACAGACAGACAGACAGACAGACAGACAGACAGACAGACAGACAGAGAGATAGGCAGACAGACAGCCATCATGCCCAGTTGGTGTCCTAGCAGTGTGTGTTGTCTGGCCCCCCTGCTGTTCCACTGTGAGGTGGGGCCAGGACAGGGGGACGATAGCCAACTCAATCACGGAGACGAACTGGAGACCAGCCACACAGAGAAAGCACAGAGCTACAACATACAGGTATGTCAGTGTGTGTAATGCATGTTGCAGCATGCCCACTAACAGAGCCTACAGGGTTAGATTGGGTTTAATTGAATGTGATTGGTCCGACTTTAATGACTATACTCGTCTGTCTGACTGACTGACTGACTGACTGACTGACTGACTGACTGACTGACTGACTGACTGACAAGATCTAACTAACTCAGTCTGGACTGAGAAAGAGAGAGTGGGGAGGAGGAGAGGAGAACGGGATGAATGGGTGACTAAGGACTGAGTCTGGAGGAGAGGTTGAGGGAGGGTGAGATGGAGGACATAGTTTTGTGTTTATTTGCCGATGATTTTCCAGCCTGAAGGGTTGACTCGCACTTC
The DNA here is from genome assembly GCA_023634145.1 of Thymallus thymallus. Classification (NCBI taxonomy): domain Eukaryota; kingdom Metazoa; phylum Chordata; class Actinopteri; order Salmoniformes; family Salmonidae; genus Thymallus; species Thymallus thymallus. Next base: position 5,261,215 of record CM042422.1, read on the forward strand.
ACCTTGTTTACCAGTAAATTATCTGTCTTTTGTTTTCTTTCTCTCTCATTTCTTCTACATCAGTTTCAGGTCTATTTGATGCAGTCAGCGCTGTTGTTTTCATGAGCGGCTCGTTAACTGATATCATGAGCGGCTCGTTAACTGATATCATGAGCGGCTCGTTAACTGATATCATGAGCGGCTCGGTTAACTGATATCATTAGCAGTTCGTTAACTGATATCATGAGCGGCTCGGTTAACTGATATCATGAGCGGCTCGGTTAGCTGATATCATGAGCGGCTCGGTTAACTGATATCATTAGCGGCTTGGTTAACTGATATCATGAGCGGCTCGGTTAGCTGATATCCTGAGCGGCTCGGTTAGCTGATATCATGAGCGGCTCGGTTAGCTGATATCATGAGCGGCTCGGTTAGCTAATATCATGAGCGGCTCGGTTAACTGATATCATGAGCGGCTTGGTAAACTGATATCATGAGCGGCTCGGTTAGCTGATATCATGAGCGGCTCAGTTAGCTGATATCATGAGCGGCTCGGTTAGCTGATATCAAGAGCGGCTCGGTTAGCTGATATCATGAGCGGCTCGGTTAGCTGATATCATGAGCGGCTCGGTTAACTGATATCATGAGCGGCTCGGTTAACTGATATCATGAGCGGCTCGGTTAACTGATATCATGAGCGGCTCGGTTAGCTGATATCATGAGTGGCTCGGTTAACTGATATGATGAGCGAATCGGTTAACTGATATCACGAGCGCCTCGGTTAGCTGATATCATGAGCGGTTCGTAATGACATAATACTGTTTTACTCAGTTTCATATTGCTCATTCAATGACTCAATCTATTTGCCTGAATTCTTCCACTGCTCTGTAATTCGCTACATACTTCAGTCTGAGACTGCCTTTATGAAGTCATTTGTGGTGACGTCAAAATGAGAGGTGTTGCACAAAACAAAGTCATCAGCGATTGGATCATCTCTAACCAATCAGAGTAGCGAAGCCGATGACGAATTTTAAAACCTCTTCTGTACCCACTTGTGGCTCTGGTCCAACCCATCAGTTTCTGGGACCAATCAGAACGGTTTCTGTTCTAGAAAATCTTCATGGAGGTACTCCGATCCAGACTCATTGTTTTTTACAGTTTGGTCTCATGTCCTCTCTCCCTCTCCCTCTCCCTCTCCCTCTCCCTCTCCCTCTCCCTCTCCCTCTCCCCCTCTCTCTCTCTCTCTCTCTCTCTCTCTCTCTCTCTCTCTCTCTCTCTCTCTCTCTCTCTCTCTCTCTCTCTCTCTCTCTCTCTCTCGCTCTCTCTCGCTCTCAATATGAACTGATAAGATGCAGAGATTCTTCCTGTTTTCCCTGGGGGGACAAGTACAGCTACAGCCGTACACACACACACACACACACACACACACGCGCGTGATGACCCTACTACACACAAAAAACAGCTACAGCCGTACACACACACACACATACATACAAATACATACACACTCTGGGAATTAGATTGTGTATGCCGTGATGGAGCGATCAATTACATTTATTGCTGGACCAGAGGTACTTCTCCCTCTTATTACTCTCACTGCTGCTGTTAGAGAGAGGGTGAGACATTAAATAAGAGCTGATTGCTATATGCAACAGTGAGAGAGATGGAATAGGTGAGAGAGGGGGAGGGAAAAGGAAGAGTGGGAAGGACTGAAGGAGGGAGACAGATACAAGGAGAAAGAAAGAAGCGGTGGGATGACAGAGAGTGAAAAGCAAATTCAAGGAAGGGTGATAGAGAAGGAAGTGTGTGTGTGTACGTGTGTGTGTGTGTGTGTGTGTGTGAGAGGCTGCTCCTTGGTATACAGCATATAATTGGGAAACACAGCCAGAAAGAGGAAGTGTTCTGTGCCTCACCTCGCCTTCTAGCCATTGTCAACAAGAAGAAAAGACACGTTTATCAAGTCTGTGTCTGTATACATTTTTTATGTACTATCCCTCTCCCATTCACGCTCTCTTCCCTTTGTCTCTCTCTCTCTCTCTCTCTCTCTCTCTTTCTTTCTCTCTCTTTCTTTCTCTCAGTCTTGCCCTCTCTCTCTCCAACACACACACACCTATAGGTCCTTCCCTTGTATGCATGCCCAGACTCCGATGAGCCAAACACTTTTATCAGGGGTTCATTGTTGAAAAGATAAGAAAGAGTTAAGCTTTATGAAGGAGACCACAATTGTTTCAAGGGGAATGGAAACACTTCAGGAAGTAAAGATGAGCAAAGAGATGTATTCAATCCACTTATACTAAACATTTGCTTGTAACATAGAAACATCTACAGTTGAAGTCGGAGGTTTACATACACCTTAGCCGAATACATTTAAACTTAGTTCCTGACATTTAATCCTAGTAAAAATTCCCTGTCTTAGGTCAGTTAGGATCACCACTTTATTTTAAGAATGTGAAATGTCAGAATAATAGTAGAGAGAATTATTTATTTCAGCTTTTATTTCTTTCATCACATTCCCAGTGGGTAAGAAGTTTACATTCACTCAATTAGTATTTGGTAGCATTGCCTTTAAATTGTTTAACTTGGGTCAAATATTTCAGGTAGCCTTTCACAAGCTTCCCACAATAAGTTGGGTGAATTCTGGCCCATTCCTCCTGACAGAACTGGTTTAACTGAGTCAGGTTTGTAGGCCTCCTTAACCGCACACTCTTTTTCAGTTCTGCCCAAAAATGTTCTATAGGATTGAGGTCAGGGCTTTGTGATGGCCACTCCAATACCTTGACTTTGTTGTCCTTAAGACATTTTGCCACAACTTTGGAAGTATGCTTGGGGTCATTGTCCATTTGGAAGACCCATTGGGACCAAGCTTTAACATCCTGACTGATGTCTTGAGATGTTGCTTCAATATATCCACATAATTTTCCTTCCTCGTGATGCCATCTATTTTGTGAAGTGCACCAGTCCCTCCTGCAGCAAAGAACCCCCACAACATGATGCTGCCACCCCCGTGCTTCACGGTTGGGATGGTGTTCTTTGGTTTGCAAGCTTCACCCTTTTTCCTTCAAACATAACGATGGGCATTATGGTTCTAATTTTGTTTCATCAGACCAGAGAACATTTCTCCAAAATGTACAATCTTTGTCCCCATGTGCAGTTACAAACTGTAGTCTGGCTTTTTAATGGCAGTTTTGGAGCAGTGGCTTCTTCCTTGATGAGAGCCTTTCAGGTTATGTCGATATAGGACTCGTTTTACTGTGGATATAGATACTTTTGTACCTGTTTCCTCCAGCATCTTCACAAGGTCCTTTGCTGTTGTTCTGGGATTGATTTGCACTTTTCGTACGTTGAATGTGGTACCTTCAGGCGTTTGGAAATTGCTCCCAAGGATGAACCAGACTTTTTTTCTGAGGTCTTGGCCGATTTCTTTAGATTTTCCCATGATGTCGAGCAAAGAGGCACTGAGTTTGAAGTTAGGCCTTGAAATACATCCACAGGTATTCCTCCAATTGACTCAAATTATGTCAATTAGCCTATCAGAAGCTTCTAAAGCCATGACATCATTTTCTGGAATTTTCCAAGCTGTTTAAAGGCACAGTCAACTTAGTGCATATAAACTTCTGACCCACTGGAATTGTGATATAGTGAATTTTAAGTGAAATAATCTGTCTGTAAACAATTGTTGGAAGAATTACTTGTGTCATGTACAAAGTAGATGTCCTAACCGACTTGCCAAAACTATAGTTTGTTAACATGAAATCTGTGGAGTGGTTGAAAAATGAGTTTTAATGACTTCAACCTAAGTGAATGTAAACTTCCGACTTCAAATGTATATTTAATTTAAAAAATATATATTTTAGTATTTTACCCCTTTTTCCTCCCCAATTTCAATCTTATCTCATCGCTGCAACTCCCAAACGGGCTCGGGAGGCGAAGGTCGAGTCATGCGTCCTCTGAAACACGACCCGTTAAAACCGCACTTCTTAACACCCGCCCGCTTAAACCGGAAGTGAGCCGCACCAATGTGTCGGAGGAAACACTGTTCATCTGACAACCCAGGTCAGCCTGCAGGCGCCCGGCCTGCCACAAAGAGTCACTAGAGCGCGTTGAGCCAAGTAAACCCACCCCCAGCCTAACCCGGACGATGCTGGGCCAATGGTGCGCAGGCATTTGTGCGCCGCCCTATTGGACTCCTGATCACGGCCGGTTGTGATACAACCCGGGTCTAGTGACTCGTCTTGCACTGCATATTTTAAGTATTTTGATCTTGAACAACGTTTTTTAGAGGTATGGGTAGCGCCATCTTGAATTGCCATGGTAACGACTGATGCTAATGCGTCATTGGTAGAAGTGAGCAATGAATGCTGTAAATGTACATGTGATATTTCATTATTATTATTATTTTTATTATTAGCAAACATTTCTAAAAACCTGTTTTTGCTTTGTCTTTATTGTGTGTCGATTTTGATGAAAAAACAACAACATTTCTTTCATGCTTTTAATTTGTTCCCATTCGGACTCTTTATATATTAGACTATAGAATGTATGCAAGAAGAAATTGACATTGTAAAAGACAATTATTGTAATTATATACAGTGGGGAGAACAAGTATTTGATACACTGCCGATTTTGCAGGTTTTCCTACTTACAAAGCATGTAGAGGTCTGTCATTTTTATCATAGGTACACTTCAACTGTGAGAGACGGAATCTAAAACAAAAATCCAGAAAATCACATTGTATGATTTTTTAATAATTTATTTGCATTTTATTGCATGACATAAGTATTTGATCACCTATCAACCAGTAAGAATTCCGGCTCTCACAGACCTGTTAGTTTTTCTTTAAGAAGCCCTCCTGTTCTCCACTCATTACCTGTATTAACTGCACCTGTTTTAACTCGTTACCTGTATAAAAGACACCTCTCCACACACTCAATCAAACAGACTCCAACCTCTCCACAATGGCCAAGGCCAGAGAGCTGTGTAAGGACATCAGGGATAAAATTGTAGACCTGCACAAGGCTGGGATGGGCTACAGGACAATAGGCAAGCAGCTTGGTGAGAAGGCAACAACTGTTGGCGCAATTATTAGAAAATGGAAGAAGTTCAAGATGACGGTCAATCTCCCTCGGTCTGGGGCACCATGCAAGATCTCACCTCGTGGGGCATCAATGATCATGAGGAAGGTGAGGGATCAGCCCAGAACTACACGGCAGGACCTGGTCAATGACCTGAAGAGAGCTGGGACCACAGTCTCAAAGAAAACCATTAGTAACACACTACGTCGTCATGGATTAAAATCCTGCAGCGCACGCAAGGTCCCCCTGCTCAAGCCAGCGCATGTCCAGGCCCGTCTGAAGTTTGCCAATGACCATCTGGATGATCCAGAGGAGGAATGGGAGAAGGTCATGTGGTCTGATGAGACAAAAATCAAGCTTTTTGGTCTAAACTCCACTTGCCGTGTTTGGAGGAAGAAGAAGGATGAGTACAACCCCAAGAACACCATCTCAACCGTGAAGCATGGAAGTGGAAACATCATTCTTTGGGGATGCTTTTCTGCAAAGGGGACAGGATGACTGCACCGTATTGAGGGGAGGATGGATGGGGCCATGTATCGCGAGATCTTGGCCAACAACCTCCTTCCCTCAATAAGAGCATTGAAGATGGGTCGTGGCTGGGACTTCCAGCATGACAACGACCCGAAACACACAGCCAGGGCAACTAAGGAGTGGCTCCGTAAGAAGCATCTCAAGGTCCTGGAGTGGCCTAGCCGGTCTCCAGACCTGAACCCAATAGAAAATCTTTGGAGGGAGCTGAAAGTCCATATTGCCCAGCGACAGCCCCGAAACCTGAAGGATCTGTATGGAGGAGTGGGCCAAAATCCCTGCTGCAGTGTGTGCAAACCTGGTCAAGAACTACAGGAAACGTATGATCTCTGTAATTGCAAACAAAGGTTTCTGTGCCAAATATTAAGTTCTGCTTTTCTGATTTATCAAATACTTATGTCATGCAATAAAATGCAAATTAATTACTTAAAAATCATACAATGTGATTTTCTGGATTTTTGTTTTAGATTCCGTCACTCACAGTTGAAGAGTACCTATGATAAAAATGACAGACTTCTACATGCTTTGTAAGTGGGAAAACCTGCAAAATCAACAGTGTATCAAATACTTGTTCTCCCCACTGTATGTGTTTTAATATATTATCCAGATAAAAAAGTGGCTGATCACAGAACATTCAAAAACATGTTAGTGAATTGGGAAAAAAGTTAAAATTCAAGTTAGTTTTTTTTTTACAGAGTCTGTCCTCTGTAAATAGAAAGCAAATTGTTCAGGTTACTTTTTTATCCGTTTTAGATGATGGTGATGTTATCTATATGCATGCTTCAGCAACCACATTAAAACCACCGGATGCTATTTACCATTGTTATCAGGGGGGATAGTTTCAGAACACATCACTGTATTCTATACCAAAATGTGGGTTGGGCCCCTCTGTCTGTGAGGCGAGAAAAACATGTTCTTCTGTTTATTTATAAAGCACTCCTTTTAAAACACCCGCCATATATTTCAGCATTAATTTCCACTAGACATACTAATTGTAATAACAGATCACAGTCATAGATTACATTAGAGACGCCTGCAGTCTACACAGATTTGGGTAGAACTGCCTTCAGTTCCTTTGTACATTTTCTGTGGAACAAATTGCAGACCTACCTCAAGCTAGACACTGTGGTGCCCCTTGCTCATTTCAACAATATTTTGTTGATGTTATCTGTGTTTGTTTCTGTTGAATTCTCTGTTTTGCATGTTCTGAGATACAAAATGTCTGTCTGTGTGTCTAAATTGTACATGTCGATATGTTTACACAGGGCACAGCCTTAAAAAAGGGATCTAGGTCTCAGTCTATTTTCCCTGTCAAAATAAAGTTTAAATAAAAAATAAACTTTAAATAAAAAATTCCATAAAATTCTTGAAAATACCACGGTCACTAAAACGTCTGTAACTTATTCTCAGTAAAAGGTATTACTATTCTGATTTCAGATGATCAATCCTTAGAAAATAAGGAAGACAAAATATGCTATGAGTATTTCTCTATCTTCATTAGGAAGTTGTGTAAATGGTAGATGTTTACAGTATACAGTAAACATTTTCACAGATGTATTTTCTTGACTGATTACCATTTGATTGACGTGACACACTTGCATGTCATATCATTTGAAAGGTCTGTTTCTCAGCTTTCAAAATATGTATCACGTTTTCATATATGGCTTGACACCAGCCAAGTATGCTTATTAACATATGCAGAGGTCATGGTCACGGTCAATTCAGGAATTCCAAAACTCTCCTACGGATGATGCAACAATGCCAATATGGCGATTCCCAGTTCCAGTTAGCTGGTGTTCTAAAGCCTATTCTTCCCATTCCCCTTTAATGCTTCAGAATTGGGACAAGGGCAGGGAAAGGGAGGAAATGAGAGGGAATGAACCCTCTTCACTGGGATAGGGAAAGCATCATGACATCAGAGCCAGTCTCGAAATGTGTGTGTGTGTGTGTGTGTGTGTTTGCGCAGGCGTGTGTGTGAGTGTGTGTGTGTGTGTCTGTTTGCCAAATTGTGTGTGTGTGTGTGTGTGTGTGTGTGTGTGTGTGTGTGTGTGTGTGTGTGTGTGTGTGTGTGTGTGTGTGTGTGTCTGACGTATCTACCCTTACCACCCAGCAGAGTCCCTTGAGCAGTGCCCAGCTTTGAACACACACACACACACACACAGTGAAGGTGTGAACAGCGCTGTGACACATATGGGGTCATTTTCACCTTGTCCACCAGCATAGTCAAACACACCACACATGGGGGGGAAACCACCTGCCTGTGTGTATGGTTCCCTCAGGACATATTTAGGGGTTGCACGGACACACAGGGCAGCATGCCACTGTTAAATCTTAAATCACGGATGTCTCTCTGTGTGTGTCTCTCTCTCTCTCTCTCTCTCTCTCTCTCTCTCTCTCTCTCTCTCTCTCTCTCTCTCTCTGACCAGGTGAATCCAGGTTAAAGCTATGATCCCTTATTGATGTCACTTGTTAAATCCACTTCAGTCAGTGTAGATAAAGGAGAGGAGACAGGTTAAAGAAGGATTTTTAAGCCTTGAGACATGAATTGTGTATGTGTGCCATTCAGAGGGGGAAATATCACGAAATTGTACATACTTTCACTTATTTACTTAAGCTAAACACATAGCCTGCTGGTACTTACCCTATTTAAGCTAAGTCAAAACATATAGCCTGCCGGTACATACCCTATTTAAGCTAAGTCAAAACACATAGCCTGCTGGTACTTACCCTATTTAAGCTAAGTCAAAACACATAGCCTGCTGGTACTTACCCTATTTAAGCTAAGTCGAAACACATAGCCTGCCGGTACATACCCTATTTAAGCTAAGTCAAAACATATAGCCTGCTGGTACTTACCCTGTTTAAGCTAAGTCAAAACACATGGCCTGCTGGTACTTACCCTATTTAAGCTATGTCAAAACACATGGCCTGCTGGTACTTACCCTATTTTAGCTAAGTCAAAACACATGGCCTGCTGGTACTTACCCTATTTTAGCTAAGTCAAAACACATAGCCTGCCGGTACTTACCCTATTTAAGCTAAGTCAAAACACATGGCCTGCTGGTACTTACCCTATTTTAGCTAAGTCAAAACACATAGCCTGCTGGTACTTACCCTATGTAAGCTAAGTCAAAACACATAGCCTGCCGATACTTACCCTATGTAAGCTAATTCAAAACACATAGCCTGCTGGTACTTACCGTATTTAAGTTAAAACACATAGCCTGCTGGTACTTACCCTATGTAAGCTAAGTCAAAACACATAGCCTGCCGGTACTTACCCTATTTAAGCTAAAACACATAGCCTGCTGGTACTTACCCTATGTAAGCTAAGTTAAAACACATAGCCTGCCGGTACTTACCCTATTTAAGCTAAGTCAAAACACATAGCCTGCCGGTACTTACCCTATTCTATTCTAATATCACGTATAGCATTCTTAGACAAAGATGAAATCATGTATGAGGAAGTAGTCTGTAGGTCGACTCGTGCTGGAAGGTTGCTAGGTGACTGAGGGCATCATGCATGCCGATGTGTTTCCCTAAATATATCTTGTGAACTTTTTTTAGCACTTGGAGCCAATGAAACTGAATGAAATGATTTGAATAGTTATGCTTCTTGATTATATCTTGTATTACATTATCTCACCCACACATATAGACATCATGCAGGCACACACACACACACACACACACACACACACACACACACACACACACACACACACACACACACACACACACACACACACACACACACACCCTCCGAGCCCTTTCTCAAGCCCCTCTCTTTCTCTCTCTCTGTCCTCTACATAGAAAAGTGTAAAGGAAGGGATCCTATTGAAACAGACCAGCTCTTTCCAGAGATGGAAGAGGAGGTACTTCAAACTGAGAGGCCGGACACTTTACTATGCCAAGGACTCCAAGGTAATTGTGTAATGTATATGTTTATTACACCAATTCGTTTTTTGGGGGGGGGCTTTTAACAATAACAACGGCAAGCTGTAACTTTTTTTCTCATGATTTCTAATGGGAGCGTTGTTGAAGGTCCTATGCAGCCATTTATTTTTTCAAATCATTAAGTACTTTACTGTGATTTTGTTTCAAGCAAAATGGTCAAAGAGAAACAAAAATAGCTTCTTAGCTAAGAGCAATCTCTCAAACAATAATTTTGCTAAGACTCTGTTATTGGCAGAGAGGTTTGGAACTCTCTTTCTTATTGGTCTATTACCTAATTTACCACCTGGTGATGTCACCAGGCAGGCCACGACCCCATCTCATCAAAACAGGCTGAAATTTCAGGCATAATCCAAGTTTTCACAATTCCCCAGTATTATTCCAACCTCGTAGAGTGAGAATATATATAAAACACAGGAAAATTATGTTTTTAAGAGCACTGGGCCTTTAAGACTTTTTTCATTCAGAGAGGATGATTAGATGCTGTCTGTTTTGTCCGTCAGTCTCTGATATTTGACGAGGTGGACCTATCAGACGCCAGCGTGGCCGAGACCAGTACCAAGAACATCAACAACAGCTTCACGGTAACCATGATGACACACCTCTACCGTAACCATGACTATAGCTACACAGTAACCATAATGACTACATATGCTAAACTAGGCAGAAAGCTCAAGATGTATTCTAATTATATTACACTCTAAACTGCTTCACTGCAAAACTATAGGACTTTGTATGTCTTTGTACATCTACAGCACTATGTATTCTTATACAGCCTGTCTCTCCCTCCCTCCCTCCCTCCATCTCTCTCCCTCTTCCTCTCACCCTCTCTCTCTCATCTTTCTCTCTCTCATCTCTCTCTCTCTCTCTCCCTCCCCCCCCCCCCCTCTCTCTCTCCAGGTGATCACTCCATTCAGGAAGTTGATGCTGTGTGCTGAGAGCAGGAAGGAGATGGAGGATTGGATCGGTGCTCTGAAATCTGTACAGAAATGGGAAACTTACGAGGTAAACACTCATCCTCTCATCCCTCCATCCCACCATCCTCTCATGCCTCCTTCCTCTCATCCCTTCATCCTCTCATCCCTCCATCCTCTCACCCTCCATCCCTCCATCCTCTCATCCCTTCATCATCCTCTCATCCCTCCATCCCTCCATCCTCTTATTCCTCTTATTCCTCCATCCCCTCATCACTCCATCCCTCCATCCCTCCATCCCCTCATCCCTCCATCACTCCATCCCCTCAAGCATTTATCTTTTGTTTCATTCTACAGTATTATTCTGGTATTTGCCTGTTCATTTCCAATACATTTAGTGGTAACAGTGGGTACTTCTTATCAACTCAATTTGTAGCATTTAGCATTTAGCATTTTGGTACCATTGGTACAAAATGATGCGTCAGTGTTCTATTTGCTTTCATACAGTAAGGTGAAAACTCTCTCTCTTTTACGCCTTTCATACCAAGACATTTTTCCGCCAACTTTAGCATCCCACCAACTTTTTGCAGACGTTACTTTATAAGCCATAAGACTCCTTAACAAGTAAACATATGGCTACCACATTGACTCTGTACTGGTACTTCCTGTATATAGCCTCCTCACATTGACTCTGTACTGGTACTTCCTGTATATAGCCTCCTCACATTGACTCCGTACTGGTACCACCTGTATATAGCCTCCTCACATTGACTCTGTACTGGTACCACCTGTATATAGCCTCCTCACATTGACTCTGTACTGGTACTTCCTGTATATAGCCTCCTCACATTGACTCCGTACTGGTACCACCTGTATATAGCCTCCTCACATTGACTCTGTACTGGTACCCCTGTATATAGCCTCCTCACATTGACTCTGTACTGGTACCCCCTGTATATAGCCTCCTCACATTGACTCTGTACTGGTACCACCTATATATAGCCTCCTCACATTGACTCTGTACTGTTACCCCAGTATATAGCCTCCTCACATTGACTCTGTACTGGTACCACCTGAATATAGCCTCCTCACATTGACTCTGTACTGGTACTTCCTGTATATAGCCTCCTCACATTGACTCTGTACTGGTACTTCCTGTATATAGCCTCCTCACATTGACTCTGTACTGGTACTTCCTGTATATAGCCTCCTCACATTTACTCTGTACTGGTACCACCTGTATATAGCCTCCTCACATTGACCCTGTACTGGTACCACCTATATACAGTGGGGAGAACAAGTATTTGATACACTGCCGATTTTGCAGGTTTTCCCACTTACAAAGCATGTAGAAGTCTGTAATTGTTATCATAGGTACTCTTCAACTGTGAGTGACGGAATCTAAAACAAAAATCCAGAAAATCACATTGTATGATTTTTAAGTATTTCATTTGCATTTTATTGCATGACATAAGTATTTGATACATCAGAAAAGCAGAACTTAATATTTGGTACAGAAACCTTTGTTTGCAATTACAGAGATCATACGTTTCCTGTAGTTCTTGACCAGGTTTGCACACACTGCAGCAGGGATTTTGGCCCACTCCTCCATACAGACCTTCTCCAGATCCTTCAGGTTTCGGGGCTGTCGCTGGGCAATACAGACTTTCAGCTCCCTCCAAAGATTTTCTATTGGGTTCAGGTCTGGAGACTGGCTAGGCCACTCCAGAACCTTGAGATGCTTCTTATGGAGCCACTCCTTAGTTGCCCTGGCTGTGTGTTTCGGGTCGTTGTCATGCTGGAAGACCCAGCCACGACCCATCATCAATGCTCTTACTGAGGGAAGGAGGTTGTTGGCCAAGATCTCGCGATACATGGCCCCGTCCATCCTCCCCTCAATACAGTGCAGTCGTCCTGTCCCCTTTGCAGAAAAGCATCCCCAAAGAATGATGTTTCCACCTCCATGCTTCACGGTTGGGATGGTGTTCTTGGGGTTGTACTCATCCTTCTTCTTCCTCCAAACACGGCGAGTGGAGTTTAGACCAAAAAGCTCTATTTTTGTCTCATCAGACCACATGACCTTCTCCCATTCCTCCTCTGGATCATCCAGATGGTCATTGGCAAACTTCAGACGGGCCTGGACATGCGCTGGCTTGAGCAGGGGGACCTTGCGTGCGCTGCAGGATTTTTATCCATGGCGGCTTAGTGTGTTACTAATGGTTTTCTTTGAGACTGTGGTCTCAGCTCTCTTCAGGTCATTGACCAGGTCCTGCCGTGTAGTTCTGGGCTGATCCCTTACCTTCCTCATGATCATTGATGTCCCACGAGGTGAGATCTTGCATGGTGCCCCAGACCGAGGGAGATTGACCGTCATCTTGAACTTCTTCCATTTTCTAATAATTGCGCCAACAGTTGTTGCCTTCTCACCAAGCTGCTTGCCTATTGTCCTGTAGCCCATCCCAGCCTTGTGCAGGTCCACAATTTTATCCCTGATGTCCTTACACAGCTCTCTGGTCTTGGCCATTGTGGAGAGGTTGGAGTCTGTTTGATTGAGTGTGTGGACAAGTGTCTTTTATACAGGTATGTAGTTCAAGCAGGTGCAGTTAATACAGGTAATGAGTGGAGAACAGGAGGGCTTCTTAAAGAAAAACTAACAGGTCTGTGAGAGCCGGAATTCTTACTGGTTGGTAGGTGATCAAATACTTATGTCATGCAATAAAATGCTAATTAATTATTAAAAAATCATACAATGTGATTTTCTGGATTTTTGTTTTAGATTCCGTCTCTCACAGTTGAAATTACAGACCTCTACATGCTTTGTAAGTGGGAAAACCTGCAAAATCGGCAGTGTATCAAATACTTGTTCTCCCCACTGTATAGCCTCCTCACATTGACTCTGTACTGGTACCACCTGTATATAGCCTCCTCACATTGACTCTGTACTGGTACCACCTGTATATAGCCTCCTCACATTGACTCTGTACTGGTACCCCTGTATATAGCCTCCTCATATTGACTCTGTACTGGTACCACCTGTATATAGCCTCCTCACATTGACTCTGTACCGGTACCCCTGTATATAGCCTCTCTACTGTTATTTTTAATGTTATTTTACACCCAGATCACACCCCGATTACACCCAGATCACACCCCGATCACACCCAGATCACACCCCGATTACACCCAGATCACACCCCGATCACACCCAGATCACACCCAGATCACACCCCGATCACACCCAGATCACACCCAGATCACACCCCGATCACACCCAGATCACACCCAGATCACACCCCGATCACACCCAGATCACACCCAGATCACACCCCGATCACATAGGTCACTCGTTTTTCCCATTCTAACGTTCAATTTGAATGAATTGATGCCTGTCTGCATGTCTGTATGAACTAAGGGGGGTGTACCTAATAAACTGGCCATTGTGCGTTGAGTGTATGTGTGTGGACTGTGACCGGGGCAGGTGTGCCTTGTCTGTTTAATGAACAAAATAATGAACTATGGATGTAACATAACTCAACTCAAAATATGCCATTCTATTGTTTTGAAAATGCTTTTTATTAGTCTTATAATGTTTCTAAGGCCTAAACAAACCAATAATGGATTTCTTTTGGATGGTGTATATTCAATGGGTTTAATAGAATGGATGCTCACCCACATATGCACATCACTACTACCACACCATATAAAAGGTGTATGCAGGCAAGAATATGATATAAATGGACCTGTCTGTAAGGGGGTCATTTAAACATTGGCCAATTTCTTTTACAGGCAAAATACCGTAAATCCTATGTGAAAGCAGTATTTCTCGCTACCCCTATCATGCTTCCTTTTTGTAGTCCTGTGTGGTTTAGTTGACAAGAGCATGGTTGTCGGTTGAATTCCTACAGGGATTATCACACATTCTTAAAAATGTATTTACTCATTGTAAGTGGATTTGAGTATAAGTAGCATATCCTTCTCTCTCTCTTCAATCTCTCCCTCCATCTCTCTCTCTGCAGGCCAGTCTATTCAATATGGAACACTTCTCTGGGATGCATAACTGGTACGCCTGCTCCCACGCCAGACCCACCTTCTGTAATGTGTGTAAAGAGGCCCTCTCCGGAGTCACCTCCCATGGACTGTCCTGCGAAGGTACACACACATCACCTTCTGTCATGTCTGTAGAGAGGAGGCCCTCTGCAGACTCACATACACACAAGCACACTATTTTCATTCATGCAACTTTACATCCACTTCCTTCAATTCAAAGCAATGAAACAGGTTAAAATTGGATGGCGACTTGGACAGAAGTTGTAGCTAGTTTGCTGGTTTCTACAAACGCTCTCTCTCTCTTTGCCTCGTTCTCTCTCTCCCTCCCTCCCTCCCTCCCTCAGTGTGTAAGTTCAAAGCCCACAAGCGCTGTGCGGTGCGCTCCACCAACACCTGTAAATGGACCACGCTGGCCTCCATAGGAAATGACATTATGGAGGACGACGAAGGGGTGGGTAACACAAAGTATCTTTACACCGCAATGTTTTTTTTCCGTTGACTTAGCAGCATCGTTCTCTCTTCTCATGCTCGTTTTAAACCTAGCTGGTCCGCCACTGCCTCCGCAATATGTTACCAGTGCAAGCGTGGGTTCGATTCAAATCAACTACTATTCCAGTATATCCTCCCTCCTACCTTTCCTGTCCTTTCCTCTCACCTTTCTAGTGGACACGGAATAATATGGAAGATGTGGGACTGTCATACAGTAAGGCTTTAACAATGGAAGGAAAAATGTAAGATATCTTACGTGTGTTCATTTTCGATGTGTGTGTGTGTGTTCACAGGTGTCCATGCCTCACCAGTGGTTAGAGGGGAACCTGCCAGTCAGCGCAAAGTGTGTGGTGTGTGACAGGAATTGCGGCAGTGTCAGGAGACTGCAGGACTGGAGATGTCTATGGTGCAAGGCTATTGTGAGTCTACACACACACACACACACACACACACACACACACACACACACACACACACACACACACACACACACACACACACACACACACACACACACACAAAGTATATGAACATCACTCTTCAAGCCAAAAACACATCACACACTCCATCATAAGCTGTGGTCTCCATAGTGATGCTACAGGATTCTGGGAAGGTGTTAGATCTAAAAGGTCATTGGATGAAAATGTCACCTTTCTAACATTCTAAATACCACCCCTGGTTCATGGTGTGCTGTGTGTGTGCGTGCGTGCGTGCGTGCGTGCGTGTGTGTGTACAGGTGCACAACAGCTGTAAGGAGCAGATGGGAAAGGCGTGTCCTCTGGGTCAATGTCGGGTGTCAATCATCCCGCCCACAGCCCTCAATAGTATCGACTCTGACGGTGAGACACACACCACACTCTCTCTCTCTTTCTCATACCCACACTCACAAACACCATCTTCTTCTTCTTCTTCTTCTTCTTCTTCTTGCTTCTCCTCAGTGACTTTTCCTCCCTTGACCTTGAACTCCTTTTCAAACCAGGGTCAAGGTGAAGTTGCTAGGAAAGGAAAAAGGCTGTTAGGCTAAAATGTTAGTGTCTGAAGAGATTAATATTGACTTCAGGTGTCCGTGGTGTTGAATTTTCACCACACACCTACGACCCCAAATCCCATGTTATTTTTTTTCTTTCTCTCCAGGCTTTTGGAAGGCCACCTCTCCCTCCTGCACCTCTCCTCTCCTCGTGCTGTGTAACTCTAAGAGTGGAGACAACCAAGGGGTTAAGTTTCTAAGGAAATTCAAACAGCTGCTCAACCCTGCACAGGTCTTTGACTTGATGAACGGAGGACCACAGCTGGGGTAAGAGTGACACATCTTGGTTGTGTTATAATGTATATAATTGATAACCTTTGGGTTACGCTTTACTTTAAGCCTGCATGTATAAGGCTTTATTTTTTTAATTTAACCTTTACTTATCCAGTTAAGAACAAATTCTTATTTACAATGACGGCCTAGGAACCGTGGGTTAGCTGCCTTGTTCAGGGGCAGAACGACAGATTTTTGCCTTGTCAGCTCGGGGATTCAATCCAGCAACCTTTCGGTTACGGGCCAAACACTCTAACCACTCGGCTACCTCTATAGCTTGTTATAAGCACGTATGACCCTTTACAATGTCTATTGAAGGTTCATAATACTGGAATTTAGTCAGGATCATTATGAAATTATATTTAGACATTAAAAGGAGGTTATATATATATATCATGACATCTCTTAATGCGTTATAACGACATCAGGGACCACAGATGAGAGTTAGCTATCTAGCTAAATCTGGTGCAATAGCATGTTGTACATAGTCCCTGACAGATAAACAACAACAAAAACTTAAGTCATTATACCTGCTTTAGTAAAGTATTACCAATCTTTTTTATTAATGTTGATAATTTTTAACAATCTTTGACTAATGACTATGAAAAGTGCTCCACTAATTCCACCTCTCTCCTCTACACTGATCCCACCTCTCTCCTCTCCACTGATTCCACCTCTCCTCTCCACTGATTCCACCTCTCTCCTCTCCACCTCTCTCCTCTCCACTGATTCCACCTCTCTCCTCTCCACTGATTCCACCTCTCTCCTCTCCACTGATTCCACCTCTCTCCTCTCCACTGATTCCACCTCTCTCCTCTCCACTGATTCCACCTCTCTCCTCTCCACTGATTCCGCCTCTCTCCTCTCCACTGATTCCACCTCTCTCCTCTCCTTTCTCCCACCCTCTATTCTCTAGTCTGCGTGTGTTCCAGAAGTTTGCTACGTTTCGCATCTTGGTGTGTGGCGGGGATGGCAGTGTTGGCTGGGTCTTGTCTGAACTGGATAAACTCAACCTGCACAAACAAGTAAGTCTAGAAGAGAGAAAGCCAGAGATAGAGAGAGAGAGAGAGAGAGAGAGAGAGAGAGAGAGAGAGAGAGAGAGAGAATGTGGCGAGAGCGAGCGATTCGGACCAGTAACAGTGTTTTCATATGTCTGTGTGTATATGTCTTGATATCTGTTCTTTGTGTTTCATCCCCCTCTCTCCCATCTCTCCCCCCCCCCCCCTCCCTCCCTCCAGTGTCAGCTAGGTGTCCTCCCTCTGGGTACAGGTAATGACCTAGCCAGGGTGCTGGGATGGGGAGGACTATGTGATGATGATGCTCAACTGCTACAGATCCTGGAGAAGCTGGAGAGAGCCACCACCAAGATGCTTGACAGGTAGGAGAGAGGAGAGGGAAGGAGGAGAGGAGAGGAGAGGAGGAGAGGGAAGGAGGAGAGGAGAGGAGAGGAGAGGGAAGGAGGAGAGGAGAGGAGGAGAGGGAAGGAGGAGAGGAGAGGAGAGGAGGAGAGGGAAGAAGGAAAGGAGAGGAGAGGAGGAGAGGGAAGGAGGAGAGGAGAGGGAAGGAGGAGAGGAGAGGAGGAGAGGGAAGGAGGAGAGGAGAGGAGAGGGAAGGAGGAGAGGAGAGGAGAGAGGAGAGGGAAGGAGGAGAGGGAAGGAGGAGAGGAGGGAAGGAGGAGAGGAGAGAGGAGAGGGAAGGAGGAGAGGAGAGAGGAGAGGGAAGGAGGAGAGGAGAGAGGAGAGGGAAGGAGGAGAGGAGAGAGGAGAGGGAAGGAGGAGAGGAGAGGTGTAACAATTTATATGTGCTAGAGCAAGATTTTGAGACTACATTGAATAAAGTGCCGCTAAAAGTTACATAGGCAATTACAGTGTAGTTATGAAAGGTATTTGTATAACTACAATAACGCCATAAAAGGCATTAACAACTCTAAAAGGCATTTACTATCTGAAAGGTATTTATTATCTGAAAGGCATTTTCAACTATGAAAGGTATTTAGTATCTGAAAGGTAATTACTATCTGAAAGGTATTTACTATCTAAAAGGTATTTACTATCTAAAAGGTATTTACTATCTGAAAGGTATTTACTATCTGAAAGGTATTTATTATCTTAAAGGTATTTACTATCTAAAAGGTATTTACTATATGAAAGGTATTTACTATCTGAAAGGTATTTTCAACTATGAAAGGTATTTACTATCTGAAAGGTATTTATTATCTGAAAGGTATTTACTATCTGAAAGGTATTTATTATCTGAAAGGTATTTACTATCTGAAAGGTATTTATTATCATAAAGGTATGTACTATCTGAAATATATTTACTATCTGAAAGGTATTTATTATCTGAAAGGCATTTTCAACTATGAAAGGTATTTACTATCTGAAAGGTAATTACTATCTGAAAGGTATTTACTATCTAAAAGGTATTTACTATCTAAAAGGTATTTACTATCTGAAAGGTATTTACTATCTGAAAGGTATTTATTATCTTAAAGGTATTTACTATCTAAAAGGTATTTACTATCTGAAAGGTATTTACTATCTGAAAGGTATTTTCAACTATGAAAGGTATTTACTATCTGAAAGGTCTTTACTATTTGAAAGGTATTTACTATCTGAAAGGTATTTATTATCTGAAAAGTCTTTACTATCTGAAAGGTATTTATTATCTGAAAGGTATTTACTATCTGAAAGGTATTTATTATCTGAAAGGTATTTACTATCTGAAAGGTATTTACTATCTGAAAGGTATTTATTATCATAAAGGTATGTACTATCTGAAATATATTTACTATCTGAAAGGTATTTACTATCTGAAAGGTATTTATTATCTTAAAGGTATTTATTATAATAAAGGTATTTACTGTCTGAAAGATATTTACTATCTGAAAGGTATTTACTATCTAAAAGGTATTGACTATGATACTGGGACAGGATGTTGAGTCACATCTCATGAACATTAAACTGTAAGTGATAACATACAGAATATAAATCTGGACTTTCCAAACCATATCTTCTAAAACTGGATGAGCAACGTTCTCTATGGTTATCATACTGGAGAAGGATTAAAGTAATCTGTTTAGTCTACAGAATAATCTGATAAATTATGAGGTCAATATGTTGAGTGAGTCAGAATAACAATAATAATACATTTTATTTAACTAGGCAAGTCTGTTAAGAACAAATTCTTATGACGGCCTACCTACAGTGTCAGCTCCTGGAGCAAGTTAGGATTAAGTGCCTTGCTCAAGGACACATCAACAGCTTTTCTTACCTTGTCTGCTCGGGTATTAGAACCAGCGACCTATCAGTCACTGGCCCAACCCTCTAACCGCTAGGCTACCTGCATCCTTAACATAGAGCTCCAAAAAGGTAATCTGTTTAGTCTACAGAATAATCTGATACATTATGAGGTCTAAATGTTGAGTGAGTCAGAATAACTGTCAGTGTCATTTGTCCCGATCTCATTGGTTGATACGCTGCAATTTCCTGGCATTTGACATCAGTGTGTGTTTGTGTTCTCAGGTGGAGTGTGATGACCTACGAGCTGCCTACCAAACCCTATCCCATGGTGAAGGAAGACGATTTTAGTCCCGACTCCCCCTTACAGGTACGTAGGGCTCAGGTTTGAGCCAAAATGACACCACAGTTTCTCACAATACACAAGATTGTCCATGAAACTGGTTGTTTCTTTGAGCCAAAATGACATCATCGTTTTTCTAAAAACACATGCTTTATCATGAAACTGGTTGTTAATAAGTCAGTATTTAGACTATTTGTGTGAAATGCCCGATAATGTATGTGATGTCAACAGAGAGGTATATTTTTCTGGGTGACCTTAATATTGACAAAAATAAGCTTTACAGTACAAACAGAACAGGGACTAAATGATCCATGTGTATTGATCATATCTTTACTAATGCTGAAGAAATCTGCTCTAAAGCAGTATCCACACCCAATCGGTGTAGCGATCATAATATAATAGCCATATCTAGGAGAAAAAAAGTTCCAAAGACTAGACCTAAAATTGTGTATAAACGATCACGCAAATATACATTTTGAAAATTGAGAAATCACGTAACTAAATTAAACAAAGAAGAAGTAACTATAAAGATAAATGATAATAGCGAATGATAGTAAAAAGCTCTTGAATACCTTAAAAGAAAGTCTAGGCAAATAAAATAACTCGGCTCCATCCTTAATTGAGGCAGACGGCTTGTTTATTACAAAACCCTTTGATATTTGCCAAGCACTTTAATTACTTTTTCGTTGACAAGATTAACTTATGCGTGACGTGCAAACAACAAATGCTGAGCCTTCATATACACGCATAACGGACTAAATAATGAAATACAAGCACTGTAGTTTTGAGTTCCGCAAAGTGGGTGTGGAAGAAATTGTTGCTATTTATAAATCAGGACAAGCTATCTGGTACCGACAACCTGGATGGTAAATTGCTGAGGTTGGTAGCGGAATACATTGCGACTCCTGTTTGCCACATATTCCATTTAAGCCTAGAAGACGTTTACTCAGGCCTGGAGGGAGGAAAAGCTTATTCCACTGCCCAAGAATAGCAAGGCAAACAGCCAACCAATCAGCCTATTACAAGTGCTCAGCAAACCTTACAGAAAACACATTAACAACAGGCTTTCAGCATGCTTATAGGGAAGGGAACTTAACATGCTCGGCACCGACACAGATGACTGATGATTGGCTGAAAAAATGTATAGTAAGAAGATGGTGGGAGCTGTTTTCTTAGACCTCAGTGCAGCTTTCGATATCATTGATCATAACCTATTGCTGAAGAAACGTAGGTATTATGGATTTGCATCCTCTGCTCTATCATGGATTGAGAGTTACCTATCTAATAGAACACAGAGAGTTTTCTTTAAAGCTGCAATATGTAACTTTTTGAGCTACTTGACCAAATTCACATAGAAATTGGTAGATCTGTTCTATGTGCTCTATTTCTATGCTTCTCCTGCTTAAGTTTAGTTTTTGCGTATATTTCACAACGGTTTAGATAGTACAACGATTTCTGCATAGCGCATCTTTAATGGAAGCCTCTCTAATTAAAATTTGGTTGTTGTGGTGTACCACAGGGTAGCCTGCTTGGACCATTATTGTTTTCTGTTTTTACTAATGACCTTCCACTGACCTTGAATAAAGCATGTGTGTCTATGTACGCTGAAGACTCAACAGTATATACGTCGGCTAAGACAGTAAAATTAATAAATATATATTTATTTAACCTTTTATTTAACTAGGCAAGTCAGTTAAGAACAAATTCGTATTTACAATGATAGCCTACCTACAGTGTCAGCTCCTGGAGCAAGTTAGGGTTAAGTGCCTTGCTCAAGTACACATCAACAGCTTTTCTTACCTTGTCTGCTCAGATATTAGAACCAGCGACCTATAGGTTACTGGCCCAACACTCTAACCGCTAGGCTACCTGCATCCTTAACATAGAGCTCCAAACAGTTTTAGAATGGTTAACTATATAATAATAGGCTGGCGCTAAATATAACAAAGCATTGTTTTTAGGAAAACTCACTCGCTCAACCCTGTACCTCATCTATCTATTATTGAATAATGTGGCGATTGAGCAAGTTGAGGAGACTAAACTGCTGGTTGTAACCATAGATAGAGAGCTATCATGATCAAAACATATAGACTCAATGGTTGTAAAATGGGAAGAGGTCTGTCCATGATAAGGTGTTGCTCTGCTTTCTTGACATATCAGTCAACCAGTCAGTTCCTATAAGCCCTAGTTTTGTCACACCTAGATTACTGCCCAGTTGTGTGGTCATTTGCGGCAAAGTAAATTGCAGTTGGTCCAGAACAGAGCAGCACGTATCGCTGAGGGCGAATGTCAGTAACATGTATGTCAATCTCTCCTGGCTCAAAGTTGAAGTTGACTGTTGAATGTCCCGAACTGTTCAAGCAGTTGGCACACAGTTCAGACACTAATCGGTACAACACAAGTCATGCAATCAGGTCTTTTCACAGTCCCCAGGTCTAGAACAGAGGCTTGGAAACACCCAGTATTAAATAGACCCCATGACTACATAGAACTCTCTGCCACTCCAGGTATCTCAGCTAGCAATAAAACCATATATAAAAAAAAAAAAGCAGATAGAAAAACACCTTACGTCACTACGGGAACTGTGAAGAGACACAGCCATTTTAATATATTTTGTATTGTAATTTGCACTGTATTATGTAGGTGGGTGGCCTTGCACGAATCCTTGGCTTGTGCGAGCTGGAATGGCTCATGGGGCCGGAGCCATCTCCTGTTTCTGAAGCGTGAGGCAAAGGCAGGATTATGTAGTGTTATGTAGTATTATGTAGTATTATGTAGTGCTATGTACAGTATATTATGTATATTATGTTATTATCGTCCTGTTTGCACCCCGGGCAGAGTAGCTACTAAAAAGTATTCAATAAATACTACTACTTACACTACTACTCTCTGAGACAAAATGAAGCCACAGTTTCTCTAAATGCACAGGCTTTAACATGAAACTGGTTGTTCCGCTCCTCTCAGGTCCATATAAGTCAGTATGCATAGGGCTCCAGTTTGAGCTGAAATACCGACACGATTTCTCAAAATACACCGGCTTCTACGTTTAACTGCTTTTTACTCTCTGAGCAGAAATGACACTACAGTTTCTCACAATACACAGGCTTTTTAATGAAACTGTCATTGCTCTCCCCTCAGGTCCACATCACTCAGTATGCAGACTCTGTGGCCTCCCACCTCACCAAGATCCTGGACTCTGACAAACATACAGATGTCATATCCTCTGCCAAGTGCGTGCAATGTATGCTGGGATAGCCCAGTCCTCCAGATGTGATGGGGGGATGGAGGGAAGGAGGGAAGGAGGAAGGATGAGTGGGAGGGAGGAGGGAGGGAGAGATTGAGAGAGAGGGAGAGTGAAGAAGGAGGAAGAAAAGCAGAGAGAGGGAGTGTCTCTGAAGAGAGAGGGAGGGACTCCTCCACCAAAGGGCTCTGTTCAGTCCCTCTGCCAGCTGGGTCCTTGCACAAGATTAAACCTTACTTAGTACACTACTTGGGGGACATTTGAAATGATTAGACTAGAGACACTACTTAGGGGGCCCCCTTAGCGCTGTAGAGTGTGCTACCTAGGGAACATTGTCAGTGCAATAGGGAATGACATGTCTGCTCTATGCTTATACTGTGTACTTATCTCTCTCTCCTGAAATGTGAAGTACATAATACAGGAATGGAGAAATATATTCACACTCGTACCTCTCCATCTCTCTCTCTCTCTCTCTCTCTCCCTCTATCTCTCTCTCTCTTCCTCCATCCCACTCACCCTCTCTCCCTCTCTGTCTCCATCCCTCTCTCCTGCAGGTTTTTGTGTGGAACGGTGAATGATTTTGTAGCGGAGGTGGGGAGAGCATACGAGAGAGCCACAGAGAACAAGGAGGAGGCAGACGCTATGGCCAAGAAGGTGTGTGTGTGTGTGTGTGTGTGTGTGTGTGTGTGTGTGTGTGTGTGTGTGTGTGTGTGTGTGTGTGTGTGTGTGTGTGTGTGTGTGTGTGTGTGTGTGTGTGTGTGTGTGTGTGTGTGTGTGTGTGTGTGTGTGTTTCTGCGTGCATAAATGTGTGTGACTTATGTAACAGGTTGTATAATGCGGATAACTAGTGGGTAGAAAGAGGTGGGTAGTGGTAGAGGAACATCTAGGTCAATAGAAAATTAAAAATATTGAGGTTTATTCCAAATGGCACACTATTCACTTCATAGTGCGCTACTCTCCTCTCTAACTGTCTGGAAGCAAAGTGTAATATGCGGTATGTTTTATCATGAATATTTTTAAACGTCCACATTTATATTCCAATTTAGTGGATCCTGTTTCTGCAAAATGTACATAAAGTATATATTGTATTGTATTTGTATGTTAACATGCCCGTAGTATAGAGTTCATCCAAACTGAATTTCCTGAAAGCTTAGCAGCTGACGTGGCCCTTAATACAACCCAGACAGACCCATGCCACTCGTAGAAAATAAGGTACAATTGTTACTCTCTCTCTGTGTCTCTCTCTCTTTGTGTCTCTCTCTCTTTGTGTCTCTCTCTCTTTGTGTCTCTCTCTCTTTGTGTCTCTCTCTCTCTCTGTCTCTGTGTCTCTCTCTATTTGTGTCTCTCTCTCTCTCTCTCTCTCTCTCTCTCTCTCTCTCTCTCTCTCTGTGTCTCCCTCTCTCTCTCTCTCTCTCTCTGTGTCTCCCTCTCTCTCTCTCTGTCTCTCTGTCTCTCTCTCTGGGTCTCCCTCTCGCTGTGTCTTTGTCTCTCTCTCTCTCTCTCTCTCTCTCTCTCTCTCTCTCTCTCTCTGTGTCTCTCTCTCTCTCCCTCTCTCTCTCTGTGTCTCTCTCTCTCTGTTTCTTTGTCTCTCTCCCGCTCTCTCTCTATCTCTGTCTCTTTCTCCCTCAGTGTACCCTGTTGAATGAGAAGCTGGACAGCCTGGTGAAGGCTCTGAGTGAAGAGGCTGATGCCCAGGTGGTCCCAGCCGGCAGTGTGCCACCCCAAGACCGGGACCAGGAGAGGGTTACAGACACCCCCGAAGGGGAACCTCGGCCTCCATACAGGTTAGGGTTGGGGTCAATTTGAGTTTACTCTGGAGGAAGTTATTAAAAAAATTAAAAAATAAAAAGCAACTTTAAATGAAATAAATAGCTTATCTTTTTCAGTTGGATGGATTGGCTTTTTTCAATTTTAGAATTGGAATTTCATTTTACTTCCTGAATTGACTTACTTGTATTTGAATTGTCCCCAAACCTGCTATAGGTCCAGAGAACAGCTGATGCTGAGAGCTAACAGTCTGAAGAAAGCATTGAGACAGATCATAGAACAGGCTGAGAAAGGTACAACACACACACACAAACACTTATATATACAGTAGAAACACTCATATACTATATATACAAAAGTATTTGGACACCCCTTCAAATTAGTAGATTTGGCTATTTCAGCCACACCCATTGCTGACAGGTGTATAAAATCAAGAACACAGCCATGCTATCTCCATAGACCTCAGTGACTTCAATGTGGCAACGTCATAGGATGCCACCTTTCCAAAAATTCAGTTTGTCATATTTCTGCCCTGCTAGAGCTGCCCCGGTCAAC
The DNA here is from genome assembly GCA_023634145.1 of Thymallus thymallus. NCBI lineage: Eukaryota > Metazoa > Chordata > Actinopteri > Salmoniformes > Salmonidae > Thymallus > Thymallus thymallus. The sequence goes on from CM042422.1 coordinate 5,286,643, forward strand.
TGTAAGTGCTGTTATTGTGAAGTGGAAACTTCTAGGAGCAACTATGGCTCAGCCGCGAACGGGACCGCAGAGTGCTGAAGCATGTAGCCCGTAAAAATTGTCTGTCCTCGGTTGCAACACTCACTGCAATGTTCCAAACTGCCTCTGGAAGCAACGTCAGCACAAGAACTGTTCGTCGGGAGCTTCATGAAATGGGTTTCCATGGCCGAGCGGCTGCACACAAGCCTAAGATCATCATGCGCAATGCCAAGCGTCGGCCAGAGCCATTGGACTCTGGAGCAGTGGAAACACGTTCTCTGGAATGATGAATCACGCTACAGCATACAATGACATTCTAGACGATTCTGTGCTTTCAACTTTGTGGCAACAGCTTGGGGAAGGCCCTTTCCTGTTTCAGCATGACAATGCCCCTGTGCACAAAGCGAGTTCAATAAAGGAAATGGTTTGTCGAGATTGGTGTGGAAGAACTTGACTAGCCTGCACAGAGGCCTGACCTCAACCGCAACGAACACCTTTGGCATGAATTGGAACGCCGACTGCGAGCCAGGCCTAATCGCCCAACATCAGTGCCCGACCTCACTAACGCTCTCGTGGCTGAATGGAAGCAAGTCCCTGCAGCAATGTTCCAACATCTAGTCGAAAGCCTTCCCAGAAGAGTGGAGGCTGTAACAGCAGCAAAAGTGGGACCAGCTCCAGGTGTCCACATACTTTTGGTCATGTAGTGTATAATTAATAGATATATACACTGTAACACACACACATACAGAAGCACTCATGTACTGAAAAAGACCACATAAAAGCTCACTCGCTCTACCTCTGCCCCCCCCCCCACTCTCTTTCTCACTCCTTCTCTCTCTCTCCAGTGGTAGATGAACAGAACAGGCACACTCATCTCCAGCGTATGTCTTCCATCAAGAGAGAGAACAGTGAGGAACTGAAAGAGACAGAGCCACGTGAGTTACTACAGACACACACACATGAACACCCACACACACACATTTTGAATTCTAAATTCGCCCAGTTTTGAGTCCTATTCTAAAGATGCACTCTAACTTACTTACTTATGTTTGTAAAATCACACATTCTGGTCCATTTACCCATGATGCCTCTCTCAGGTCACGTCAGTTTAAGCCCCTCCTCCTCCTCCACCATCGTCCTGGAGAAACCAGAGAGTCTCAGCCCTCCGTCCTTCAACGAAGAGTAAGTAGTGTGTGTTTAAAAAAATATATATATTGATCTAGAAGTTACATAAAATACCTCAATGCAAGTTTGATTGAATTTAGCACAGTTCACAATCAGTCAGTCTTTGTTGACACAATATCACAGTGAGTGGTTTTACAGTAGAAACGTATAGGCTACTAATTAGTGCAAAAGACAACTCAAGAATTGATATTGGAGAATATTTGTGTTTCCTATGCTGTGTGTCCCTCTACAGTCAGTGCTCAGAGAAGTGTGTAATGAATAACTACTTTGGGATCGGTCTGGATGCTAAGATCTCCCTGGAGTTCAACAACAAGAGAGACGAACATCCCAAGAAATGCAGGTACACGATACCCTCTTATTCAAATACAAACTTTATTGATACACATACCGTGTACACCAAGGCAGAGAAAAAGTAAATAGATGTTAAAATGGTTAAAGTTTTAGCATATCAGGGTACTTAATAATACAATGCATCCTTCTCTCTCTCTGGCTCTCTGCAGTAGTCGTACTAAGAACAAGTTGTGGTATGGGGTGATGGGCACTAAGGAACTGGTACATAAGACATACAAGAATCTGGAACAACGAGTACTGTTGGAAGTAAGGTCACACACGGTCGTCTGACAAATAAATACACACACACACACACACACACACACACACAAAGAAAAACTTCTAAGGAATGAGGAAATATGTTCTAGTCAAGTGTGACTTCTGCCAAATGGCGCTCCAACGTCTTTCTCAGATATTATCAGTACATATTAGAGAGTGATTGGCAATAAGATTGTGTATCTAAATGATCCTACCCTCGGTTCTGTGACCTATATGATAAACAAATGTTATTTTCCCCCTCTCTCGCTCTCTCTCTCTCTCTCTCTCTCTCTCCAGTGTGATGGTGTATCTATGTGTCTGCCTAGTCTTCAGGGTCTAGCTGTTCTCAACATCCCCAGCTATGCAGGGGGAATCAACTTCTGGGGAGGTACCAAAGAGGACAGCGTGAGTTAACACACACTTTTCTTATTCACCGAATAAATAATGTTTACACTTTGCAGCTAGCTTTTAGCTAGCATACCTGTCTTACCTGGTAACTGTGGGTCAGGTTTAATTTCAACAAGTGGCACACTCTTATATGCATTTATTACATTTTTATTTGTGCAAGTAATTCACTTTTTGGTTCTGTTTTTTTTTCTTCAGAATTTTGGTGCTCCGTCGTTTGATGATAAGAAGTTGGAGGTGGTGGCTGTGTTTGGCAGTATGCAGATGGCTGTATCCAGAGTCATCAACATCCAACACCACCGCATAGCACAGGTAACACACACACACCCACCACCGCATTGCACAGGTAACACACACACACACACACACAAACCTTCAATACATGCATCACAGTCACATTTTAAAGTTCTAAAGTCGGTAGGAATTAAATTGAATTGAGCACACTCACATACACATACTGAATCCCTCTCTTGCTCTCCCTTTCCCTCTCTCCCCTCCTCCATCCCCCCTCTCCTCCCTCTCTCCAGTGTCGTCAGGTGAAGATAACTATCCTAGGGGAGGAGGGTGTACCAGTACAGGTGGATGGAGAAGCATGGATCCAACCTCCAGGGATAGTCAAGATCACACACAAGAACAGAGCTCAGATGCTCACCAGAGACAGGGTACGTGTGTGTTTGGGAGGGTATGAGTGTGTGTGGATTGGCAAACCTTTGTTCCAGGTCCAGCTCTGACACACCTAATTTCAATTTATCAAATAATAGTTTGGTTTGTCGAATTAGGTGTGTGAGTGCCGGGCTAGAACAAAAGCCTGCACACCAGGAACACTGCATTAGGGCCACAGGATGTATCTAAAAAACCTCTACGCATCCCATCATGTTCATTCTGTTCATTCTATTTCTATGTTCCAGAACTTTGAGAGGACTCTAACGTCATGGGAGGATAAGAGGAAGATTGACACCTACCGCTCCTCCAGGCCCCGCCTAAACTCTCAGCAGTCAATGGAATACCTCACAGAGGAGGAATGTGCTCAAGTACAGCAACTAGGGATGGTGGCCGACACACTCATCACTAGGTATTCAATTAAATATTTTGTGAAAAATTAATTGAGAAAATATGAAGTGTATATATTTGAATTTACTGAACCTTTATCTTACCAGGCATGTATATTAGGAACACATTCTGGTAGAACTTTATAATAACTCCATGTAAAAAGCAAATAGTTAGCAAATAGTTTATTTATCATTTGGCTGAAATTATACAAATGTTCTGGAGCGTCATTTTAAAGGTAGACTCAGCAATATGTCATAGGTGGACAAAGTAAAAAGCATAGTGGGTAAATTTCCGCAACAACTAAGATCGTTAAAGTGCAATGCTAAACTTCTCAGCTGTTTTGGTCCTGTACCTACCAGAGTGAAGCGAAACCATGCACATGCGCAGATACTGTGTGTGACTGTTTGGGAGCGAAGTCTTGCATCTCACTCATGGCAGTATCTGCGGTGCTGCTTGTGACAATGTCATTTATCTGAATCTACCTTCAAGGTCTCAAAATAGCCTAGAACATATCAATGCTAAAAGAATAAGCATACAAGGATGTTGAAGGAAATATATTGAACACATCCAGAAGGACAACCATCTCTGCAGCACTCCACCAATCAGGGCTTTATGGTAGAGTGGCCAGATGGAAGCCACTCCTCAGTTAAAGATTTAACTCTTTGGCCTGAATGCCAAGCGTCACGTCTGGAGGAAACCTGGCACCATCCCTACGGTGAAGCATGGCGGTGGCAACATCATGCTGTGGGAATGTTTTTCAGAGGCAGGTACTGGGTTCACCTTCCAACAACCCTAAGTACACAGCCAAGACAACGCAGGTGTGGCATTTGGACAAGTTTCTGAATGTCCTTGAGTGGCCCAGCCAGAGCCCGGACTTGAAACCGATCTAACATCTCTGGAGAGACCTGAAAGTAACTGTGCAGCGACGCTCCCCATCCAACTTGACAGAGCTTGAGAGGAGAATGGGAGAAACTCCCCAAATACAGGTGTGCCAAGCTTGTAGCGTCGTACCCAAGAAGACTCAAGGCTGTAATCGCTGTAATCACCAAAGGTGTTTTATAACAAAGTACTGAGTAAAGGGTCTGAATATATATATAGCGAAACAGTCCTGTAGCTTAGCATCCGCTTCATCGGACCACTTCCGTGTGCATTTTATTGTTTACTTGTGGCGGTAAATAGACAGCAACGAAAAATATAGATGAAAACTTGGTAAATAGCATGGTCTGCCGCTTACCATGAGGTATTCTAACTCAGGCAAGAAAAAACTTTAGACTTCCTTAACATTATAGATCGCGCACCAACTGTTGTTAACAAATAGACACTCAGCCCCCCCCCCCCTTCATCTTACCTGAGGCTGCCGTCCTGTCTTGACGATTGATGTTCTTCAGGTCACGTTGATAACATATTCTCGATCGGAGCTTGTCCAGTTTGTTCTCCAGTGTAAATAGTAACAATCAAATTATAAAAACCGTACTATAAGATTTCACCTTTGTTATAACTGTAAAATAATTACGACCATACAGTTAGTGACAGTATGATATTGGCACCCTTTCATATATCTGACGACAGAGAATTTGATCAGAAACGTCCACTGAGTGGCGCAGAGACACAATTCAAATGTTTCCTTTTGCGAGGGTGGAGAAAAAGCAGGACTCCCAATTTCTAACACTTATGGACCCAGAACTTACTCATGCAGCTGACCAAATTACGCAATATTTTAATTCTGGGTTAACCGAGATTACACTGCTCTGTGGAGTGATTGCTTGAAAAGTCAAAATGTTAGCATCTTTGGACTAAAAACATTATTTTACTCAGCATGGCGTGTGTCTGAGGTCACATTACAATAGTGTGACTGTTTTCAAATAAAATGTTTAATGTATTTTCTTTGTATGCTTATTGTTTAATCCTTAAGGAGCATCAGGTACTGCTGGAATGTCTACCAATGGCATGTCCATCTTTTTGTGAGAAATTACATGGGTCACTCAAAACTTTTATAAAATATTTATAAAGTATACATAACACTTTAGATGAGGCCATGCAAAAATATTTAACTAATGATTAGTTAATTGTTTATAGGGACCTACATTAAACATCTTGTGAATTATTAAATACTTTAAAAGTTGTTTATACATGTGTGAATAACTAAGTTACTAACATTTACAAATCTGGAAGTATTTACTAATTTACTAATACATGTTACTAATACATTATAAATGCTTATGTGGAGTTACTATAAAGTGCTACCCATTCCCTAACATACATGTTTCTAAAAAGTAAATATGTTGGGGAAAATGGAGCTCTTACCATTCAATAAGTAGTCATGAAGTCTTTTTTTGGTTATATTTGTTTTTATTTTGATATTTAATACAATGTAATGTTTATTTCCTGTAGGATAAGAGAGGCAGCTAAAACCCATAAACTGGTGGAACAGGAGTTAGCCCATGCTGTCAATGCTAGTGCCATGGTCCTCACGGAAGCATTCCCCTCCAAACCATCCAGTCCTGAGGTAAGACAACTACACTACGCAGCAGCCACTACACTAAACTGCACCACCCAGCAGCCTCTCTAATTGCAATGAACTACACTACCCAGCAGCCACCCGTGGGAACATGAACTACATTAACCAGCAGCCACCCGTTGGGACATTCAACTACACTACCCAGAAGCCACTCTGGGGAAGACACAACTACACTACCCAGCAGCCACTGTCGGGAAACACTTTCAGGGGCCACAAAACTGCACTACCTTGGGTTACGATTAACTACTTACCCTAACCTAGTAGTAGTAGTTGAAATGCTGTAGTACACAATACAAAAGTTTGTGTATGTTTTATCTCTTCAGTGTCTGAGTCGCAGTACAGCAGTGGAGATTGTGAACAGCAGTAAAGTCCTTCAGCTGGAGACCAGGATGCTGCTGGAGGGAAAACTACTGGTATACTATAAACTCTACCACCACACTATAGCATGATTCACACTACAGGACCAACCCCAACAAGCCTGAAATCTAGAACCTGTTTTGCTAACATTCCATTTATTGTACTTCTGGTTATTGCCAAACTGTTTTGCATGACAAGGAAGTGGGAAGGAGTGGAATGATAGCAGAACAGTTCCCAGGAACCAGGCTAAACGCAAACCATACTGTGCTGGATCAGACATTTTATTTTCACATTGTCCGTCCCAGCAAACATGGTGAATTCGTAAACAGACCAACCCAGTGCAGATTGGCTAATTAGCTCAGTTCTGTTTTGTTTGGCTCGGTAGTGTGAAAAAGGTTTACTGATAGATAATGTATGTATGTCTTATCTGTATGTCTTATTGGTCTCTCCTTCTCCCTCTCTCCTCCCCCCCATACGTTTTAGCTGGACTCTCCCCAGGAAGAGGACCTTCTCTCTACTCTCAACTCTCTGAGTGCTGAGCTCCACAAGCTAGAAGACATACACTGGATCTGCCCTGCCATGCACTGCTCAGAGGAAGTGGATGTGAGTGTGTGTGTGTGTGTGTAAGGCAGGGTTTCCCAAACTCGGTTTCTCTGGACTCCAAGGGGTGCACTACAGAGGTGATTTAAATAATAAACTAATCATCAAGCTTTGATCATTTGAATCAGCTGTAGTGTTAGGGCAAAAACCAAAACGTGCATCCCTTGGAGTCCAGAGGACTGAGTTTCAGAAACCCTGGTGTATGGGTTTGTGTGTCTTTGGTTAAGTTTTCTGCTCAATTCGTACCAGACCTGGGTTCAAATACATGTGTATTTGAGTATGTGTTATTTAAGAGATTTTCTTCTGTGTTTTTTTTCTATTTTTATTTGAGTATTTGAAGGGTTATTTGTCAAAACTATAATAGAGAATGCATTGTTAGCACATACAGTCTGAGGATATCTCAACCAAAGTCAACACCATAGTCAACGATAACGCCAATAACATGGTTGTTGCCTTTGCTAATTTTGAAGACGACACATCCTCTGAAGAATAGTACTGATGATGAAGTGGAAGAAGGTCTGCAACCTGTAAGTTCCCATGGCCTTGATGAATTTCACTTTCCACAGCTTGAAAGATGCTTTTCTCACACACTACAGCTCACCATGATAGACGGCCATAAATCTGCAGATATCCACACCAAAGCCTCAAACACTGTCTCCCACTACAGCAAGTCAACATTTGCACAGGATCTCCTTGAAGGGGACAATCGTCTGCAACCAGCCACAAGGTAGAACTCTCAACTGAAAATAATTTGCTTAGTTCTCAATGCGGATGAAGAAAAGCTTGACACACTGCCTGTCACCAAGCTATCTACAGTGCCAAGAAAAAGTATGTGAACCCTTTGGAATTACCAGGAGTTAGGTAACCTGGAGTCCAATCAATGAGACGAGATTGGAGATGTTGGTTAGAGCTGGCCTGCCCTATAAAAAACACTCACAAAATTTGAGTTTGCTATTCACAAGAAGCATTACAAAAGTATCTCTAAAAGTATTGATGTTCGTCAGTCCGCGGTAAGACAAATTGTCTAGAAATTTAGAAAGTTCAGCACTGTTGCTACTCTCCCTAGGAGTGGCCGTCCTGCAAAGATGACTGCAAGAACACAGTGCAGAATGCTTAATGAGGTTAAGAAGAATCCTGGAGTGTCAGCTTAAGACTTACAGAAATCTCTGGAACACGCTAACATCTCTGTTGACGAGTCTACAATACGTAAAACACTAAACAAGAATGGTGTTCTGTCAAAATATTCTGTGGACAGACTAAACTAAAGTTGAGTTGTTTGGAAGGAACACAGAACACTATGTGTGGAGAAAAAAAGGCACAGCACACCAACATCAAAACCTCATCCCAACTGTAAAGTATGGTGGAGGGAGCATCATGGTTTGGGGCTGCTTTGCTGCCTGGATAGCTTGCTATCATCGACGAAAAGATGAATTCCCAAGTTTATCAAGACATTTTGCAGAAGAATCTACGGCTATCTGGCCGCCAATTGAAGCTCAACAGAAGTTGGGTGATGCAACAGGACAACTGGCTCTAAAGGTGCCCAAGAGGAGCATCCCCAGTCCAGGTCCGGTCGTCTACTCCACCCTCATGCCAGAGCAGTCCCCTCCACCGGTACCCAGTCCGGGTCCGGTAATCTACTCCTCCTCCCTACCAGAGCCATCCGCTCCTCCGGTGCCCAGTCTGGGTCCGATCGTCTACTCCACCTCCATGCCAGAGCAATCCGCTTCTCTGATGTCCAGTCCGGGTCCGGACCTCTGCTCTACTCCCCGCACCCGAGCTCCAGTGCGTGTGCCTAGCCAGGTGCTTCCTGTGCCTGCTCCACGCACACGACCTCCAGTGCGCCTCCCCAGTCCGGTACGACCCGTGCCGGCTCCCCGCACCCAACCTCCAGCGAAGGTCAGCAGCCCTGAACCTCCAGCGAAGGTCAGCAGCCCTGAACCTCCAGCGAAGGTCAGCAGCCCTGAACCTCCAGCGAAGGTCAGCAACCCTGAACCTCCAGCGAAGGTCAGCAGCCCGCAACCTCCAGCGAAGGTCCGCAGCCCGCCACCTCCAGCGAAGGTCCGCAGCCCGCCACCTCCAGCGAAGGTCCGCAGCCCGCCACCTCCAGCGAAGGTCCGCAGCCCGCCACCTCCAGCGAAGGTCCGCAGCCCGCCACCTCCAGCGAAGGTCCGCGTCCCGCCACCTCCAGCGAAGGTCAGCGTCCCGCCACCTCCAGCGAAGGTCAGCGTCCCGCCACCTCCAGCGAAGGTCAGCGTCCCGCCACCTCCAGCGAAGGTCCGCAGCCCGCCACCTCCAGCGAAGGTCCGCGTCCCGCCACCTCCAGCGAAGGTCAGCGTCCCGCTACCTCCAGCGAAGGTCAGCGTCCCGCCACCTCCAGCAGTCCGCTCCACCGGTACCCAATCCGGGTCCAGCCGTCTGCTCCGCTTCAGAGCCTGAGCAGTCCACCCCACCGGTGCCCAGTCCGGGCCCGGTTTATTGCCCAGCTCCATGGCCGGAGCCGTTTGTCCCACCGGTGCCCAGTCCGGGCCCGGTTGTTTTCCCCGCTCCATGGCCGGAGCCGTTTGCCCCACCGGTGCCCAGTCCGGGCCCGGTTGTTTTCCCCGCTCCATGGCCGGAGCCGTTTGCCCCACCGGTGCCCAGTCCAGGCCCGGTTGTTTACCCCGCTCCATGGCCGGAGCCGTTTGCCCCACCGGTGCCCAGTCCGGGCCCGGTCAAATCTCCCGCTCCTTGGCCGGAGCCGTTTGCCCCACCGGTACCCAGCCCGGGACCGGTGATAAGAAAGGGGCATGGGACAAAACTGTCCAACTCACCGGAGCCAGAGCCGCCCCCGAGGGACTAGTCTTCCCTCCCATTAACCCCCCCTGTTTTGTGTGTTTTTTTTTGGCGTCCGGGAGTCCGCGCCTTGGGGGGGGGGGGTACTGTCAGGCTCTGGTCATAGAGAAGCCTATTTGCTTCTCTATGTAGCTATGGTCAGAGTCTGACAGTGTCTTTCTTTTCTGTTTCTGTGTCGGGTTGGGGTGGATCCCTAATTGGAGGCAGCTGCACCGCATTGTCTCTAATTAGGGATTCCATATATGTTGAGTCTGTCCTTCACTCTGGTGTGGGTTGATATCGATGTATGTCGCAGTCACGGTGAAGTAAGTGTGTTTATTTACGTCCGTCCATTTGTGTGTTTTATGAACGTGACGGTAGTCTATTCGTGTTTTGTGTTGTAATAGTTCGTCATTTTGTTTTACTATATACATAGTATTTTTATATTACATAGTATAAATAATAAAACAATGTCGAACTACTATCCCTGCGCTGCGCCTTGGTCTCTCAATGCACCCACTCGTGACAGTGATGAAACAGTGAAATAAGACCTATACATGTTAAGGTTAGTTGTTATTTCAAATAAAACTACTATGTACATTCACAACTATTTTAAAATATATTCAAATAGTTCAAATATTTTGGGGAAAATACCATCATTCAAATACTTCCAACGATATCTATTTGAAGTAATTGTACATTTGTATTCAATCTCAACATTATTTCTCTCTATCCTTCCTCTTTCTGTTCCTCCCTCCCTCTTTCCAGGACTCTGTGAGGGTGAGTGGTAAGAGTAGCATGAAGCTAAAGATGATGCCCAAGGTGAGGAAGGAGAGAGAGAAGCTTCACAAGCAGAGGTCCAACAGCTCTCTGTCGGGTAAGGTTCCAGGCGAGTCCACTGTTTGTGGCCTAACCTCCATACAACCACAGCCACACTAGTACATAGTGGCCTGGTCCAACAGCTCTCTGTCGGATAAGGATCCAGGCGAGCCCCCTGTTTGAGGCCTAACCTCCATGCAACCACTTCCACAGCTTAGTACATTGTGGCCTGGTGCAACTGTCAGGTAAGAGTCTAAGCGAGTCCCCTGCTTCACGGCCTGCTGGGGAACTCCAGGCCCCTGATATGAATACCACTGGCCTGCTCTAAATGCTGTGTAGCTGTATATTGTAGCTTCTGTATGTTTATTTTCTCTTATTCGGTTTATCACCTATGCATGCTCGTGGATTCGTGAACTTTGTGTCCTTGTCAGTGGTGGCTGGTGGCACTTTAAATCGAAGAACGGGCTCATAGTAATAGCTGGAACGGAATGAATTGAACTGTATCAAATACATTGATTTCATGTGTTTGATACCATTCCGTGAACTCCATTCCAGACATTACTATGTGCACGTCTCCCCTCACCAGCCTCTTCTGGAATGTGAACTTTCGGTGTCGGTGTGTTTTCTTTCTCTGTCTTTTGTTTCTGTGTGTTTCTTTGCGCTGGTCTGTCTGTGTGCATGAGTGTGTGTATGTGTCTGTGTGTGTGTCTGTGTGTGTGTTGCTATAGCGGAGAGGTGGGAAAGTGAGGAGGTAGCTGCGTGGCTGGACTCTCTGGGGTTAGGGGAGTACAGAGAGACTTTTCTCTCCAGGGACATCCAGGGCTGCCAGCTCTCACAGCTGCAGCGGCACGACCTCAAGGTACAGGAGGATCATTGAGTTTAGGACTAGGCAGCCATTTTGGGTCTAAGGTGCAGTGTTATGTCCTTGAGTGTGGGATGTTGTAATCAATTTAAAAAGTGACATTTATGCCTTATGAATGTAAGCTATTCTGTTTTATACTGAACAAAAATATAAACGTTGGTCCCTTGTTTCATGAGCTGATATAAAAGATCCCAGAAATGTTCCATACACAAAAAAATATTATTTCTCTCAAATGTTGTGCACAAATTTGTTTACATCCCTGTTAGGGAACATTTCTCCTTTGCCAAGATCATCTATCCACCTGCCAGGTGTGGCATATCAAGAAGCTGATTAAACAGTATGATCATTACACAGGTGCACCTTGTGCTGGGGACAATAAAAGGCCACTAAAATGTGCAGTTTTGTAAACACAACACAATGCCTCAGATCTTTCAAGTTTAGAGGGAGCGTGCAATTGGCATGCTGACTGCAGGAATGTCCACCAGAGCTGTTGCAAGAGAATTGAATGTTTATTTCTCTACCATAAGCCGCCTCCAACGTCGTTTTAGAGAATTTGGCAGTATGTCCAACCAGCCTCACAACCACAGACCACGTGTAACCACGCCAGCCCAGGACCTCCACATCCGGCTTCTTCCCCTGCAGGATCATCTGAGACCAGCCACCCAGAGAGCTTATGAAACTGAGGAGTATTTATGTCTGTAATAAAGCCCTTTTTGTGGGGAAAAACTTATTCTGATTGGCAGCCTATGCCCTCCCAGGCCCACCCATGGCTCAATCATGTGAAATCCATAGATTAGGGCCTAATTAATTTATTTAAATTGACTGATTTCCTCATATGAACTGTATCTCATTAAATCTTTGAAATTGTAGCATTTTGCGTTTATATTTTGGTAGAACGACTTGCTTACTCATTGTAGAAAGATGATACCCGCGTTTCCCACTTTGGAAGTATCAGAATCAACCAATAGGAAGCTCTACACAAATAACTCACATTCATTTTAACTTGGAGTTCCTGAGTTTTCGACATGATGTGAACGCGGCCAGAGACATCATGCCCATCGGGGTTACAGGGACATGTGCCCCCTCAAATTTGTCCTGTAAAAATAATATATACAGTCATGTGAAAAAGCCCCATGGAAGTTCTCTTCTTTTTTTTTATTTTACATATTTGGACAGATGAATATATTATCTTCACTTCAACACTACTGACAGATAAAGGAAACCTAATTTAATAAATGACACTGAAAGATTATACTTTGCAATCATTTATTAATAAAGAAATTGACAGATATGTAATTCCATAGTGCAGAATAAATAGGTCCACCTCTAGCTTCAATAGCTTGTTTCCCCCTTTGGCTGAAATAACTTCATGTAGACGTTTCTTGTAACTGTCTATCAGTCTCTTACATCGACTGTCCACTCTTCTTTACAGTACTGCTTCAACTGTGTCATGTTCCAGGGCTTTCTTGCATGCACGCCCCGCTTCAAGTCTCCCCACAGCATTCCGATAGGATTGAGATCTGGGTTTGACTCGGCCGTTCCATAACCCTCCATTTCTTCTTCTTGAGCCGTTCTGTTGTAGCTTTGCTTTTGTGTTTTGGGTCATTGTCCTGTTGCAAGATCCATGTTCGGTTCAGCTTCAGCTTTTTGACAGATGGCCTCAGATTCTCCTCAAGAATTCTCTGGTACAATATAGAATTCATGGTTGACTCAATGATGTCTTGTTGGCCCTGAGGCAGCGAAGCAGCCCCAAACCATAATACTACCGCCTCCATGCTTTACGGTTGGTATGAGGTAGTGTTTTGTTTTCACCAAACATGGCATCTGGCATTGCAGCCAAACAACTCCACCTTTGACTCATCTGTCCAGAGCACATTGTTCCAGTAGTTTTGGTCTTTACACAGGTGTTGTCTGGCAAACCTCAGTCATGTCTTGATATAATTTTTTGAGAGCAGAAGCTTCTTCCTTCCTGACCTCCCATGTAGGCCAAGTTTGTGCAGTCTCTTTCTGACAGTTGACTCATGCACTTCGACATTGATTGTGGCAAGAGAGGCCTGTAGATCCCTTGAAGTTACCCTGGGGTTCTTAGAGACTTCTATGAGCATCTTTCAGTCAGCTCTAGGTAGATTGCCAGTGGTCTGGAATTTTCTCAATTTGTAGATGAGCCGTCAGACAGTGGAATGATGTACTTCGAATTGCTTGGGCAATCAATAATCTTTCTTCTGAGGGCCTCGGGTAGGTCTTTTGATCTTTGAATGATGTGTTACCACACACCCATATGGTTAAGACCAAACCAGACAAATTGTCTTATCTTTATGGAAGGCTGGACCCTCCTAAGTTTCTCTCTAATGTTTTCTAATCATTTGCACTTTTTTTGGTACCTAATTCAAATTTGAGCAATTTAATGTGATGGTAAAGGTAGGGGTGTACTAACCTTTTCTGCATAAGGAAAATGCATTTTTGTTTATTTTAATTGCATAACATTCTCAAAGTAAACATTTTTGTGTGTGATTTGTTAAATTGGGTAACCTTTATCAATGAATGTGGTGGGAATTTAGCTCAAATATCCATGTGTCCAAATATGTAAAAACAAAAAACAGTGGGGTGTATTGGAATATTACTCACTCAAGGGTTTTTCTTTATTTGCACAATGTTTTACATTGTAGAATAAAAGTGAAGGCATATGGCATCATGTAGTAACCAAAAAGAGTGTTAAACAAATCAAAATATATTTTATATTCAAATAGCCACCCTTTGCCTTGATGACAGCTTTGCACACTCTTGGCATTCTCTCAACCAGCTTCATGAAGACCGCCACAGGAATGGAAGACCCAGAAATACCTCTGCTGCAGAGGATAAGTTCATTTGAGTTACCAGCCTCGGAAATTGCAGCCCAAATACATTTTTCACAGAGTTCAAGTTCATCTCAACATCAACTGTTCAGATGAAACCAGAATAGAAAGAGGAGTGGGAGGCCCCGGTGCACAACTGAGGACAAGTACATAAGTGTCTAGTTTGAGAAACAGACGCCTCACAAGTCCTCAACTGGCAGCTTCATTAAATAGTACCCACAACACACCAGTCTCAACGCCTGTAATCGAACACACAAACGCTGATGCTCCAGATACTCAACTAGTATAAAGAAAGACAGTTTTCAGCTGTGCTAACATAAATGCAAAAGGGTTTTCTAATGACCAATTAGGCTTTTAAAATGATAAACTTGGATTAGCTAACACAACGTGCCATTGGAACACAGGAGGGATGGTTGCTGATAATTGGCCTCTGTACGCCTATGTAGATATTCCATAAACAATCAGCCGTTTCCAGCTACAATAGTCATTTACAACATTAACAATGTCAACACTGTATTTCTGATCAATTTGATGTTATTTTAATGGACAATAATGTTTAGCTTTTCTTTAAAAAACAAGGACATTTCTAAGTGACCTGTAATACTACTACTAATTTGATGAAGATGTCTTTAGCTAGCCCAGATTGGGAACTATCCTAATCTCCTAATCTCCTAACCTCATAACTAGCTACCAAGAAGCCATTTTATCAATCAAGTTATAGCAGCTAGCTTGACTAACTACAGTATGTTAGCTGGCATGCCTACTGGCAAGGTTGGTAGACTTTAGAAAAGCAAGCAATAACTAAGTGTACTGAATAAGACTCAAATTCCTTTCAATCTTTTACCCAGATTTTAGCAGAGAAGCATATTTAGTTTTAGAAAGAACGCTCAATAGGTATGCTTAGATATGCAGAAAAATATACATTTTTGACATAGCATAAGGATTGTCTCTAGATTTCAGGATACATAACGCCTCTGAACGCTGCACAAGTTACTTAAATTGATATAAAGGGTTAAAATTCATGAAAATGACAGATTTTGCAACACAGTGAAACATTCATGAAACATTGTGTGAAAAGGAGAGACTGATTGTCTGTCTGTCTGTCTCTCTCTCTCTCTCTCTCCCACAGGATCTTGGGATATTAAAGGTGGGGCATGTGAGACGGATCCTTCAGGCAATTGAGGAACTTAACGAGGAGGCTTAACGAGACACCTGTCACTATAGCAACTGGGGTGGGGGGCTAAATTATTCAACGATTCAATGACCCTCTCCCCATTCAGCTATCACTTCCTCCTTGACTCTCAATATTCTCCATTTTGTAATCAGGGAGGAGTTGTTTAACGAGGGGGCGTGGCTTTGCATTGTATCACCGTTTGGTGTTCTGTTATTGGTCCCTGCTGACCAGGGAGGTGGGCGTGGCTTCTTGATAGGGAAAGTGGCCAATCAGAAAGAAGAGGAAAGGCTAGAGTCTCTTAGCAGCTTTTGTTTCCTTGACGACACAATGTGTTTACGTAGGCGGCGCTGTCCTTTGCATGACGGGAGCGGACATTTTGTTTTTATTTCTTCTTCTTAGATAACTCCTCTTTTTGGGTTTAGGCTACCCTTCTCCTTTTCTCTTTCTTTCTTGACTTTCGGGGCAACTTAAAAGGACTTTTTAGTTTCCTCGAGAAATCTGAAATTTGAGGACAACAACAATAACAACGAAAACAAAAACCAACAATGTAAAACAACAACTTAAAAATGTGCAAAAAATGTATATTGAAGGGTCATATTGAGGAATGTAATACATGTGGACTGAATATGATACTAATATATTGGCCTTGCTAAAGTACTTACCATAATATCTGTAATATATGTACTGTAGAAGCTTATGTCCAGCTACTACAGTACGTACTGTAATATCTAAGCCTCTATGACCATCAATGTGTCCCTGCATGCCTTTCTAGTTGGATGAAGTAGCCCCTAGACACTGAGCTAAGGTCCGTCTAAGATCTGCATTATCCGTCCTTATGGTTATGTTTAGGTTTTGGGGAAGGAAAGTTGATCCTATATCTGTGGTTAGGGGTAACTTATATCTTCCCTGACCCCTACGCTGGAATGTAAATGCAGTGAGATTTTTTTATTTTTCTGTTGTAGAGATTGGGTAACATTTTATTTTGAAGGTCTGGTTATAAACTGCTTATAAACTGTTAATAGATAGTTCATATATAGTTTTTAAACCATTAGTTAACCACTATATCATTCTATATTTATTCATATATGTATGACTAATAGTAGTTTCGGATGAAAAAATGTGTATATAAATTACAAAGACCAGTATTCCGAATCATATATAGCTAAACCATGAACAGATAAGTTAAGTTGTATCATTAAGTTAAAATAACATGTATTTAATTCATTTAATACTGTATTAGCCATTTAATAGCTAAGTAATAGTGTTTGTTATCAGTTTATTGCCTTCCAGATAAAGTGTTAGCTATGATTGTGCTACTGTACCAATAGCGTGCTTGTCCTGCTGTTATTGCTAGAGGCTTTAGTGATGTACCTGTACATGTGTGCCAAGTTTCGTACCCAGCGCAGTGGTTTTAAAAGACATACGACGATTGTGTGTGTGTGTGTGTGTGTGTGTGTGTGTGTGTGTGTGTGTGTGTGTGTGTGCAAACGACACTGTGTGCCTGTGTGTTTCAAAGAAGTTCACTGTATCTTGCCTTGCACTTTACAAAGCGAAACTTAAAGACAGAATGTGTGTGTGTGAGCGACGTGTGTGTTGTAAAGTGATCGATCACTTGTGTTTCTATTGCTATGAAAACGGTCCCTCACTTGTATTTATGACAAATCTATACAGAGATCAATGTGTGCTAATCATGTGTAATATATAAATATAACCAAACGAATGTTAAAGTATATATATATATATATATATATATATATATATATATATATATATATATATATATATATATATAAAAAATATATATTAAATATGTTTATTCACTTGTCAGGGGTTGTTCTACTGTACATGTTCTCAGGGTTGCAAAATTCCAGTAACCTTTTCAAAATTCCCAGGTTTTCTAGAAATCCCGGTTGGAAGAATTCCGGACTTTCAAGAGGGAATATGCAGAAAACCCAGAAATCCTCTGAGGATTTTTGGAAACCCAGGAATTTTGGGAAAGTTTCCAGAATTTTGCAACCCTAATGTTCTCACTTTACACATCCTAATCTCATGGAAGACTGGATTCTAAAAAATGTTGCTTCAACGTTACTTCAATGCTATGCCAACGATTCCTTAGCTCCTGTTAGGATATCGGTATTGAACAGTATTGAATCTTGTGCGACATAAAATATATAGTGGTCAACTGCCAAGGTACTGAGAGGTATAATGAACAATGGAACAACAACGCAACAGCAACGTAACGATCAAGTCAAGAGGAAACGTTTTGTTGGACAACATGTATGTAACATTTAATATGCCACGGTTGTGTAACAGTATTTGACGGCAAGTTTTTTGGAACGCACTCTTAGAGACCGCACTGGATGCTCAAAGCTGGACTCGATGTTGCACGTTGTTTGTTCAAAGATGTTTAATAATAATATTGTGCTGTTAATTCGTTGTACTGGTTGATCTCTGTAACCAGGCTGGAAGGTCAGCCTTTGGGCCTAAAAATTATTCCTTAAAAGTCCTAAGTGTCAAGACGTTGTATATTATACTGTTTAATGGTATAAATTGATAAGGAGGGATGTTATTGTGAATCAAATCTTGAATTGAATCTTGAATTGTGATCAAATCTTGAATTGTGAATCTTTGAACTCATCATTATGTATTGAACTTGATTGAGTGTTGCAAATATAAATACATTATGCTCCATCTCAGAGCCAAACCGTTATTTTGACAGTTTACTCTAAAAAAATGTTTGTTGCCAATAAGACAGGAATCATGCAGGCTATGATTTTACTGTTTTACTGCATATGATTATCATCAGTGAATTTAGGCCGGGATACAATCAAAGGTGCGTTGTCGAAAAAACGCACTGCACTTTTTAAAGGTAATTTACGCTTGAGATGATATCAACCGTGCAGCACCCTTCACGACAGCACCCTTCGATTGAATTCCGACCCTAGCCTATTTATTTGTGCTAACCATGTCCCAGAACCCAGCGAGAGAGAAAGCATTCGCTGGCTGCTAGCAGGAGGCTGAAATAAAGTGTGTCCATCGCTGTTGGAGTCGTGTGTGTGTGTGTGTGTCCCAAGTGCGACACAATGCACGTTAGACAAATGAAGTTTTTCTTTGTTTTAATAAATATCACAGCACAGCATCACAAACAAGTCACATTCAATCAGCAAGTATGTAGAATGGACAGATTGACTTTTCAATACAGTAGGCCGTTCTTATTTAATTACAATGAAACCATAGTACGGTGTCCATATTAGGACATTGATTCTGACCCAAATTTGTCTGATAACAGACTTCTGTTACCAGACAATGGCCTAATATGGACACCGTACTAGAGGGTAGAAGACAATGAACACTCATCTATGACAGGTTGATATTATTTATTTGTATTCATGCACAGTAGAGATACATAAAACAAATCCTTCTATCAACAACGTATTCTTCTAACAACAATCAATCTCACAGCCAGTCAGACCATCCTCTTGACCTTTACCGTCTTGACGGACAATAGACCAACCAATTTAATCTAACTCGGGCATCTCATCCTCTTCTGGAAGATTCTGGATGATCTGCGGTTTCTCCCACTCCTCCTCTGAATCACTGATGTCATCGTCGTCGATGTCCCTGTCCCACTGACTGGGGTCGTCGGCTTCATCGGTGTAACCTGTAATAGAGTGAGTCAGCGTTTTGATTATGGCAGTGTATAGACTGGCAGAAAATGAATGGTGGCTAACCCAATGTTAGCGTTTACGCCTTTCCCTTAAACTCAATTTACTGAAGCCATACCTTAACCTTAACCTAACCCTTGTTCCTAAATGTAATCTTAATCCTAACATATTTATTTCGACCCCAATGCCTAAATGTACGTTTTCGTTCGACACTTTCTTATAATCACAAGATAAAACAACGTAAAGAGGGATGTTTACAGTACCCATGTCCAGGGGTTCTGGTTCTGGTATGAACTTGGGGTCCTCTAGTTTTCCCCAGGCCACAGCATCTGCCTTACAGAGCGACACTTCCACCTTAGAGGGAACCATATTGACCCCACTGTTGGCTACATCCGCTACCTAGAGTAGAGGTGGGTATAGTTGTTGGTTGGTGTTTAGAGAGGAGAGAAGGAGAAATGGAGACAGGAAGAGGAAATAGAAAACGGAAACACAAGCATGAAATAAAGAGTAATGTACAGAGAGAGGGGGAAAACAATTAAAAAACAGGTCCTTCCTGCCGCCGGCTATTAGACTATTTAATGCCTCACCTGGGTGCCGTGCCATCGGCAACATAGACCTGGAACTGTTGGGGTGTTAGGACCTAGTTTAACAATTATGCATCCATCCGTGAGTAACTCTGGTCTGTAATCACTCATTCACTCAGGACCTATTTATTCATACAGGTCTGTATATACATACTCATGTACAGTTGTTATATCATATCACGTGCAATATTGTAAGTAATTCTTGGACTTAACTTACGTAGTCATTCACTCAGGAATGCATATTAGTATCCTGTCAGTTGTATATTTTTTCATTGCTTTTAGTATATCGAATGTGCAATACGTGTATTTATCTGTAATTAAACCCTGCGCACTAAGGACTGTATTTTAAGGGAATTATTATTATTACCCTAAATTATGCGGCAGGTAGCCTAGTGGTTAGAGTGTTGGGCCCGTAACTGAAAGGTTGCCGGATCGAATCCCCGAGCTGACAAGGTATAAATCTGTCGTTCTGCCCCTGAACAAGGCAGTTAACCCACTGTTCCTAGGCCGTCATTGTAAATAAGAATTTGTTCTTAACTGACTTGCCTAGTAAAATAAAGGTTAAATAAATAAAATAAAATAAAATATCATACGCAATTTTAGCTATTTAAGTATCTCTTGCTGTCATTTACCTGTACAGTTAATGTAACCATGCAAATATTCACTTACCTGTAAATTTAACTGTACAATTCTCTGTACAGTTAATTTAACCATGCAAAATATTCACTTACCTGTAAATTTAACTGTACAATTACCTGTACAGTTAATTTAACCATGCAAAATATTCACTTACCTGTTCATTTAACCGGACTGTATATTAAGTAAACTATTATTACCCTCACTTATATCATACGCACATTTAGCTATTTAAGTATTTCTCTGCCATCGACCTGTATAGTATAGTTAACCATGCAAATATTCCTTATTTACCTACAGTGGGGAGAACAAGTATTTGATACACTGCCGATTTTGCAGGTTTTCCTACTTACGAAGCATGTAGAGGTCTGTAATTTTTATCATAGGTACACTTCAACTGTGAGAGACGGAATCTAAAACAAAAATCCAGAAAATCACATTGTATGATTTTTAAGTAATTCATTTGCATTTTATTGCATGACATAAGTATTTGATCACCTTCCAACCAGTAAGAATTCCGGCTCTCACAGACCTGTTAGTTTTTCTTTAAGAAGCCCTCCTGTTCTCCACTCATTACCTGTATTAACTGCACCTGTTTGAACTCGTTACCTGTATAAAAGACACCTGTCCACACACTCAATCAAACAGACTCCAACCTCTCCACAATGGCCAAGACCAGAGAGCTGTGTAAGGACATCAGGGATAAAATTGTAGACCTGCACAAGGCTGGGATGGGCTACAGGACAATAGGCAAGCAGCTTGGTGAGAAGGCAACAACTGTTGGCGCAATTATTAGAAAATGGAAGAAGTTCAAGATGACGGTCAATCTCCCTCGGTCTGGGGCACCATGCAAGATCTCACCTCGTGAGGCATCAATGATCATGAGGAAGGTGAGGGATCAGCCCAGAACTGCACGGCAGGACCTTGTCAATGACCTGAAGAGAGCTGGGACCACAGTCTCAAAGAAACCCATTAGTAACACACTACGCCGTCATGGATTAAAATCCTGCAGCGCACGCAAGGTCCCCCTGCTCAAGCCAGTGCATGTCCAGGCCCGTCTGAAGTTTGCCAATGACCATCTGGATGATCCAGAGGAGGAATGGGAGAAGGTCATGTGGTCTGATGAGATAAAAATAGAGCTTTTTGGTCTAAACTCCACTCGCCGTGTTTGGAGGAAGAAGAAGGATGAGTACAACCCCAAGAACACCATCACAACCGTGAAGCATGGAGGTGGAAACATCATTCTTTGGGGATGCTTTTCTGCAAAGGGGACAGGACGACTGCACCGTATTGAGGGCAGGATGGATAGGGCCATGTATCGCGAGATCTTGGCCAACAACCTCCTTCCCTCAGTAAGAGCATTGAAGATGGGTCGTGGCTGGGTCTTCCAGCATGACAACGACCCGAAACACACAGCCAGGGCAACTAAGGAGTGGCTCCGTAAGAAGCATCTCAAGGTCCTGGAGTGGCCTAGCCAGTCTCCAGACCTGAACCCAATAGAAAATCTTTGGAGGGAGCTGAAAGTCCGTATTGCCCAGCGATAGCCCCGAAACCTGAAGGATCTGGATGTAGGAGTGGGCCAAAATCCATGCTGCAGTGTGTGCAAACCTGGTCAAGAACTACAGGAAACGTATGATCTCTGTAATTGCAAACAAAGGTTTCTGTAACAAATATTAATTTCTGCTTTTCTGATGTATCAAATACTTATGTCATGCAATAAAATGCAAATTAAATACTTAAAAAACATACAATGTGATTTTCTGGATTTTTGTTTTAGATTCCGTCACTCACAGTTGAAGAGTACCTATGATAAAAATTACAGACTTCTACATGCTTTGTAAGTGGGAAAACCTGCAAAATCGGCAGTGTATCAAATACTTGTTCTCCCCACTGTATATCAACTTGCAATATTTGTATCATTTATTTTTTTCAACTAACACTCTGTAACAATGTATAGTGTACATATTCAGCCATTCACCCATACTATGCAATGTCTTTTTATAGCTTTTTGCACTCCAGACTTCTTGTATTTTTATACTTTTTCATACTGCCGCACTATGTATCATGTATCGTGTATCTGTCTTTTGTGTATTTTCGTTCTGGCATCTTGCACCTGCCCTGTGTTTTTTCGTAGCTGCTTGGCAAAGAAATTTCCCTTCGGGGACCAATAAAGTACCTATCTATCTATCTATCTATCTACACTGGGGGCCAAAAGTTTGGAATATTACTCATTCAAGGGTTTTTCTTTATTTGACCTATTTTGTACAATTAAAGTGAAGACATCAAAACTATGACATAACACATTTGGAATCATATAGTAACCCAAAAAGTCAAAAAGTTTATATTTGAGATTCTTCAAATAGCCACCTTTGCCTTGATGACAGCTTTGCACACTCTTGGCATTCTCTCAACCAGCTTCACCTGGATTGCTTTTCCCATCAGTCTTGAAGAAGTTTGCACATATGCTGAGCACCTGTTAGCTGCTTTTCCTTCACTGTGGTCCGACTCATCCCAAACCATCTGAATTTGGTTGAGGTTGGAACCAAAAATCTCAAATTTGGCCTCCAGACCAAAATACAAATCTAATGTCCATTGCTCGTGTTTCTTGACCCAAGCAAGTCTCTTCTTATTATTGGTGTCCTTTAGTAGTGGTTTTTTTGCAGCAATTCGACCATGAAGGTCTGATTCTCCTCTGAACAGTTGATGTTGAGATGTGTCTGTTACTTTAACTCTGTGAAGCATTTATTTGGGATGCAATTTCTGAGGCTGGTAACTCGAATTAACTTGTCCTCTGCAGCAGAGGTATGTCTGGGTCTTCCAATCCTGTGGCGGTCCTCATGAAGCTGGTTGAGAGAATGTCATGAGTGTGCAAAGCTGTCATCAAGGCAAAGGGTGGCTACTTTGAAGAATCTCAAATATAAAATATATTTTGATTTGTTTAACACTTTTTTTGGTTACTACATGATTCCATATGTGTTATGGCATAGTTTTGATGTCTTCACTTTTATTCTACAATGTATAAAATAGTGCAAATAAAGAAAAACCCTTGAATGAGTAATATTCCAAACTTTTGGCCCCCCAGTGTCCATACGGTAAAAGCATTGCCACTCACCCCCCACAGATGGTAGTCCTTATGGAAAATCTTGTTGTCCTCAAACTGGATGTGACAGGTCAGCTATAGGAGTAGAGATATGGATAGGGAGGTAGGGAGAGAATGAAAGATGTTAATCGCCATTTACAACCTTACTCAAAACACCAGCAGTATATGCAAAAGTCAATATGTGTGTGTGTTAGCACAGTGCAATTAGCTTCGACGTAGGACAGTTCAGGGTTGGCGTTCTTGTCTGTCTGTCTGTCTGTCTGCGTTTGTTTGTGTGTGTGTGTAGCCCGTTCTTACCACAGTGCGGTTAGCCTCGACGTAGGACAGTTCAGGGTTGGCGTTCTTGTCTGTCTGTCTGTCTGTCTGTCTGCGTTTGTTTGTGTGTGTGTGTGTAGCCCGTTCTTACCACAGTGCGGTTAGCCTCGACGTAGGACAGTTCAGGGTTGGCGTTCTTGGCGTAGATGGTCACGTAGACCTGAGTGGCTGTCTGGTGCCAGTCGTGTCTACACGCTACCTTCTTATTGTTCTGGACATTCAGAGAGAAAGAAAGGCAATAACCCCAGAGTTTACAGTTTACAGCAAAATGTCTAAGTGATTTTCATGTAAAAGTCAGGCACAATTGTCAACAGGAATAGAATGGAACCCGAAAAGGTCAAAAGGAGACAGAGAGGAGGGCTGAACACTGACCAATTTTTGGACCCAGCGATGTTTGCCATTGGTACAACCCTTCTGATCCAGGAAAGCATTAAAGTCTATGGTCTTCACACAGCAACAGCTCCAGTACTTATACCTGTAGAATAGTATATAATAGTATTGTATAACACCTGCTGCAGGATATTGCAGTGCTGTATAATACAGGCATGTTTACAGTGCATCCTGACTTTTCCCATCATCAATCTACACACAATATCCCACAATGACAAAGTGAAAACAGGTTTTTATACATTTTTTCAAATGTATACAAAAAAAAAACTGAAATTGCACATTCACGTAAGTATTTAGACCCTTTACTCAGTACTTTGTTGAAGCACCTTTGACAGCGTTTACCACGTCGAGTCGTCTTGGGTATGACGCTACAAGCTTGGCAACCTGTATTTGGGGAGTTTCTCCCATTCTTCTCTGCAGATCCTCTCAAGATCTGTCAGGTTGGATGGGGAGCGTCGCTGCACAGCTATTTTCAGGTCTCTCCAGAGATGTTAGATCGGGTTCAAGTCCAGGCTCTGGCTGGGCCACTCAATTTCGAGTCTCATAGCAAAGGGTCTGAATAGTTATGTAAATACGTTTTTTTTGCTTCGTCATTATGGGGTATTGTGTGTAGATTTATTTATTTATTTAATCCATTTTAGAAGAAGGCTGTAACGTAACAAAATGTGGAAAAAGGGAAGGGGTCTGAACACTTTCTGAAGGCACTGTAAGTATAATACAGTCATTGTCTTACCCCTCGTGGAAGACAGGTGCTCCAGGGTGGTGTGTGCAGGTCTCTCCATTGGTCTCTGGGCCTTGGTATTGCTGTCAACAATAACAAATAACAATTAGCCACTCAATTCTCCTCTCAGGTAGTGGTGTAGCTAACATGCTAACAACAATTTTAATTAGCTAACAACAACAGTAATTAGAAAACCTGAATGAAAGTCAGTGGGAACTCAATCAGGTAGCTATACTGATTTGGCACTCAATAAGAATTGAAAATATTATACTTCCTATGCTTTGGCAGTGTTTGTTGGTTATGGAGATGTACTGTGTAGTACAAACCAGAGCCATGTATTTAGAGTTGGGGCATTGAGGTTTCTGCATTATGATGCATTTACAGTTGAAGTCAGAAGTTTACATACACCTTAGCCAAATACATTTAAACTCAGTTTTTCACAATTCCTGACATTTAATCCTAGTACAAATTCCCTGTTTTAGGTCAGTTAGGATCACCACTTTATTTTAAGAATGTGAAATGTCAGAATAATAGTAGAGAGAATGATTTATTTCAGCTTTTATTTCTTTCATCACATTCCCAGTGGGTCAGAAGTTTACATACACTCAATTAGTATTTGGTAGTATTGCCGTTAAATTCTTTAACTTGGGTCAAACGTTTCAGGTAGCCTTCCACAAGCTTCCCACAATAAGTTTGGTGAATTTAGGCCCATTACTCCTGACAGAACTGGCGTAACTAAGTCAGGTTTGTAGGCCTCCTTGCTCACACACGCTTTTTTAGTTCTGCCCACAACTTTTCTGTAGGATTGAGGTCAGGGCTTTGTGATGGCCACTCCAATACCTTGACTTTGTTGTCCTTAAGCTATTTTACCACAACTTTGAAAGTCTGCTTGGGGTCATTGTCCATTTGGAAGACCCATTTGCGACCAAGCTTTAACTTCCTGACTGATGTCTTGAGATGTTGCTTCAATATATCCAAATAATTTTCCTTCCTCATGATACCATCTATTTTGTGAATTGCACCAGTCCCTCCTGCAGCAAAGCACCCCCACAACATGATGCTGCCACCCCCGTGCTTCACGGTTGGGATGGTGTTCTTCAGCTTGCAAGCATCCCCCTTTTTCCTCCAAACATAACGATGGTCATTTTGGCCAAACAGTTCTATTTTTGTTTCATCGACCAGAGGACATTACTCCAAAAAGTACGATCTTTGTCCCCATGTGCAGTTGCAAACTGTAGTCTAGCTTTTTTATGGCGGTTTTGGAGCAGTGGCTTCTTCCTGGCTGAGCGGCCTTTCAGGTTATGTTGATATAGGACTCATTTTACTGTGGATATAGATACTTTTGTACCTGTTTCCTCCAGCATCTTCACAAGGTCCTTTGCTGTTGTTCTGGGATTGATTTGCACTTTTCGCACCAAAGTACGTTCATCTCTAGGAGACAGAACATGTCTCCTTCCTGAGCGGTGTGACGGCTGCGTGGTCCCATGGTGTTTATACTTGCGTACTATTGTTTGTACAGATGAACGTGGTACCTTCAGGCATTTGGAAATTGCTCCCAAGGATGAACCAGACTTGTGGAGGTCTACACATTTTATTCGGAGGTCTTGGCTGATTTCTTTTGATTTTCCCATGATGTCGAGCAAAGAGGCACTGAGTTTGAAGGTAGGCCTTGAAATACATCTCCAATTGACTCAAATGATGTCAATTAGCCTATCAGAAGCTTCTAAAGCCATGACATCATTTTCTGGAATTTTCCAAGCTGTTTAAAGGCACAGTCAACTTAGTGTATGTTAACATCTGACCCACTGGAATTGTGATATAATGAATTATAAGTGAAATAATCTGTCAGTAAACAATTGTTGGAAGAATTACTTGTGTCATGTACAAAGTAGATGTCCTAACCGGCTTGCCAAAACTATAGTTTGTTAACATGAAATCTGTGGAGTGGTTGAAAAATGAGTTTTAATGACTTCAACCTAACCTAACCTAAGTGTATGTAAACTTCCGACTTCAACATTATATGTTAGCTCCCTATTAACATTACATGGGGAATATTTAAATAATGCTTTGCAACTGAATGTCTAGAATTAGAACAAGTCGACCCCAACTCTCTAAACTATGGCTCTGGTACAGACTGTGGAATTACGAGTTACACTGTCAGACAGAGCTGGGGTGTAAAATAGTCTGTTACTCTGCATCAGCAGAATGAAACAGATTCATAATCTACAAAAGACAGGAGTCACTGCACCTCAGATGTTTGTCAGATGTTCACCTCTCTGTGACACACGCACGCACAGACAGAAGCACGCACGCACAGACAGAAACACGCACGCACAGACAGAAGCACGCACGCACAGACAGAAACACGCACGCACAGACAGAAACACGCACGCACAGACAGAAGCACGCACGCACAGACAGAAGCACGCACGCACAGACAGAAGCACGCACGCACAGACAGAAACACGCACGCACAGACAGAAACACGCACGCACAGACAGAAACACGCACGCACAGACAGAAACACGCACGCACAGACAGAAACACGCACGCACAGACAGAAACACGCACGCACAGACAGAAACACGCACGCACAGACAGAAACACGCACGCACAGACAGAAACACGCACGCACAGACAGAAACACGCACGCACAGACAGAAACACACACACAAAAGAGACACCTACTGTTTTGCATCCCGTGTTCTTGCATCGTGTTCCCTGCATGACAACTGCACTCTCTGAGAGAGAGGGAGGGAGAGGGGGAGAGAGAGAGAGAGAGACAGGTTGGGGATAAACTTCCTGCTGAAATCTCACATTGCAAAATAAACAAAGTCAATTTCAAAATAATGTCATATTTCATCAGAGAAGTATTGGTATTAGTCAACAGAGGCATTGAAACGCCCTGCTATTATATAGAAACCAACAATTTGAAGAAGCAAGAGGAAACAGAACAAAGAAGCAGCTATGGGAGGGATACACACACACACACACAAACACACACACACCTTTCTTCTTTAGTTCAGCCTTGTTGCTGATTTCCATCTTCTCCAGAACCTGAGTCAGAGAGGCAGACACCTTCAGCTTCAGCTTTGTCTTATCCTCATCTGAACTGTAAAGGACCATAAATAAATATATGAATAATTCAATGAATAAATACCAAGCCCAGCCACCTGAACAAGCGGACCCTACCTGGGTCTCTCTTTCTGCAGTGCCTCAGCTGATTTGGGACCCTGGTAAATGATCTCCTCTCTGTTGTTCTTTACGCCGTTCTTGTCTGATGTCACTGTCGGCTGCATAGGCTCCTGGGGTTTTTCGTTGCTATGACGCCCCCGGGTGCAGCCCTTCAATAGGAAAGTCAGGATACGGCCTCTCATACTTAGGAATACTGCATACAGAGTACCCTGACAGCATACTACTGCATGTACTTGATCAATACTGTTCCCTGAGCTAATGCCTATAGGCTTTGGCTCAGTGGGTTACAACAGTCTTGAGTTGAAACACAGTTGGTCACGCATTGTCCTTACCTTGATAGAAAGGAACTCAGAGAAGTCTGTGGTCCTCTTCTTACAACAAGACCAACCCTAGAGACACACATACACACATAGTTTATCAATTTAAGTACTGTGAGTATAGTTTCATATTTACTGATTCTCATCTGTGAGTATAGTTTCATATTTACTGATTCTCATCTGTGAGTATAGTTTCATATTTACTGATTCTCATCTGTGAGTATAGTTTCATATTTACTGATTCTCAGTTTCTATTTATATACCTTCAGAGCATCGTGGAAGATGGGAACACCTGGATGATGAAGACATGCATCTAGAGAGAGAGAGAGAGAGAGAGAGAGAGAGAGAGAGCAGAGAGAGAGAAAGAGATGAAACAACAAAATGTGCTTGTGGGCTCTGGCATTTATCACAGACACAAACGTTGTAACCAGTCACACACACACACAATCAGCAGGGTCTCCCAGACAGCTGTCATAGGGGTCTGGTCATAAAGGGGAGGGGGTCAGGCCCATATAAGGCATTAACTAACCTAACAGTTGCTATGAAGAGGAGACCTGAAGACGTGGAGAATTATGTCGGTGCATGCTTTCTCTGTGTCTGTCTCTCATATGCACATCTGTCAGTTCTGCTAAAGACACCTCTGTCAATTCCCATCTCTGTCCCAAAGGAGTCTGTCAGATGATCATAATCTATACTGTTACACATGAACGACTATCATAACACACATTATCCCCTCTACATTTGGCCATTCAAAAACAGGATTACTCTACTTTACACTGAAAACTCAAAACACCTTGCAATATTTGCAACATGCAAGTAAATCCAATAATACTATTCCTAACTAACTCTGTCATAGTCTACAGTGCATTCAATACAACCAGTGTACTACCGCAGTACAACGGTGAATAATAAAGTGTGTTTGAGTTGAAGCAGTAAGTCGTCTTACCGTCTTTGTTCTTGTCAGCATCGAACTTCTCTCCACAGCCTTTGTTGTAGCAAAGTAGAGCCATATTGGCCTAGTATTTAGTTAGTTAGTCCTCCCGTAACACTTCGCTATGCCCCTTCTTTCTTCTCTTCGAGGGGCTTCGACACTTTAATCCCACCCAGTCTTCCTGAACTTTCTTCCAGATAGAAGAGGCGAGGAAATGAGAGAAGGAACGAGAGAGATCCAGGGAGACTAAGAGAGAAAAGAGAGGGGGTCTCTGCTTGGCCTGGCTGAATGAATGATAAAAATAGCCACCAGTCATCCTCTCTCCCTCTTCAGCTGTCAGTCCTTATCTAGTGGTGGCTTGACATCCCTCTCTCCTGGCCTGCCCTGGCTGTGTGTGTGTGTGTACTGCGCTAAACATATGTGTAGGTGTGTCCTGGCATGGCAGTTGGGGCTAACACAGGCAGCCTAATTCTGCCCTAGCACTACACAGCTGATTCAAATAGTCAACTAAACATCAAGCTTTTAAATCAGCTGTGTAGTGTTAGGGTAAAAAAACTAAAATTGTGTACCCCTTGGGGTCCGGAGGAACGAGTTTTGGGAAACGCTGGGATTAAGAGCTGTCAGGAAAAAAAAAGCTCTTACCATGTGGCAAACCATATACTATAACACCAACGGGTACCATGTGGCTCAGTTGTAAGAACATGGCGCTTGCAACGCTTAGGTTATGTTCCCGCTACTGTAAGTCGCTAAAATGTAGGTGGAGGTTTTGAACAGCAAGCAAACAGACTCAGCACAGACACTCCACACTCAAAACATTTTTAAATCCCAAAAAATGCGTTAGGAATGGAAAATGACTTTATTTCTTCCAAAATAAGATAAAAACAATAAACAAAAAATAAACACAGTAAGTAAAATAAAAGCCCATGATTTATTTGTATTTCTGTAACGTTGGTTTTGTATTATTTCCATGCTTAATAAAATCCTTATACTTCTGCATAAATAAATAAACATTTACAAAGAGATGGGGAAGAAAAAGAATTAGAAACGAAGATGTAATTCTCGGGATCATTTGGCATCGTCGACAATCAATGACATCTAT
The DNA here is from genome assembly GCA_023634145.1 of Thymallus thymallus. Classification (NCBI taxonomy): domain Eukaryota; kingdom Metazoa; phylum Chordata; class Actinopteri; order Salmoniformes; family Salmonidae; genus Thymallus; species Thymallus thymallus. Next base: position 5,316,835 of record CM042422.1, read on the forward strand.
TGACAATCCATTGGTGACCTGTAGATATGCAGCCAATCCCCTTCCTCAGACGTTTAAATCCCCATAAGGTATTATTATATCATATTTATATACTGTATAATGCAAATATCAAATAGCTCTCATGTTCAGAAAAATAATAATACAAAGATAACATGTTATGACAGATATGCGTGTGTGTGTGTACGGATGCGTCCCAAATGACACCATGGCTGCATTTACACAGGCAGCCTAATTCTGCTCTTTTTCCAATAAATTGGTCTTTGACCAATCAGACGGGCTCAGTGGTCTAAGGCACTGCATCTCAGTGCTAGAGGCGTCACTACAGACCCTGGTTCGATCCTGGGCTGTATCACAACCGGCCGTGATCGGGAGTCCCACAGGGCGGCGCATAATTGGCCCAGTGTTGTCCGGGTTAGGGTAGGGTTTGACCGGGGTAAAAAATAATTTGTTCTTAACGGACTTGCCTAGTTAAATAAAATACACATTTTACCAATAATTGGGTAAAAGATAAGGATTGGGATGCCTATGTAAACGCTGCCCATATTCCCTGTATAGTACACGATAGGGATTGGGATGCATATATGTGTATGTGTTTGTTTGTTTGTTTATATTTACATAGTTATTACCAGGCAGCAGAAGGGTAGTTGTTTCCAAAAACCAAAAAAAGAATGTGCACAAGATCATTTAACACACAGACTGAAAACTAGGAAATTAATCAGTTTATATTGGACAAACGGATGCATTTTACGGAGAGATTTATCCAAATGTATCCGTTTATACCCTCCCCATTCCTCTCCTTCATTTCAGGTTGTTGACGTCTTCAATTACTGAGTTATTACAGGAACTCGCCACCAGAGGGTACTACACCTGCAGATATGATCAAAAATACCCATTTCAATAAGATAAAAAGTAACGTGGCGTCTTTGGAAAAGTAAAAGGGTCTGGCAACACCCCTCAGACCTCCTCCTCCAATGCGTTGAGGATAGAGGACGCAAGGAGTCAAGGAAATACTATTGAGATTCACACTAAATCTATGGTTAAGGGTGCCTGTCCTTGCAAAATGTAAATCAGAAACGCAACCGTGGCAACCCGGACACTTGAACGAGTTTTAACAGACGACAGATCAGATCACGCTTTTAAGGGCAACTGTAGAAACGTCATCACGGCCATGCACTCAAACAGGGGAAGAAAAGCAGGCGATTATTCAACATCTCAAACAGTCCAAAACGGCCTCCTCTCCTTCATCTAACGGACCATCAGTGGGATTCAACGCTGTTGGCATTCGCTCTGGGAACTGACACTCTTCTGGTTTTAGGAGACGAGAGAGAATCAGAGATCATTGAGATTATTTAGATATAGCGTTTGGGGGTACAAACAGGGCAATCAAAATTGTAGTCTACACGCTGTCGCTCTCCCTCTCCTCTCTTCTCTTCTCCCACTGTTTGAAACTAGTTCAAAGACACAGAAACACAGGCAGGCCTGGATACCACGCAGAACAATACTCTAGTTAAAAAATTACACAAAAAGAGCGAAAAGAAACTACTGAAGAACAAGAGAACATAAGACATGAGAAATTCAAGAGAAAATAAAAAAAAAGCTGTGCTCATCAACTTCAGGTTTACATCCTAAATTGCACCATATTCCCTATGTAGTGCACTACTTTTGACCAGAGGCCTATTGGGAATAGGGTGCCATTTTGGATGCAAATATAGTTGTCCCTAGACACTGATCTAAGGTCAGTTTTGCATTTCTCCCCTAATGGTTGAGGTAAGGGTTCGCTGATCCTAGATCTGTGTCTATAAGAGCAACTTCTACCCAGAGCTTCCTACCCTCCTGAGTAAGGGACTGTCGCAGTATGCGGAGCCCAAAGGGCTTCCTTTTTTGGGACACAAAGACTGGGAGGAGGCCTAGAGCCCAGTGGAGTCAAAAACATGATTTTGAAAAATATATCCACACTGTAAGGTTGGAATAATACTGTGATAGTGAAAATTATGATAATGCCCTTTTAGTGTAAGAGATGTTTGAAAAGACGGTCAAATTTCAACATGTTTTGGTGGGATGGAGTTTTGGCCCATTAATAAACCAATAAGAAATAGTTCCAAACCTCTCTGCCAATAACAGCTAGTTTTCCACTCCCCGACAGTCCTATCAAAATTCTTGCTTGAGAAATGGCTCTTCGGTAAGAAGATGTGTTTATTTTTGACCATTTTAATTGAAAACAATAATCAAAAGTTCGTAATTGTTACCCAGAAATGATTTGATAAATGGAGCGGTTTTTATAGATGGAGATAAAAACCGCTGCATTGGACCTTTAACTTCCAAATGACCACCATGGTTGTGTGTAAAATGGTTCTCAACCCCCTTTTACACAGGTGCTACTATAGCCAGGTAATCCTTCAGACAGAGACTAGTGCCACCAGAAACCTCAAATACTTCAAGACTACAGACTTAAAGCTTCCTCGAGAGTATATAGATCTCCCTTAGCCATTGGGGATAGTTCGGTTTCACCGACAAAACTAGACATAAAATGCATATGACCCAATCAGAGACAGTTTACGTTTAAAGATGGCGGACACACCCACTCACGGCATGAGAAGTGAAGGCCTATGAAAGTCCAGTGAAGAAACAGGAAGAGGGGTTTGTAAAGCGTTATCTACAAAAGCAGAAGCAAGAAGAGAATCTAGAGCTACATATACTAGACAGTGAAAAGACTCCAAGAGGAGATGCTATCTAGAAGGGGATATATCTAATAGACTAGGGGTGTCAAACTCATGCCACGGAGGGCCAAGTGTCTGCAGGTTTTAGTTTTCTTCCCCTTTTAATTAAAACCTAGACAACCAGGTGAGGGGAGTTACTAATTAATTAATTAATAATTAATTCATCAATCAAGTACAAGGGTGGAGCGAAAACTCAGACACTCCACCCCTCTGTGGAATGAGTTTGACACGTGTACTTGACAGTAAAGAAACACCAAGAGAAGCTAAATCTATACATACTAGACAGTGACGAGGCTAATTTAGAGCTAGGTCTACTAGACAGAGACAAGATGCTAAGAGGGGAATTTAGAGCTAGGTCTACTAGACAGAGACAAGATGCTAAGAGGGGAATTTAGAGCTAGGTCTACTAGACAGAGACAAGATGCTAAGAGGGGAATTTAGAGCTAGGTCTACTAGACAGAGACAAGATGCTACTAGACTGAAGAGCTACAAAGATGATAAGAGAGGGTTCCAGAGAGCAGGGTCTACTAGAAGCAGGATCAGCGTGAAACGTGCCACAGTACTCAACTCACTGGTGATGTGGACCAAGACAAGGGGAAGGGTTTGTCTTGGGGACCTGCATTCTGTGTACGCGACCAATAAACTTTGATTTGATCCATCCATTCATTCATGCCCAATTGTCTCCTCAGGTTCTGAATGAAGTCACATCAATGCAACATTTCAGCTGGTTCGTCAAACATAACATAACATAACAACTAGGGGGCATAACTCGCTGTTGGCTTCCGCATCAAGATATAGGAAGTAAACACAAAACAGCCCTCAATGAGAAACACACACCAATGCGTGTTATACAAAGGGAATTAGACAGGGAAACTATGGTAACTGTGACGCTATACCGGTTTTGACCTTTGGCACCAATAGTTCAGTTACATTGACATCCTTTTGTAAAGCATATGGGACCTACAGTACGCTCAAACCAGTATTGGGTCGTCCATTTCAAATATTTAACAATAAAGTAACCCTTGGCACTAAAGTTTCATTAAGAGCTAACCAGTGCCAACCTTAATGGCACATATATCATAATCATGAAACAGTTCTGTTGATTCGTCAACAGTTGGACAATATCATACTTCCTTTGACACCAAAAGTCACTTTGGCATCCTTTCATTTGACCCATCTTGACAGTTGGGAAGAAAATGACTGCATATGGCTTTGAAAACAACACAACATCATCATCAGTACTGGACATTATGAAAGAGGAAACAGACTGACGTCATCCTATTCCGAAATCAAACATTGTTCCGCAGGATGGAGGTGTGTGTGTGTGTGTGTAACGTGCTGTGTGTGTGTGAATCCATCAACATTTAAGGACACACTGAGAATAAACAATAAATTGTTTTTACACACAAATGCAGAAGAGGAGAGCTGATTTAAAACATTCTACTACAGTTCTCTAGTGTCCCTCCATGGACAAATATAGAACACACAATAAGCAGATGAGGGTGGTGGTGGTGGTAGGATGAGGGTGGTGGTGGTGGTAGGATGAGGGTGGTGGTAGGATGAGGGTGGTGGTGGTGGTAGGATGAGGGTGGTGGTGGCAGGATGAGGGTGGTGGTGGCAGGATGAGGGTGGTGGTGGTAGGATGAGGGTAGAGGGCTGTACTTAATGTTTTACACTCAGTCTGACTGCACGTGGTGAAGGCTTCTCCGTGTCTGAAAAGGCTCCCTTGGGTAACATACACACCTTAAGCGCTTTTCTATCGAGCAGTCAAGGATGGCAAGCGAGCAGGGACAAACGGTGCTGTGTGACTTCGGTTCCACTCGTTTGATCAATATCAGTAACGGTGAGAAAGTTGGAGAATTAAAATAAAGATTTTTTTGAAGCCGTTCAAATTGGTGACCTGTTGGCTAAGAAAGATGGTAGACGCCAGCACACAAAAAAATGGTTTATCAACGCAGACACAAGTGCTTAGAGATAGAAAAACTGAATCCAAAACATACATTTTCCTACCTCTGTGTAACGAACTCACCAACCAGAGACGTGGGATGCAACTTTAACCTATAGATCCATTTATATCCAAACCTGTCTGTTCTGCCTATAGCTAGATCCCCACCTCTCCCTCACGCTTTTACTCTGTGACAAATTGCTCAAAATCAGCTTAGAAACATACTGGGACTCTTTGTGGTTGTATGTAACTGAAACAGGGCCTAGCCCTAGGCTATCTATGTACACCAATGACCAGAGGACATAACATAAGACAAACTAACCCAACAAAGAGACTTCATAATGTATACACTGGTCCTAAGTGCAATAAAATGTAGGACCTCTAACCCTTGACCCCTTCACAGTCGACTCAAAATGACCTTTTAAACCCAATGGGCATCCGTTATTTTGGCGGTGGTTGTTTTTTAAGATAGAGTATTTATTTTTTTGAGAGAGGGGGCTGTTTCAGACAGAGATGAGCCTTTATTACAACATATCCCCTCGCCCATGATCTATCCTTCCATCCGCCATATCCCGGGTTCATCCTCCCTTTCTTTTTCTTTCTCTCCTCTTGTATTTGGTGTTGGTTAGTTTATCTTCTGTCGGTCCTTTGCGTCTATCAGTCTTTCCTTCATTCGTTGGTTCGCTCGGTGTGTATTTTTGCCATCGCTTTCGGCACTCTGCTCCCCCCCATGAGATTACATGAACTGTACCTGAAAGGGAAATAAAGCCAGACGACAGGGTTTAACAGAAGAAAAAGACTAGTTATAGAGGAAGTAACGGTTGGTTAGGGCAGGCATTTGGTTTGTGCCTGAACTACTGTATATGGATGGGTGCCAATCTGAACACAGGGTTGGAGGAGGGTTCCTTGGGCTTTAGGGATGGTGACAGAGGTATGTGGGGTGTAAAGGGGTGTGGTATTATGATGTAAGGTTTGAGAGCTGTAGAAATGGTAAGTGGTTACCTGGGCTCCAGGCATGGGGGCGAAGGGATTTGTGGGTCTGAGTACAGGCTGGCTGTACATCATGGGCTGGGGGGCCATCAACTGTACACCCCCCACCTGACCCATTTGAGGAGGGACCTGAGAGAGGAAGAGAGACATTTTCCAGTACTCAAGTATGTTGTCTTTGATGGTTCCACTTATCTTTTTGAACGCACCGAGACAGTGAGAGACCGAGACAGGAAAGTTGGCAGGGAAGTTTTGCGTCAGAAGCATGTGGGCCGGATTTGAACGTCCCTAACTGCTAGACCATAGTAATTCTCCTAGCACAATACATCCTAGGTTATACATGTCAAGTTGCGTGTGTCTTGTTACATGGGAGCATTGAGCAGTACTGACCATTCCATACATAGGCACTTGCGGCGTCGTCATGGGGAAAGTCATAGGCGCTGGAGCCTGTTAGAGAGGAGAGGGAGACCTGGTTAGCAACTCAGAAAGAGTGCAGCCGAGGGGCTAAAATTATGATTCTGTACAGGGTAGGTACAGGTAATGACATCACTAATGCTTATGGACACCATCACATTCACAACTACAGATAAAGACAGGTAAAATAACATCCATGGCAGTGAGGTTGTAAAATGTTTTACGGTCTTTAAAATACTGCACTAGGCTAATTTGTTATCATTTAAGCACCTTACGAGAACAGTAGCTTGACTCTCCCTGGTAGAAATGAACACTAAAGGCAGGTGGCAGTATGGTGAGGAAACCGTTTCAACTACGAGTACTGGGAGGAGGGGAAAAACCCCTCTTATCATTTAAAACAAAGAACAAGTAGGAGAGGAATGTAGAAGGGAGAGATCGCACTAAGCTGATACTGACCCAGTGTGTACACTCAATACACTCCACCTCATGGATTTAAAACAAAATGGACTGGTGTAAGATATATGGTGGACACTTTCTTCAGCCATGCTTGCACCATAAAATGCATGAGGCGAGAACACAGAGTACACTACACAACGAGTGTACACTTCTGGGTAGAGAATCGTAACAAAGACAAGAAATCTCTCTAAACAGACTAGATACGCCCCTGGTGAAAAGTAGTGCGCTATATAGGGAATCGGCTGCCATTTGGGACGCACCCTACTACTTACATAACTGGCATAGAACATCCCATTCTGCATGGCAAGGACGAACAGAGACAGAGAGCGAGAGACAGAGAGCGAGAGACAGAGACACAGAGAGACAGAGAGAGAGACAGAGAGAGCGAGAGAGAGAGAGCGAGAGAGAGAGAGCGAGAGAGAGAGAGCGAGAGAGAGAGAGCGAGAGAGAGCGAGAGAGAGCGAGAGAGAGAGAGCGAGAGAGAGCGAGAGAGAGCGAGAGAGAGCGAGAGAGAGCGAGAGAGAGCGAGAGAGAGCGAGAGAGAGCGAGAGAGAGCGAGAGAGAGCGAGAGAGAGCGAGAGAGAGCGAGAGAGAGCGAGAGAGAGCGAGAGAGAGCGAGAGAGAGCGAGAGAGAGCGAGAGAGAGCGAGAGAGAGCGAGAGAGAGCGAGAGAGAGCGAGAGAGAGCGAGAGAGAGCGAGAGAGAGCGAGACAGAGAGAGAGCGAGACAGAGAGAGAGCGAGACAGAGAGAGAGCGAGACAGAGAGAGAGCGAGACAGAGAGAGAGCGAGACAGAGAGAGAGCGAGACAGAGAGAGAGCGAGACAGAGAGAGAGCGAGACAGAGAGAGAGAGCGAGACAGAGAGAGAGCGAGACAGAGAGAGAGAGCGAGACAGAGAGAGAGAGCGAGACAGAGAGAGAGAGCGAGACAGAGAGAGAGAGCGAGACAGAGAGAGAGCGAGACAGAGAGAGAGCGAGACAGAGAGAGAGCGAGAGCGAGAGAGAGCGAGAGAGAGCGAGAGAGAGCGAGAGAGAGCGAGAGAGAGCGAGAGAGAGCGAGAGAGAGCGAGACAGAGAGAGAGAGCGAGAGAGAGCGAGAGAGAGCGACAGAGCGAGAGAGCGAGACAGAGCGAGAGCGAGACAGAGAGAGAGCGAGACAGAGAGAGAGCGAGACAGAGAGAGAGCGAGACAGAGAGAGAGCGAGACAGAGAGAGAGCGAGACAGAGAGAGAGCGAGACAGAGAGAGAGCGAGACAGAGAGAGAGCGAGACAGAGAGAGAGCGAGACAGAGAGAGAGCGAGACAGAGAGAGAGCGAGACAGAGAGAGAGCGAGACAGAGAGAGAGCGAGACAGAGAGAGAGCGAGACAGAGAGAGAGCGAGACAGAGAGAGAGCGAGACAGAGAGAGCGAGACAGAGAGAGCGAGACAGAGAGAGAGCGAGACAGAGAGAGCGAGACAGAGAGAGCGAGACAGAGAGAGAGCGAGACAGAGAGAGAGCGAGACAGAGAGAGAGCGAGACAGAGAGAGAGCGAGACAGAGAGAGAGCGAGACAGAGAGAGAGCGAGACAGAGAGAAACAGAGACAGAGAGAGAGAGAGACAGAGAGAGAGAGAGAGAGAGAGAGAGACAGAGAGAGAGAGAGAGACAGAGAGAGAGACAGAGAGAGAGAGAGACAGAGAGACAGAGCGAGACGAGGAGAGCGAGACGAGGAGAGCGAGACGAGGAGAGCGAGACGAGGAGAGCGAGACAGACAGCGAGACGAGGAGAGCGAGACGAGGAGAGCGAGACAGACAGCGAGACGAGGAGAGCGAGACAGACAGCGAGACGAGGAGAGCGAGACAGACAGCGAGACGAGGAGAGCGAGACGAGGAGAGCGAGACGAGGAGAGCGAGACGAGGAGAGCGAGACGAGGAGAGCGAGACGAGGAGAGCGAGACGAGGAGAGCGAGACGAGGAGAGCGAGACGAGGAGAGCGAGACGAGGAGAGCGAGACGAGGAGAGCGAGAGAGCGAGACAGACAGCGAGACGAGGAGAGCGAGAGAGCGAGACAGACAGCGAGACGAGGAGAGCGAGAGAGCGAGACAGACAGCGAGACGAGGAGAGCGAGAGAGCGAGACAGACAGCGAGACGAGGAGAGCGAGAGAGCGAGACAGACAGCGAGACGAGGAGAGCGAGAGAGCGAGACAGACAGCGAGACGAGGAGAGCGAGAGAGCGAGACAGACAGCGAGACGAGGAGAGCGAGAGAGCGAGACAGACAGCGAGACGAGGAGAGCGAGAGAGCGAGACAGACAGCGAGACGAGGAGAGCGAGAGAGCGAGACAGACAGCGAGACGAAGAGAGCGAGCGAGCGAGACAGACAGCGAGACGAGGAGAGCGAGAGAGCGAGACAGACAGCGAGACGAGGAGAGCGAGACAGGCAGCGAGACGAGGAGAGCGAGAGAGCGAGACGAGGAGAGCGGGAGAGCGAGAGAGAGCGAGACGAGGAGAGCGAGAGAGAGAGCGAGACAGACAGCGAGAGAGAGAGCGAGACAGACAGCGAGAGAGCGAGCGAGACAGACAGCGAGAGAGCGAGCGAGACAGACAGCGAGAGAGCGAGCGAGACAGACAGCGAGAGAGCGAGCGAGACAGACAGCGAGAGAGAGAGCGAGACAGACAGCGAGAGAGAGAGCGAGACAGACAGCGAGAGAGAGAGCGAGACAGACAGCGAGAGAGCGAGACAGACAGCGAGAGAGCGAGACAGACAGCGAGACGAGGAGAGCGAGACGAGGAGAGCGAGAGAGCGCGAGACAGACAGCGAGACGAGGAGAGCGAGAGAGCGCGAGACAGACAGCGAGACGAGGAGAGCGAGAGAGCGCGAGACAGACAGCGAGACGAGGAGAGCGAGAGAGCGCGAGACAGACAGCGAGACGAGGAGAGCGCGAGAGCGCGAGACAGACAGCGAGAGAGCGCGAGAGCGCGAGACAGACAGCGAGAGAGCGCGAGACAGACAGCGAGACGAGGAGAGCGAGAGAGCGCGAGACAGACAGCGAGACGAGGAGAGCGAGAGAGCGCGAGACAGACAGCGAGACGAGGAGAGCGAGAGACAGACAGCGAGACGAGGAGAGCGAGAGAGCGCGAGACAGACAGCGAGACGAGGAGAGCGAGAGAGCGAGAGACAGACAGCGAGACGAGCGAGAGAGCGAGAGACAGACAGCGAGACGAGGAGAGCGAGAGAGCGCGAGACAGACAGCGAGCGAGAGAGCGCGAGACAGACAGCGAGCGAGAGAGCGCGAGACAGACAGCGAGCGAGAGACAGACAGCGAGCGAGAGAGGGCGAGCGAGTGAGGATGAAAACGCAAACAGGATATTTCAAAAGAAACAGAAAAAAGAGGGACAGAAGAAGATAATTACAGTGAGGAGACAGACAGAGGGGAGGGCAGGAGAGAGGAAGAGAAGAAGCCAGGGGTTAGTGACAGATTTCCACAGTCAGCAAGTATTGTAGAAGGAGGACTATCATCCATTGGCAAGCTCAGCCTTGGCTAGCACACACTCACAGTCTTGGCTAGAGCATATCTACTGCACCTGGTCTCTAAGCAGATATCACACACACACACACACGTTTTACTATACTTGAGGACTTTTTGGGGACCAACAATTGAATTCAATTCAAAATCCTATTTTCCTAACCCATAACCCAAACTCCTAACCCTAACCCTAACCCCTAACCCTAACCCTAACCCCTAACCCCTAAGCCTAAAATAGCTGTTTTACATGTCAGGACCTGCAAAATGTCCTCACTTCTCTGAACTGTCCTTGATTTACTATTCCTGTGGGGACTCTTGGTTCACAAGCATAGTAAGGCATGTACACACACACACACACACACACACACACACACACACACACACACACACACACACACACACACACTACCACTCACCATGTGTTGTACAGGCATGGGAGCAGGGGCCATGGGAGCAGGGCTCCATGCCGTGGTGGTAGTCATGGTCTTGCTCTGCCAGTTGTGACCCCCAGTCAGCCTCTTCTCTCCAGGCTGACTCCACTGCATGTCTGGCCTGAACACCGGAGCACACAGCGACAAAATGCACCGCGCAAAAACACCACACTCGTTAATCAACTGTTACCATGGATATTATACAGGTGTGGATGTGTTTAACTATGCTTGTGGGGACTTCTGGTCCCCACATGAATAGTAAATAAACAAAGATGTGACCAACTTGGGACATTTTGTTATTCACCACAAGGTCAAATGCTGTTTCTAGGGGGTTTAGGGTTAAGGTTAGAATTAGTGTTAGGATTAGTATTAGGTTTAGGAGCAAGGGTTAGGTTTTGGGGTTAAGGGTTAGGGTTAGGGAAAACAGGATTGGTTAGTTATACAAGACTGTGTGTGTGTGTGTGTGTTTGAAAAGTGTGTTACAAATAAAATATTATTATTACAATATTGTAGCTCGAGATTTTCAATAGGTCTCAATGTGTGTGTCTTGTTAGAGGTCAAATCCTGCAGATTTGAATAATGCAGGCAAGTTATTTTAGTTAGAATGTATTTTTTTTCAACAGATTTGAGCAGCACAGACGCTTTTCAGCATTGGCTAGGCTTTGAGTCGGCTCGCCCTAGTACAGTAGTGGGATGGCAGTCCGCCATATAGTCTATATCGTCTAGGGAAAACACTGCAGACAGTCTGGTCCATTGTTGATACAACACATTATTGTTTTGTAATTAAAAACACTTGTATAACTTCTTTGCACTAGATACTTATTCAAGTTTATTTGAGTGTATTTCATGCCTTGAAGCAGACTACTGGGTGTTTTGAGCAGGGACTGCCTGGGACTTGAGAACTGTAGGATGGCTGCCCGCCATTACCTTCTATAGTCTAGGGACTACGCTGCAGTAGTCTGGCACTACCTCACTTCCCTACTCAGACACACACACACATGCATGCAGACACACATCACAACTCCTACACTTACTTCTTGGCTGGGGCTCCTCCGAACTGCAGATCTGAGGATGGGAGAGAGAGGGATGGTGAGAGAGAGACAGAGAATGTATAGGTGAGACAGAAAGAGAGAGAGAGGGATGGTGAGACAGAGAGAGAGGGATGGTGAGACAGAGAGAGGAGGGAGGAGAGCAAGAGGAAGGAAACGGAACGAGAAAGAGAGAACAAGAGAGCAAAAGCATCGGAGGGAGAGAAAGAAAGTGAGCAAGTCTAAAAGACAGGCAGAGAGAGAGAGGGGACCCGCCAGCCAGCCATGGGGGGGGGGGGGGTAGTGAAGGCTCCTAAACATACAGTAGACAGACCAGTGCCTCCCTACTGGGTTTCTCGGTCTCTCCCTGCCTGCCAATGGCAGATGGGACATCCACGCCTGACCCAAATGTTTCTAAGAGACATTCACTAGAGGGCAAGACCAAGGGAGGGAGAGAAGAGTCACAAGAGGAGTAAGGAGAACGCACAAAGACAAAGAAAGCGAAACAGATGGATGCAGAAACAGAGAGGAGAGGATACAAAAGAACAATGTGCGTGTCTGTACGGGACTCACTGCCTACGAGGTTGGCAAGGGACGAGTCGAGGTCATTGGCCAGCAGCTTGCCTCCTGGGTGCCCTGGATGGGGGTGACCGGGGTGGTGCAGGGCCATGGGAGGAGCCTGGTTGTGGCTGGGCACGGTGGGCTTCAGCAAGTCCCCTAGAGCGTCAAACCCTGGAGGATATATACACAGTAGACAAACATGTAATTACATACACAGAGACTACTCAAACAAAGCATAGGAACTTTCATGTCAATAGCACCTTTGGAAATATATTTACTGAAAAAAATGGTGAATTGTTCAATACTTATTTCACCCGCTGTATGTATCACATTTCTAGGCTTAGCAGCAGAAGCAGTATTTGTGTTATGCTGGATTTACATTGCCTTCAAAAAGTATTCATATCCCTTGACTTATTGCAACGGTTTTGCTTTACAGCCTGAATTCAAAATGGACCTCACCCATATAGCCCATAATGACAAAGTCAAAACATGTTTTTTTGACTTTTTGGCATTATTCACACCCCAGGTTAATACTTTGTAGAAGCACCTTTGGTGGCGATTACTGCGTTGAGTTGTCTTGGATGTGACTGTATAAGCTTTGCACAACTGGCAGATTTCCTCAAGCTCTGTTAAATTAGATGGGGAGAGGCGGTGAACAGCAATCTTCAAGTCTTTCCACAGATTTTCATGGGATTCAATCTGGGCTTTGGCTGGGCCATTCAAGGATTTTCACATTCTTGTTCTGAAGCCATTCCAGCGTTGCTTTGGCTGTATGCTTGGGGTCATTGTCCTGTTGGAAAGTAAATCTTCACCCTAGCACTCTGAAGCAGGTTCTCATCAAGGATTTGCATGTATTTGTCTCCATTCATTGTTCCCTCCATCCTTACCAGTCTCCCAGTCCCTGCCACTGAAAAGCATCCCACCACCATGCTTCACGGTAGGGATGTGTTAGACGGGTGATGAGCTGCGCCTGGTTTTCTCACGTAGATCTATGGATAATTACTTGGATTTCATGGTATAGTTTCTTCTCTGACATGCACTTATAGAGACAGGTGTGTTTATTTCTAAATCCAAACTATTGAATTGGCCACAAGTGGCCTCCAAATCAAGTCGTAGTGACATCTCAAGGATGATCAAAGGAAATTGGAGGCACCGGAGCTCAATTTGGAGTGTCATAGCAAAAGGGGTGTAAATACTTCCATAAATAAGATATTTATGTATTAAAATTTTCAATACATTTGCAAAAAGAAATTAAAACATGTTTACACCGTCATTGTAGGTTGTTTGGTTTCAGGCTGTAACACAACCTATGGAATAAGACATGGGGTCTGAATACTTCCTGTAGGCACTGTGTGTCCTTGTGGATGTCATGTTGTGGAGTCATTAGGATGATGGTTTATATTAGTTCCATATCTAGGCTGAAACAGTAGACGTGCCCTGTCTACGCCTTCAGTTTCTAGTCAGCCTCAGTAGCAGCATTTTGAGAAATTGATGTTTGTTCCATTAGTAGCTGTATTTGTGTTATGATGGATTTCGGTGCTTGTGGTGTCATGTTGTTGAGTCATTACGCTGATTGAGGCTGTACTGTAGGCTGACCGGTGTGTGTGTGTGTGTGTGTGTGTGTGTGTGGTATAATACTGTATTACTGTACAGTGCTGATTGGTCTGGTTACACTGCATGGCTCCATCCAAAATGGCACCCTATTCCCTATATAGTGCACTACTACAGGGCGCCATTTGGGATGCAACATGGAGTAATTCATTACATTAGTACCACCCTGGTCTCGTCCCTGGTCTGGTTCGTCAAGTGTTATTCTAAAAACACATTGCCCTCTACTAGGAGAGAGGTAGGGAGAGGGATGGAGGGGGGAGCGGAGAAGGGGAGGGAGGTGGGAGAGGGGGGAGCGGAGAAGGGGAGGGAGAAGAAAGACAAATAGGGGTAGTCAGAGAGAGTGAGACAGAAGAGAAAGACAGATTGAAGGAGGGCAAGAGAATGTAGTGTAGAGGAGAGAAAGGCAACAAAAGGTCAGAGACAGGAAGTGCAACAGAGACTCCTCCTCCCATCCCTCATCCTCCCACCACAGCAAAAAAACAAAATAAAAAGAGGAATAATAATTGTTTAGGAAGCGGTGTCTAGCTTCTGGACATTGTGCTGACATAGCCATGCGTCCCAAATGACACCCTATTCCCTATGTAGAGCACTACTTTAGTGCTACCTTAGTGCACTGCATAGGGAGCAGGGTGCCATCTGGGACGTAGCCATAGGCCACATTCATAAAGTAGGAACTTCCTGCTTTGCAAGCAGGAAACAGAAGGGAAGGATCAGAGAAAGAGTGAGGAGGGAGGGAGGGAGGGAGGGAGGGAGGGAGGGAGGGAGGGAGGGAGGGAGGGAGGGAGGGAGGGAGGGAATAAAAAAACTAGCCCACTCACCATAACATACAGAGCAGAGGGCAGGAAAGAAGGAAAGATGTTTTACGAAGAAAGAGGAGTTAATACCCATTAACTGTTAAGCTAAGTGTTTGGAGTTGCTGAGATGGGGAGAATGGAGGGAGTAGAGGACAGATGGAAAGGGAGCACCTCAGTGCCTCTGAAGAGATGGACTGTGTAGAGTGTGGGATGGAGGGATGGTGTGAACGACTACAAATGGATGAGTGACAAGCAGATGGGTATGGAATGAGATGACAAACTACGCACAGGGAGAGAAAGAGATGAGTTACAAACAGATGGAATGAAGTGAGATAGCCACCATGAAACTCCTACTTAAGTCTTTAAAAACACACACACACACAAACTGAAACTGTGCTAGTAAAAAAAAAAAACCCAGGCCTAAAGCTGTACATAAAGATTAGCTGACCATTAGCAAAAACCCAGCCAGAAACCTATACCAGGGCCCGTATCCACAAAATATATCGGAGTTCTCTAAGACCCTTTGACGATACGGGAACAGATCTGAAAAGGTTGATTTACTTAGCAGCCATTAGCAAAACCAAATCAGAAGTCTGACCCAGCACTAAAAGTAGTTGATTTAGTTGTTATAGAGGAGTAGTAAGTTAAGCCAGAGGTTGTTTAGTAGGTTTATTTAGGGTTGGTATTGTTGTGGTGTGTCCCAAATGGCACCCTATTCCCAATACAGTGCCCTGGTGACAAGTTGTTCACTATTAAGGGAATAGGGTGCCATTTGAGACGTAGCTGTCGTGTCTCTTTACCATCGGCGGCAGGCTGTACGTCGTTATTGGCCTGTCGTCTAGCCCCGCCTCCGAAAACAGCGTCAAAATCTACACTCATGGAGGACTCAGCTGGCTCAGCAGCACCTAGGGGGCAAAGGTCATATTACTATTGTAAAGGTTCTCTTCAACTTCTGGGTTGGTTGGCATCTGTGAGTCGAACCATATGTTCTCTAAAATAATGTTTATTGGTCAAAATGGAAAACAGAATAGTGTAACCGTTTCGGTGCTTCTAGCGGATGAGAAAGTGATGGCTGAATGGACGGACGATAAGTGGATGAAACAAGTGAATTAATTAATGGATGGATGGATGGATGAATGAATGGATGATTGAATGAACACATGAATGACTAAATACATGAATAGAGTGAACTCAGATACACAGGAAATTAATTTGTACATTCTTACAGTTTAAAAACCAACTGACTAAAGACAGAGATTTAACTTTCTAAAGTTAAAGGCTTGTCAGAAGACAGGGACAGCCTTTGTTGTTTTTTTTACACGTGTTGTGTGTGACATCAACACTATACATCTCTGCCCCTGATCAGAACCTGAAGTTCAGGAGATTAAGACGACAAAGACAGACGGAAACTATGTGTGAGTGTGTGTATTGCGTGCATGAACGTGTGTGTCCACGAATGTGTGTTTGACCTACCTCCCCAGGCACTGGTGGCTGTAGAGATAGAAGGAGTGCTCTGGACAGCAGGTAGGAAGGCTGGCTGAAGGTCAAAGAGATCACTACTGAGGTTGGGCATGCTAGAGAGCGAGAGAAGAGGGGAGACAGGGAAGAGTAAGGGGGAAATAAAATCATTGAGTAAATAAATGTGATACATATTGCCCCTATATGCCCAAACAATCAATATCTACACAACAATTAAAGGGATAGTTAAAGTGAAATCTATATTTCGGTGGAATTACCAAGCTAGCTATATTCCGGTGGATTCGTTGTCTACCTAGCTAGCTCATTGATAAATTGTCGCCGCCCTCGGTGGTCGCCAGCTTCCATTGTTTGTGCGTTAATTGTTGTTTTAGTATGTTTTCCGTCAGTGCTACTGTTTTACGATAGATTTTTTTGCACTCCAGACTTCTTGTATTTTTATACTTTTTCATACTGCCGCTCTATGTATCTATCTTTTGTGTGTTTTCGTTTTGGCATCTTGCACCTGCCCTGTGTTTTTTCGTAGCTGCTTGATAAAGAAATTTCCCCTCGGGGACCAATAAAGTACCTACCTACCTACCTACCTATCTTTTAACAAAAGACTCGTCTTAGTGTGCCAGAGCGCAGAATAACTGATTAATTTATGAAACGCTGAATATGGCCGGTGTCAGTAAACGTCGGTAACAAAGCGTAATTCAATTGTTGCCAGCAGCACAGTTCTAGTCACCAACGCTCTGGATAACATGACAGCCTAACCAGCTCTGCTAGGGCGAGTGACGTTCAGTGAGCTGTTCTCTCTCTCTTAGATGTCTGGAAGTAGCTGGCAAGTTAGTACAGAACGCTCGGATCAACCCTTAAAGAGATGGGTGGGGCTAAGGCTTAAGAGGGTGTGAACCATGCTGAATGGGTGTAGACAAAGGAGACATTCAAAGACTTTTCTCAAAAGTGAGTTTACAAGTTGATCAACTTTCAAAGCAGAATTACTTTCCCATTGTTTCCTCAAATGCAGTGTATGATGTACCATTTTGTAGCTCTGAGTCTCTACTTTCATCCAATGTAAAAAACAGAAATTCAGATGTTGCTACATATTCACATATTCAGCATTCAGCTATTAAAAATAAACTATACTACGAAACAAAGATAAATTACATAACGAATGATAGTAAAAAGCTATGGAGCACCTTAAATGACATTTTGGGGGGAAAAAGCCAACTGGGCTCCATCATTCATTGAATCAGATGGCTCATTTATCACAAAACCCACTGATATTGCTGACTACTTTAATTACTTTTTCATTGACAAGATAAACAAAGTTAGGGATGACATGCCAGCAACAAACGCTGACATACCCTAGTATATCTGACCACATTATGAAAAGACAAGAATTGTACTTTTGATTTGGAAGAGGTGAACAAATGATTGTTGTCTATCAACAATGACAAGCCACCGGGGTCTGACAACCTGGATGGAAAATTACTGAGGATAATAGTGGACGATATTACCTCTCCTATTTGCTACATCTTCAATTTAACCCTACTAGAAAGTGTGTGCCCTCAGGCCTGGAGGGAAGCTAAAGTTATTACCCTACCTAAGAATAGTAAAGCCCCCTTTACTGGCTCAAATAGCTGATCAAATCAGACTGTTACCAAGCCTTAGTAAACTTCTGGGAAAAATTGTGTTTGACCAGATACAATGCTATTTCACAGTAAACAAATTGACAACAGACTTTCAGCACGCATATAGGGAAGGACACTCAACAAGCACAGCACTTACACAAATGACTGATGATTGGCTGAGAGAAATTGTTGATAGAATTATTGTGGGGGCTGTTTTGTTAGACTTCAGCGCAGCTTTTGACATTCTCAATCATAGTCTGCTGCTGGTAAAACGTATGTGTTATGGCTTTACACCCCCTGCTATAACGTGGATGAAGAGTTACCTGTCTAACAGAACACAGAGGGTTCTTTAATGGAAGCCTCTAAAACATAATCCAGAGAGAAGCAGGAATTCCCCAGGGTAGCTGTTTAGGCCTTACTTATTTCAATCTTTACTAACGACTTGCAACTGGCTTTGAGTAAGGCCAGTGTGTCTATGTATGTGGATGACTCAACACTATACACATCAGCTACTACAGCAACTTAAATCACTGTAACACTTAACAAAGAGCTGCAGTTAGCTTCAGAATGGGTGGCAAGGAATAAGTTAGTCCTAAATGTTTCAAAAACTAAAAGCATTGTATTTGGGACAAAACATTCACTAAACCTCAACTAAATATTGTAATGAATAATGTGGTATTTGAGCAAGCTGAGGTGACTAAACTGCTTGGAGTAACCCTGTATTGTAAACTGTCATGGTCAAAACATAGATAAGATGGGGAGAAGTCTGTCCATAATAAAGTGCTGCTCTACCTTCTTGACAACACTATCAACAAGGCAGGTCCTACAGGCTCTAGTTTTGTCACACCTGGAGTACTATTCAGTAGAATGGTCAGGTGCCACAAAGAGGGACTTGGGAAAATTGCAATTGGTTCAGAAAAGGGCTAGCCCTTAAAAGTACACTGAGAGCTAACAATAATATGCATGTAAATCTCTCATGGCTCAAAGTGAAGGAGAGAATGACTTCATCACTACTTGTTTTTGTAAGAGGTGTTGACAAGCTTAAAAAGGTACAAAACTGTCTGTTTAAACTACTGTCACACAGCTCAGACACCCATTCATACCTCACAAGACATGCCACCAGAGGTCTCTTCACAGTCCCCAAGTCCAGAACAGACTAAATAGAGCCATGACTACATGGAACTCTATTCCACATCAGATAACTGATGCAAGCAGTGGAATCAGATTTAAAAAGCAGGTAGAAATACACCTTATGGAACAGCGGGGACTGTGAAGTAACAGACACAAGCATACACACACAGCATATGGGCCTGAGGGCACACACTTGTGTTGTGAATTCTGTAATGAATGTACTGTAATGTTTTTTAAATTGTACAACTGCCTTAATTTTGCCAGACCCCAGGAAGAGTAGCTGCTGCAAAGGGAAGAACCATAATAAATACATATATACTAGTATTACCAATTATTAATTAGGTTATTACCTACCTATTACCTGTCATAACATGTCCTAACAGTAGGAATACCTGTTGGTGGTGTTGAAGTTGTTGTTGGCACCACCCATAGACTGTTATAACTAGCTTTATAACACTACATAACCTATGACCTGTAAGCATGTTATAACAGTAGTACCTGTTGGTGGAGGGTGCACTGAATAGCTCCATTCCTTGATTGGTGTTGTGGTGGTTGTTGTTGACACTGCCCATAGACTGTGTACTGGGGGAGGCAGATGGAGGAGTGGTCATGCCAATCTCCTTCAAACGCTGGTCCTTGAGAAACACAAGTCAAACATTACAATACTGCTTTCCTATTGAGTAAGATTTGGCTAACGTCACATTACAAAATATGTTTTCGCCTTGCTCTGATAAGTTTTTTTCTCAATCAATCACACAGTTTAAAGAATGCAGTAGGAGGGGACCCAAGTAATTTACTGAGTCAGTGAAATGTCAAAACATTTCTCCTTTTTCAGCAGGACTATTCGCTAGCTAGACTGTAACTCTCTGATACATGACCCATGAAATTAAACTCAGACAAAATGCACACACAGAACGACCCAGAATCCCAAGCAGCTGTTTAACTTTTCCCCACTGTTATAACACCTTGAGCGTGTGAAAATGTTCAGCGATATTTTTTCCCAGAGTATCTGCAGGTTGCGTTTTCATGCCACTTGGAATGCAATTTAATACAGATTTTAACATTTTCATGCAACACACACACACACACAACTGCTAATATCCCTCTCCTAAAATTAACAATAAATATTTTTTTAGGGCTGGCTCTTACACCAAAAGGCTATAGCCTACATGGGTCATATTTTTTGGCAGATGTGCTATTTTAGCAATGGCCTTTCTCCTGTTGTCTAATGGATGTAGTAACATAGTGGCTAGGGTATAGATGGCTGAAGCATGGGATTGCACATCTGCCAATGGCTAACAGCTTTCATGTTTTAACCTGCACTGGAAAATACCCGAGCCGACAAGGTGAAGGTACTTAACCCATATTTTGCTCCAGGGGCTGGACCCTGTAGGTAGGCCGTCATTGTAAATAAGAATTTGTTCTTAACTGACTTGCCTAGTAAAATAAAGGTTAACATTTTTTTTTTTTAAATGGAACGTCTATTGGTAGGCCTATATCAGCTACTTGATGTATTCAGCTCAAATGGCACGCTCCGCTCCGTTCCGCTGACCGAGGATCTCAATTACATATTCTGTAAAGTGGTGTTATTTCTGTAAAGTGGTGTTATTTCTCACACAAAGCCGAGACTCTCCTCTTGTTCAACAACAGTAACAGTAGTTGTTTTAAAAACTGTCTTTCCCGCAATTACATTGAAAAATGTTGCTCAACTATCAGTATGCTTGCGCTTCTCTCCCTCCATGCAGATATTTTCATTGCAGGAAGCCGGTTAATGCACATTACTGTTGACCAAATAATGGTCTTAGAACCCCCCCCCCCCCACCACCACCACCGCCACCACCAAATGAAAAAAGAAAATTGGGCAGGAATGTTGTGTAGCGTCTAATCACCAAAATTGCTTTGGTAAGAGGGCAATGTCGGTGTCAGTAATTTTCTGTTTATCGTTCCAGCTCTAGTTAGTGTTGTCGTCTATCAAATTATAGGCTGCCTTGCTCTTTCCTCTGGCAAAGGCCCAAACCACACTGGCACACGCACATGACGTGAACACACAGAGACGCACGAGGTTGGTTAGCTCTCTGACATCTTGTTTGATGTTCAATTCTTTTACTTCTTTTGTCGGCAACAATTAAGCAATGTATATAATATTATATAATAATATAATATCACATTTTTTTAAGACCTTTGACAACTGAACTTAAGACACTAAGACTTAAGGCCTTTAAATCAGAAATGAAAAAAGACTAAGGACCCTCGGACACCCCGTTTTCAGGCAGTTCAATCTGAATATGTTGTAATGATGTAGTAACATATTTAACTCCCTCTGTCCACCAGTGTAGTGGTGGTTAGTGTAGCTGGGTAAAATTCTGCATCGGTGTATCATTTTATGTATTAGTGTAAAGGTGTGTTACCTGCTGTACCTTGAGGGCCTGCAGTCTGGCCTGCTCCTCCTCTAAGGCCTGCTGTCTCTCCTTCTCGTCCATGCGGGTGAAGGACATGCCTGTACTGGACAGAGACGACACCGCGCTGGACAGGGTGGACGCTCTGTGGAGCGAAGAGAGGACAGAGGCGAGAACAGAGGTATTAGGATGGGACAGGGTACAAGTTTTACGGTAACATAACTAGGTGTGCTTCTTTAACAGTTTTTACGGTAACGTATATCACCAAGTGTCGGTTGTGTCTCGCCAGTCCAGTACCTGGTATCAGCGGTGAGTTCTTTGGTCTTTTTCCCCTCCAGAGAGGCTAGGTGCTGCTCCAGAGCCTCCAGGAGACTACTAGGAGCCTGGAAGGACAAGTGGGGGAGGAGAAGAGGGGAGGGGGGGCGGGGGTGAGCGACAGAACCAGCTCTTCCTCTCTTTCACATGACATGACGCACTCATTCACCTCTTTACGCGTCACACACATCGATAAAACACACACGCACACGGTTGTTAGTCCCAGAGGTCGACCCACAATGAATCACTTTCCCAGAATAGCACAACTACGTCTTCGGCCCCCCAAAAAAAAGCCTCCCTATTCCCTTCGTAGTCCACTACTTTTGACAAGGGCCCATAGGGCTCTATATAGGGAATAGGGTGCTCAGTATTAGTAGGTTAATAATAACAGAAAAACAAAGAGAGAACAGAATAGGAGGAGGGGAAGATATGAAGTAGAGGAGCTGGGAGAAACATGCATCACATTCTGTCCTATCAAGTAAACATCCTGAGAGGGCATAGCCTAGTTGGGCAAGGCTGGTGCTTTGGCTTTTACTAAGGCTGCGTCCCAAATGGCACCATACAAGTAGTGCAGGGGCTGGGTTAAATGCGGAAGACACATTTCAGTTGCACAACTGACTAGTATCCCCCCCCCCCTTCCCCTATATAGAGATGTGGGTGCCATTTGAGACACATTCCAAGAGGAGCATGTATTAAAATGGGAGGTTGTGTACCAAACGGCACCTTATTGTGACATCAAGGTGACAGATCTATGGGGCTGGGGCCAAAGGTAGACCATCTTTCGATTGTTTAAGAGACCAAATCAGACGTCAATAATATTAGCACAGACGCACTATTCTATTCCCTCTTGGGAAAAAAAGAAAAAGCACAGAAGTCAGAACAGACGGAGCACGGAACTCCGATTGAACCCTGTATGTATTCCCCAAACATTCCACCAAACACACAAAGTGGAAAGAAAGTGAGGGAAAGTGGAAAGAAAGTGAGGGAAAGAGAACAAAGGAGAAAATGTTTTTTTTTATTGCTAGTCTTCCCCTGACAATCTTTCAAGATGTTTTAAAACAAGATCTGCTTTAAAGTTTGAAGACAGAAATCTTTTGATCATAGCTGCCACTATGACGATGTGTTAATGCATAGCATACATGCATTCATGTAATAACCAGGGGGTCAAATATTAGTTTAAATTAATATGTAAAAAAAATAATCCCTAAAACGCTTTCTTTATCATAGGCCTCTGTCTGAATGGTGGGAGTAGAGGATACGTTTCTCATAATTCATTCATATGGTAGACCTTATCCCCCCCAACTCAGGGCCAAAGTGTGTCTGCACTCCTGCATGTCTACGTGTGTGCAAGTGTGTGTAGGAGGGGGCAAGGCTACATGCGTGTGCGTGTGTGTGTGTGAGGGGGCTAGGGCTACATGCAAACCCAGGTGGGTAGGTCAAAATGCCAGAGAGCACAAGCTATGGTGAGTCAACAATTTGTAACTCAGTGTATACTGTTATGGGGAGGGGAGACCCAGTACAATAGCTTCAAGTTTGAATGTCAGGTGCATTAGTACAGTGAAATGCCTTCAGGGGGAGGCAGGCTAGGGTTAAAAGCCTTACAGTAAGTAACCCACCACCTACAATGCATGATCCTTTAATGGTCTGTGGAGGACAATAATAAAGGAACCATTTTAAATGGTATTCTGGGAATGGGAATTATGTATCACTCAAAACACAATATTTAATTCTGCAGCACTATCGAGCTTGATGCCTTACTGGTACTGGTATTTATATAGCCAGTAAAGTACTTTCTTTACAAGTGCCTATTTGGGACAATTTTCAATAGTCCTTTGAAAAATAAATACTAAATCGATTGAACCGACAGATTCCTAGGGAAAGTAGAAGATGAAGTTAGAATACAATGTTACATTGTTAAAGAGTTCGACAAAGAGAAAAGAGCGAGAACGAGAGAGAGAAAAGAGCGAGAACGAGAGAGAGAAAAGAGCGAGAACGAGAGAGAGAAAAGAGCGAGAACGAGAGAGAGAAAAGAGCGAGAACGAGAGAGAGAACGAGAGAGAGAACGAGAGAGAGAGAGAGAACGAGAGAGAGAGAGAGAGAGAACGAGAGAGAGAGAGAGAGAGAGAGAGAGAACGAGAGAGAGAGAGAGAGAACGAGAGAGAGAGAGAGAGAACGAGAGAGAGAGAGAGAGAACGAGAGAGAGAGAGAGAACGAGAGAGAGAGAGAGAACGAGAGAGAGAGAGAGAACGAGAGAGAGAGAGAGAGAACGAGAGAGAGAGAGAGAACGAGAGAGAGAGAGAGAGAACGAGAGAGAGAGAGAGAACGAGAGAGAGAGAGAGAACGAGAGAGAAAGAGAGAACGAGAGAGAACGAGAGAGAACGAGAGAGAACGAGAGAGAACGAGAGAGAACGAGAGAGAACGAGAGAGAACGAGAGAGAGAGAGAACGAGAGAGAGAGAGAGAACGAGAGAGAGAGAGAGAACGAGAGAGAGAGAGAACGAGAGAGAGAGAGAACGAGAGAGAGAGAGAGAACGAGAGAGAGAGAGAGAACGAGAGAGAGAGAGAGAACGAGAGAGAGAGAGCGAACGAGAGAGAGAGCGAACGAGAGAGAGAGAGAGCGAACGAGAGAGAGCGAACGAGAGAGAGAGAGAGCGAACGAGAGAGAGAGAACGAGAGAGAGCGAACGAGAGAGAGAGAGCGAGAGAGAGAGAGAGAACGAGAGAGAGAACGAGAGAGAGAGAGAGAACGAGAGAGAGAGAGAGAACGAGAGAGAACGAGAGAGAGAACGAGAGAGAGAGAGAACGAGAGAGAGAGAGAACGAGAGAGAGAGAGAACGAGAGAGAGAGAGAACGAGAGAGAGAGAGAACGAGAGAGAGAGAGAACGAGAGAGAGAGAGAACGAGAGAGAACGAGAGAGAACGAGAGAGAACGAGAGAGAACGAGAGAGAACGAGAGAGAACGAGAGAGAACGAGAGAGAACGAGAGAGAACGAGAGAGAACGAGAGAGAACGAGAGAGAACGAAGGAGCGAATATGTACAGTAAGAGAGAGAGGCTGACGGCTGAAACATGAATGAATCGACGGAGAGGCAGATGAATGGTGGGGTGAAAACACGTAGGTGGACCCAGAAGAAGAGGAGAGAAAGAGATGAAAATGTACACTGACCTGTGAGAGATCGGGGATATCACCCTGATCTATTCCAACTTGCTGTTGTCACAAACACCCAAACGGAAAACAAACAAACAGGGAAAAATAAATAAATAAAGAAATAAATAAAGAAATAAATAAAATCATTACTTCCATGCATGAATACTGTGGCTGAGTCCAAATAACCTCTCCTTCTTCCGAAAGTGTGCACTCGTACACCACTCCTCAAAAATGGAAAAGCATTAGATTGGTGTAGGCTGGGGGCTGAAGCATGTTTCCATATACCAGTGATTTCCTTTCAAATACACGAAGGGAATCAAACGAGTGCACACAGTGAGAAAGAAAGATTACTGGGACGCAACCTCTGTAAACAACGTGAACCCAACGGAAATAAACAAGGGTCTCCATCAAACATGCGGACAACTTGGACCGATGAACGTGACTGGACATCGTTGAGTATGTCTTGTGATTGACCAATGAGAGACGAGAGATGGGGTGGGTGTGGAAAATGAACGGTGAACAATTGAACAGACATTTAAAAAGCCCAAAAACAACATTGAAATAATGTGAGGCTTGAGCCCAAAACAACATTGGAAGAGTTAGTTTACACACCCATTGTACAGCCTTAAAATGTAATTAAAAAAATGGATTCAATTGGATTATTTTTCTACACCACCTACTCCACATTTGTAATTAAATTGGAAAATGTTCTATAATTTTAGTTTCACTTTGAAAATGTGATGTACTGATTGCTTGGTGGAAGCACCTTTGGCAGCCATTACAGCTGTGAATAAGTTTGAATAAGATTCTACCAACTTTGCACACCTGTTACGGCATCTTATATCCATTGATTTTGTCATAATTTTGCACACGCTCAGTAAATTTGGTTGAGAATCACTGATGGACAGCAATCTATAAGTCTCTGATTTACAAGTACATTTAAATCAGGAACGAGACTGTGTGTGTGTGTGTGTGTGCCTGCATGATGTCTATATGTGTGGGTGAGATAATGTAATACAAGATATAATCAAGAAGCATAACTATTCAAATTATTTCATTCAATTTCATTGGCTCCAAGTGCTGAGAAAGTTTACAAGATATATTTAGGGAAACACATTGGCATGCATGATGCCCTCTGTCACCTAGCAACATTCCAGCACGAGTCGATATGACAAAAACAACCTACAGACAACTTCCTCATACATGATTTCATCTTTGTCTAAGAATGCTACACGTGATATTAGAATAGAATAGGGTAAGTACCGGCAGGCTATGCGCTTTGACTTAGCTTAAATAGGGTAGTACTGGCAGGCTATGCGTTTTGACTTAGCTTAAATAGGGTAGTACCGGCAGGCTATGTGCTTTGACTTAGCTTAAATAGGGTAGTACCGGCAGGCTATGTGTTTTGACTTAGCTTAAATAGGGTAAGTACCGGCAGGCTATGTGTTTTGACTTAGCTTAAATAGGGTAAGTACCGGCAGGCAATGTGTTTTGACTTTGCTGAAATAGGGTAAGCACCGGCAGGCTAAGTGTTTTGACTGAGCTTAAATAGGGTAAGCACCGGCAGGCTAAGTGTTTTGACTGAGCTTAAATAGGGTAAGTACCGGCAGGCTATGTGTTTTGACTTAGCTTAAATAGGGTAAGTACCGGCAGGCTATGTGTTTTGACTTAGCTTAAATAGGGTAAGTACCAGCAGGCTATGTCTTTTGACTTAGCTTAAATAGGGTAAGTATCGGCAGGCTATGTGTTTTGACTTCGCTTAAATAGGGTAAGTACCAGCAGGCTATGTCTTTTGACTTAGCTTAAATAGGGTAAGTATCGGCAGGCTATGTGTTTTGACTTCGCTTAAATAGGGTAAGTACCGGCAGGCTATGTGTTTTGACTTAGCTTAAATAGGGTAAGTACCGGCAGGCAATGTGTTTTGACTTCGCTTAAATAGGGTAAGCACCGGCAGGCTATGCGTTTTGACTTCGCTTAAATAGGGTAAGCACCGGCAGGCTAAGTGTTTTGACTTAGCTTAAATAGGGTAAGTACCGGCAGGCTATGTGTTTTGACTTAGCTTAAATAGGGTAAGTACCGGCAGGCAATGTGTTTTGACTTCGCTTAAATAGGGTAAGCACCGGCAGGCTATGTGTTTTGACTTCGCTTAAATAGGGTAAGCACCGGCAGGCTAAGTGTTTTGACTGAGCTTAAATAGGGTAAGTACCGGCAGGCTATGTGTTTTGACTTAGCCTGCTGGTACTTACCCTATTTAAGCTAAGTCAAAACACTTAGCCTGCCGATACTTACCCTATTTAAGCTAAGTCAAAAGACATAGCCTGCTGGTACTTACCCTATTTAAGCTATGTCTTTTGACTTAGCTTAAATAGGGTAAGTATCGGCAGGCTATGTGTTTTGACTTCGCTTAAATAGGGTAAGTACCAGCAGGCTATGTCTTTTGACTTAGCTTAAATAGGGTAAGTATCGGCAGGCTATGTGTTTTGACTTCGCTTAAATAGGGTAAGTACCGGCAGGCTATGTGTTTTGACTTAGCTTAAATAGGGTAAGTACCGGCAGGCAATGTGTTTTGACTTCGCTTAAATAGGGTAAGCACCGGCAGGCTATGCGTTTTGACTTCGCTTAAATAGGGTAAGCACCGGCAGGCTAAGTGTTTTGACTTAGCTTAAATAGGGTAAGTACCGGCAGGCTATGTGTTTTGACTTAGCTTAAATAGGGTAAGTACCGGCAGGCAATGTGTTTTGACTTCGCTTAAATAGGGTAAGCACCGGCAGGCTATGTGTTTTGACTTCGCTTAAATAGGGTAAGCACCGGCAGGCTAAGTGTTTTGACTGAGCTTAAATAGGGTAAGTACCGGCAGGCTATGTGTTTTGACTTAGCTTAAATAGGGTAAGTACCAGCAGGCTATGTCTTTTGACTTAGCTTAAATAGGGTAAGTATCGGCAGGCTATGTGTTTTGACTTAGCTTAAATAGGGTAAGTACCGGCAGGCTATGTGTTTTGACTTAGCTTAAATAGGGTAAGTACCAGCAGGCTATGTGTTTTGACTTAGCTTAAAAGGGCAAAAAAGAGATACAAGTAAATAAGTGAAAGCATGTACACTGAGTATAACAAACATTAGGAACACCTTAATACTGAGTTCTGTATTAGACATCCAGTCCATGTCTCAATTATCCCCGCCCCCACACACACACAGTTATGTCCTTTGGGTGGTGGACCATTCTTGATACACACGTGAAACTGTTGAGTGTGTGTGTGCGTGCGTGTGTGTGTGTGTACCTCTGCTACTTTGAGAAACTCTGACAGCTTAGTCATCCTGTAGAGGAACTTCTTATAGATGTCCAACGCGTCTTTACACTGACCCTTCTTCATATCAAAATATTTCTCTGAGAGAAATAGAGAAAGTGACACACACAGAGAGAGAGAGAGGAGGACAGTACAAAGAAGCCATTAGTAGAGAGTGATAGGAGACAGAGGAACACTTAGCACTTCAAAAATACATGTCAACCTGTCAAAAGACACTCGGCCACAGCAGCCTATAAAAACACCGTACAGGGCATTCACTGTCTGAGAGGCTAACATCACATAATGTTAGCCTCTCAGCTATGCCCTGGAAGAACCCACATAACATGAATAGGATAACTCTCATAGAATAAGAATTAACTATTCTATTACACTACGATAAGTCCCGACCCTGGAGGCTTTAAAATGTAATTCTAGACAAGTCCTCACCCAGTAGGTTGATAACACCCTCGTTGTAGGCAGCAAACAGACGGATGGAGTCCTTGAACAGCAGCATAAAGGCAGTGTTTATCACACCGTTAGTTAACTCATTAGGATTGGCCTGGAGACAAAGGTGGGGAAAGAGGCATTTCAACAACAACAAAAAAAACACTAAATGAAACATCTCATCTCACACCTTACACCCATGTCCACTATTGGAAATGCACACATTTCATTGAACACACACACACACACTCTCTCTCCTCCGTAAGCACAAACACACATCCTGTTACCTGGAAGTCTAGCAGTGCGTCTAGTTGGTTCTGGATAATAGGAAGGGTCTTTATGAGCTTCTCAATGTTCATGGTACGCATCACACCGTCAATCCTGGAACATACACACACCAAACACTTTTAGTTGGTCTGGATTGGCCGGTTCTGACGGGTTGCTAAGGAACATTTTATCTGATTCACACTATAGAACCAACCTGAACCGCACTCGGCTACTTGGATATTTTCCTTCCCAGCACGCTTTCAGGAACTATGGTGGTTGCGGAACCAGGCCAGCACAGATGTATGAAATGTTGTGCATTCTATTAATCTTGGTAAAGTCGACATAAGATATGGCCTTCTCATTCAGGTGTGTGCGCATCCGCCCGCGTGCGTGTGAGATAGATAGATAGAGGGATAGATGGATAGATACTTTATTGATCCCCGAGGGGAAATTTCTTTGTCAAGCAGCTACAACAAAACATGCCAGAACAAAAATACACAAAAGACAGATACATGATACATAGAGCGGCAGTATGAAAAAGTATAGAAATACAAGAAGTCTGCAGTGGAAAAAAAAAAAGCTATCAAAAGATATTGCATAGTATGGGTGGTTGGCTGAATATGTACACTATACGTTGGTGGATGGTTAACTATACAGGTCGATGGCAGAGAAATACTTCAGTAGCAAAAAATGCGTATGATATGAGCGAGGGTAATAATAGTTTACTTAATAGACATACTGGTTAAATGAACAGGTAAGTGAAAATTTTGCATGGTTAAATTAACTGTACAGGTAAATATAGGTGGCATGTTTCAGAGTTATATCTGAAGTCCGAGGTGTAGAGGGTGAACAGGAAGGGGGACAGGACCGTTCCCTGGGGGGCCCCTGTGTTGCTCACTGCCCGTTCTGACACACATCTCTGTAGTCGCACAAATTGTGGCCTACCGGTCAGGTAGTCCGTGACCCATGAAACTAAGGGTGCTTCCACTTTCATCCTCTTCATCTTCATCTTCTCACCCAGTAGCAGGGGCTGAATGGTGTCAAAGGCACTGTTGAAGTCAAAAAACATAACCCTCACAGTGCAACCTGCGTTGTCCAGGTGAGAGTAGGCCCTCTGCAGAAGGTAGATGATAGCATCATCCACCCCGATGTTGCGCTGGTATGCGAACTGCAGGGGGTCCAGTGATGAACACACCAGGGGTCTGAGGTGAGTGATGACTAACCTTTCCAGGGTCTTCATGGATGTGGGATGTTAGCGCTACAGGTCTGAAGTCATTCAGGACAGTGGGGTGCACCTTCTTGGGCATTGGGACGAGGCAGGATGTTTTCCACAGCACAGGGACCCTTTCTAGGCTCAGGCTAAGATTGAAGAGACGCTGGAGTATTCCACACAGTTGGTCAGCACAGACCCTCAGCACCCTTAGGCTGATGCCATCAGGGCCCGCCGCTTTCCACTGATGTAGTCTCTCCAGCTCTCTCTTCACTTGGTTGGTGGTGAAAGCCAGCCCAGGTGGGGAGGTGGGGGGTGTTGAGGATCAGTCCAGAGGGAGCAGGGGTGGAGGTGGGGTCGCTGATTGTCTCAGATGTTTTGTGAGCAAAGTGGGGGTGGGACAGCAGTGAGGGTGTGTGGCCTGGGGAGCTGGAAGGGAGGTGGACAGGGCCAGTATCGAACATGTAAAAAAATTGGTTCAGCTCATTGGCTCTGTCCTGGGTCCCCTCCGTCTGCCCACTGTTTGACTTTTTGAAGCCAGTGATATTTCTCATACCCTTCCACACCTCTCTCACCTGGCTCTGCCTCAGCTTGTCCTCCATCTTCTCCTTATACCCTCTCTTCCCCTCAGCAATCCGCAACTTCAGCTCCCTCTAGACGCATTTGTCCTTGTCCCCCTCCTTGAAGGCCCTCTTCTTCTCATTCAGCAGGGCCTTCAGGTCGCTGGTGACCTAGGGTTTATTATTTGGAAAATAGCGTACCTTCCTGGTGGGTACAGTGTTGTCTACACAAAAATTTATATAGTCCGTTATGCAGTCAGTAAGTCCATCAATGTCCTCCCCATGAGCCTCACAGAGCACATCACAGTCTGTTGTTTTAAAGCAGTCCTGTAGGGCCTCATTCGCCTCCGGGGACCATCTCCTAATGGTCCTAGTGGTTGCAGGCTGCTGTTGGACCAAAGGCTGTAGAGTGGAGTGAGGTGGACAAGGTTGTGATCCGATCTACCGAGGGGAGGGAGTGCAGTGGAGTCCTTCACATTAGCATATAATAAGTCCAGAGTTGTATTATTCCTGGTTGGGCACTTCAAACTGTTTGAACGTGGGCAGCGTTAAAGAGAGAGATGCATGGTTAAAATCTCCCAAAATGGCAAAGAAAGCACTGGGATGCGCTGTCTGTAACCTCGCGATAACAGAGTGGATGACGTCACACGCTGTGTTTGCGTCAGCGGAGGGCTGGATGTTCCCAATAACAGCAATGGCCGCCGTGAATTCCCTCAGCAAATAGTAGGGTCTCAGGCTAACGGCTAACAGCTCAATGTCCGGGCTACAAAACTCTTCCTTAATAGCAATATGGCTCGGATTACACCATCGGTTGTTCACTAATAAAGCCAGCCCCCCTCACTTACTCATACCGGAAGAAACGCTATCCCTGTCCGCTCTGATGGTCCGGAACCCGCCGATAGTGACGTTCTCTATGGGGATGTTATCATTCAGCCAAGTCTCTGTTAAAAACATTAGGCTCACTTCCCGATAGTCCCTTAGTCCACGGACAAGACCCTCAATCTCGTCCAATTTGTTATGCAGTGATCTCATGTTGCCCATAATGATAGACAGTATAGCCGGCTTGTTCTTCCTCAGCTTTGCCTTACACTTCAATCCCGCCCTACGTCCACGCCGTCTTTTCAACTCGTCCGGAATATCGAACTGTTCCCTGGGGTGCAGTAGCGCTGCGTGTGCTAAACCAACGAGCTGGGCTCTGATGTAAATAATAATAAACTAGGTCGTTCAGCTGCGAGAAAAATAAAGTCCCTCAGTGATAAAAAGGACCGTTAAAACGTTCGTAAAACCGTAGCACTCAATAATCGTGTGTGTGTTTAAGCGTGTGTGTCCTACCCTCTCTTCATCTTGGTAAAGTCCACAGCCACCAGCCTGTAAGACATGGCCTTCTCATTCAGATAGCGGCTGTACCGACGGATGAACGTCGACATGTCATAACCTAGGAGGGAGAGAAAGGAAGGAGAGAGGGTTGAGAGAAGAGACGAGAGACTTTGAACCATCCTCATTATGGATGAATGAAACATTCATTCAATAACTAGAAACACTACAGACCCCCCCCCCCCCCTACAGAATCATGCTCTAGTATTGTATGAGTGTTCGTTATAAGATATACCATACCTTGCAAAGCACCTTTGTCCAAGAAGTTCAAGTTGAAGAGGGTGTTTCTAGAGGCCAGATACTGGATGAGACGCTGATGAGAGAAAAAGAGAGAGAACGAATGGAAGGATAAATATATTGATATGCCATAAGTCTTAGGTGAGATAAATAACCAATTGCGTAGGAAAAATCCCATGTCCCAAATGGCAGCGTGTAGTGCACTAATTTTGACCAGGGCTCATTGAGCACTTGCTAAAAGTAGTGCACTATACAGTACCGTTCGGAAAGTATTCAGACCCATTGACTTTTTCCACATTTTGTTACGTTACAACCTTTTTTGAAAATGGATGAAATACAAAAAAAATCCTCAGCAATCTACACACAATACCCCATAATACAAAAGCGAAAACAGGTTTAGACAATTTAGCAGATGTATTAAAAATAAAAAACAGAAATACCTTATTTACATAAGTATTCAGACCCTTTGCTATGAGAAATTGAGCTCAGGTGCATCCTGTTTCCATTGATCATCCTTGAGATGTTTCTACAACTTGATTGGAGTCCACCTGTGGTAAATTCAATTGATTGGACATGATTTGGAAAGGCACACACCTGTCTATATAAGGGCCCACAGTTGACAGGACATGTCAGAGCAAAAACCAAGCCATAAGGTCGAAGGAATTGTCCGTACTGCTCCGAGACAGGATTGTGTCGAGGCACAGATCTGGGGAAGGGTACCACAAGATTTCTGCAGTATTGAAAGTCCAAGAACACAGTGGCCTCCATCATTCTTAAATGGAAGAAGTTTAGATCAGACTCAAAGCTGTAATCGTTACCAAAGGTCCTTCAACAAAGTACTGAGTAAATGTACATTTTATATTTCAGTTTTTTTATTAGCAAACATTTCTAAAAAACAGTTTTTGTTTTGTCATTATGGGGTATTGTGTGTAGATTGATGAGGGATTTTTTAATTTTTTTTTATCAATTTTAGAATAAGGCTGCAACCTAACAAAATTTGGAAAAAGTCAAGGGGTCTGAATACTTTCCGAAGGCACTGTATAGGGAACAGGATGCCATTTGGGATAAATCCCATATTGAGTAATATCAACATGGTCGGTCTAGATTCAATTGGCAGGGGTGAGGGACACACACAAACACTCTGTCTGGCCTTTCCCTCAGTGATGGTAAAACAGGTCTGGGAAGTCCCAGAAAGAGGAGCGTACTGCTGAGACATGAGCAGGCCTGAATGTGGACTGACGTCCCCCATCTAGGCTGTTGTTCCCAGCTCTAACGGAGCATCTCGGAATGCGGGGGATTCACGCTACGATAGCTGACACGCTTCCAGCATCTGTCACACTGCCGTGACAGAGAGAGAGAGCACATATACAAAGAACGACAACTAGCCGGCTTTCTTGTGTTCTCCCGCTTGAGAGTCAACAGACGAAAGCGAGAGAGAAAAACTCAATTTACTTTAGAGGGAGGGAGGGGGGAAACAATGTCTTGGTGACTAGGAAAACTAACATCCATTAAATTCTCTCTTAAGCATTTCTCAGAGTAGGGAGGAAGAGCGGTTGTCATGATTAAACTTTAAGGTTTAAGAGCCAGTAAAATGCCCTGCAGATTGTGTGTGTGTATGTTGCTGGTTAAGCATTTGGCCCATGGTAAAGTTAACTAACCCCCTTTCTGCATCACAAATGGCACCCTATTCCATATTAAGTGCACTACTTTTGACCAGGGCTCATAGGGTACACTATATAGGGAATAGGGTTCCATTTGGGATGTACACCGGAGTGGTTGTTATGGGGGACATTTAGTGTATTTATTGCAGTGGAGAATGTGGTGTGCGCGAGAGAGACGGCAAGAGTTTTGAGAGAGAGCTAGATCAATCTAGTAGAGCCCGACCGATATTTTCGGCTCACCAATACTCTTCTTGCATTGAAGGTCCCCAAGAACACAGTGCCCTCCATTCTTAAATGGAAGAAGTTTGAAACCACCAAGACTCTTCCTAGAGCTAGCCAACCGGCCAAAGTGAGCAATTGGGGGAGAAGGGCCTTGGTCGGGGAATTGAAAATGAACTTGATGGTCACTCCGACAGAACTCTAGAGTTCCTCTGTGGAGATGGGAGAAACTTCCAGAAGGGCAACCATCTCTGCAGTACTCCACCAATCCTTTATGGCAGAGTGGCCAGACGGAAGCCACTCCTCAGTAAAAGGCACAACAGCCCACTTGGAGTTTGCCAAAAATTGTAATAAATTTGCTAACATTTCTAAAAATCATTTTTTGTTTTGTCATTATGGGGTATTGTGTGTAGATTGATGAGAAAAATATTTTATACATTTTAGAATAAGGCTGAAACGTAAAAAAATGTGGAAAAAGTCAAGGAGTCTGAACATTTTCCGAAGGCACTGTATATCGGCAGATGTATCAGTAACTTATGCTGCCCCAATAAAGCATAAATCGGGCTCAAAGAGAGAGAGAGCGAGAGAGAGGAAAGTACAACAGGACCACACCGACTGGCTTATAACACACAACAGGCCGTGAGAGCACTAGTTAACTCAACTCAATCATATTAATTTGATACGAAATCAAATGGGTTGAATGGTTCCGAATTAAATCAAGACCACTTGAATATAGGAAACAGGGGTAAAGTTGAGATATGAGAACCTGCATTACAGCGCCATAGACTGCAGATAAAGATGAATGGATTCGGAGGAGATGATAAACAAGTTGAGCAGCAGTCGGCTAGCCCGTCAAATAATTAATGTTAGCATAACGGTCGACTGTGTCAGAGAAAAACACTATCTATTATTAATAAATCTACCCAATCTTCACTGAGAAAGCTCTAACCCTCTCCCAAACTCTCTCTCTAGCTCTCATCTCCCACCGTTTCCGTTTCTAAATCCCCCCAAAATTTAGAGTCCTCTTTGCTTCCTCCCTACATTTACATTTTAGACGCTCTTATTTATTTTTTCGTACTGGTCCCCCCGTGGGAATCGAACCCACAACCCTGGTGTTGGAAGCGCCGTGCTCTACCATCTGAGCTACACGGGACTACCCCCGTGTCCCTATACATAGGCTTTAAAAGGCATTGACTTGGGCTGCTTGAGAACCTTGTTAAAGTAAAGAGACTCAATAAAGTTAAACAAATAAGAGAAAGAAGGAAAGGAAAGGAATGTGTGTTGAAAGAGTTTTCTTTGGAGAGTTCGCAGTTACCACAGAAACCAAAAAGCAGTTATACGTTAACTGAAAAACCAACAGAAATTGAGTGAGTCAGTACGAATGGATTGATAACCCTTTTACACAATAGCACAAACACGCACACACTCATTCCCACCACCGTGACAACACACAAACACCCTGTCGCACCGTTACTATGTTGTGTGTGTGTGTGTGTGTAGTAGTAGTGCAAGGGAGATAATGGTGTGTGGGGCTCCTGCTGTCACAAAGCAGAGCTACGACAAACCGCTACACACACACGTTGGTAGACGGACGTGTACGAGAGGGTCAATGATGCAGCCAAACATTATGACTCACCGTTTGTGACTGATTTCCCCACTACAAACACACAACTTATTTTTTTTTTAAATGTACACCCTCTATAGATTACCAAGCAAAGGCCCATTTACTCTTGAATAATTACTCTGTAGCAGAGAGAGCTAACCGTGATGATTGGATATGTGATTTTTATTGCGATTCAACGTTCCAAACATATTGCTCACCACGTCTGCTGCAGAGGGACGAGAGAGAGCCATGCGAAAAGTTTGGATCAGTCATGGCAATAAAAGTGCTGAAAGAATGTTGGCTCACCATTTAAAAAGAAGATGGAGAAGGAGCTAGAGAAAGCGAAATACTGGAGTTTTGGCGAAGGTACAGCCAACTACTGCAAGCTAACATTAACTACCTAGCAAAAAAAAAAAAAGAATGTACAAACATTTGTAACACACCTCACATAACTAATCAAAATATCTGTATGCAAGAATCTAGTGTTGGAATAGAGTGCTGAACTTTTGACTTCTACTTGCAGAACAACAATAATCAAAATTCTCCCAGTGTATGTGTGTGGACCTCCTACTGGGCCGGGCTAGCCTGGAGCCTAAAGGCGTCCGCATGCTTCCCAGCTGAAACAGTTCGGTAGAGTTTGTGCATATATTATGGTGACATTGTGACGTTTTTTTCCAAACGTATGTGGATACCTGCTTGTCGAACATCTCATTCCAAAATCACAGGCATTAATACGGAGTTGGTCTCTCTTTGCTGCTAGAACAGCATCCACTCTTCTGGGAAAGCTTTCCACTAGAGGTTGGAAAATTGTTGCGTGGACTTGCTTCCATTCAGCCACAAGAGAATTAGTGAGGTCGGGCACTGATGGTGGGCGATTAGGCTTGGCTCGCAAATCGGCGTTCCAATTCATCCCAAAGGCGTTCGATGGGGTTGAGGTCAGGGCTTTGTGCAGACCAGTCAAGTTCTTCCACACCGATCTTGACAAACCATTTCTGTATGGACCTCGCCTTGTGCATGGGGGCATTGTCAGGCTGAAACAGGAAAGGGCCTTCCCCAAACTGTTGCTACAAAGTTGGAAGCACAGAATCGTCTAGAATGTCTATGCATGCTGTAGCGTTAAGATTTCCAAATCACTGGAACTAAGAGGCCTAACCCGAACCATGAAAAACAGCCCCAGACCATTATACCTCATTCACCAAACTGTACAGTTGGCACTATGCTACCTGTTCCAATGCAATCTCCTGGCATCCGCAAAACCCAGAATCGTCCGTCGGACTGCCAGATAGTGAAGCGTGACTAACCACTCCAGAGAACGTGTTTCCACTGCTCCAGAGAACAATCACGGTGAGCTTTACACCACTACAACCAACGCTTGGCATTGCATATGGTGATCTTAGGCTTGTGTGCTGCTGCTCGGCCATGGAAATCCATTTCACGAAACTCCCGACAAAGTTATTTTGCTGAAGTTGCTTCCAGAGGCAGCTTGGAACTCGGTAGGGAGTGTTGCAACAGAGGACAGACAACAGGACCGAAAATGTTTAGGCTTCAGCACTCGGCGGCCCCGTTCTGTGAGCTTGTGTGGCCTACCATTTTGCAGCCGAGCCGTTACACCTCCGAGACGTTATTACTTCACAATAACAGAACTTACAGTTGACCGGAGCAGCTCTAATAGGGCAGAAATGTGCCTAACTGACTTGTTGGAAAGGTGGCATCCTATGACGGTGCAATTCTACTGCCAATGTTTGTCTATGGAGATTGCATGACTGTGTGCTTGATTTTATACATCAGCAACTAGTGTGGCCGAAATAGCTGAATTCACTAATATGAAGTACATATATATACTTTTGTATATATAGTGTATCTTAGCCGAACTGAAGCATGCTGACGCCGTAACAGGGTGTTTGTGCTTCACAGATAAGCAAGGGTATCCTATTGACTCATCATTACTGTACACCCCACACCACTTTGTGTCCACCCTACTATTCAGTATGCAATATGCGCAAGGTCACTAGATGATTGTGCTTGGTGACCTCCATTAGAGTCAGTCTGACCCTACACACACAATAACAGATTCTCAGAGCTCTGCTCAGTCTCCCCTCTGACAACACTCACTGTCAGCACTTTTCTACAGCACTTTTTTTCTCAGACACTCTCCCCCCCTTATCAAAGTCTCTCTCTCTCTCACAGTCTCTCTCTCTCCCCCCCTCTCTCCCTCTCCCCCCCTCTCTCCCTCTCCCCCCCTCTCTCCCTCTCCCCCCCTCCCCCCCCTCTCTCTCCCTCTTCCCCCCCTCCCCCCCCTCTCCCTCTTCCCCCCCTCCCCCCCCTCTCTCTCCCTCTTCCCCCCCTCTCTCCCTCTCTCTCCCTCTCCCCCCCCTCCCTCTTCCCCCCCTCTCTCTCCTTCCCCCCCCCTCTCTCCCTCTTCCCCCCCCCCTCTCCCTCTCCCCCCCTCTCTCTCCCCCCCCTCTCTCTCCCTCTCCCCCCCCTCTCTCTCCCTCTTTCCCCCCCCTCTCTCTCCCTCTTCCCCCCCCCTCTCTCTCCCTCTTCCCCCCCCCTCTCTCTCTCTCTCCTCTCTCTCTCTCAATCAATCCCCTCACGCTATGTCCCTTGCTCTCTCCTCCATTCATTCCCTCATCTCTTTCCCCCTCCCTCCTTCACTTCCCTTCTCCCCCATCCTTCTCTCCATTTCTCCTCCCACATTCACTCCCTCCCACATTCACT
Organism: Thymallus thymallus; assembly: GCA_023634145.1. Taxonomy (NCBI): domain Eukaryota; kingdom Metazoa; phylum Chordata; class Actinopteri; order Salmoniformes; family Salmonidae; genus Thymallus; species Thymallus thymallus. Next base: position 5,354,929 of record CM042422.1, read on the forward strand.
CAGAGGGTTATTAGTAGTATTGACAACAACACTCCGAGGGTTATTAGTAGTATTGACAACACAACACTCTGAGGGTTATTAGTAGTATTTACAACACTCAACACTGAGGGTTATTAGTATTCCAGTGCCGTCAGAGGCAGATTGGTCCATTCAGTATCTGGGACAGCAGGGAGGTGACTCATAGTGTTAGTATAGAACACGTGCACACTCAGTAACACGCACTTTCACTACGCCCCCCCCCCCACCCCAATCTCCCTCTCTCAAGGTGGGAGACAGGAGCATGTGCTTAATCAGCACTTTATCAGTGTCCTCCCTCCTGCCCAGCCAGCCATAGTTCTTGGTCGGACTCTGTCCTGCTCAATGCCATAGGCTTCCTGTAATATGTTTGTTTTGGTACAAAAGGGTTGGTCTACACACACACACACACACAGGAGACAACTGGGCCAAAACACTCTCAGGGGACTGCACACACACACAGGAGACGACTGGGCCAAAACACTCTCAGGGGACTGCACACACACAGGAGACGACTGGGCCAAAACACTCTCAGGGGACTGCACACACACACACCACTATCCTTGGTAGCAGTGTGTGCACATACATTTCTGTGTACAACAGGAAAACACCCTTGACTGCACCTTAACTCAGCATAACAACACATTCCCAAAGGGGAATGCTTGGAGACTTTCTTGGCGGAGCTTTATAGAGAGAACCTCAGGTGGGGGTGGGGAGAGACAGAAAGAGAGCGAGAGAGAAAGAAAGAAAAACCTGTCAGGTTAGAGAGAAAAGAGTAGGTGAAGAATGAATGGCATATTGATACTGGCTAGTCAGACTAAAACTAAACTACAACACAATGCTGCCAATAGCTATTAAAAATATTGCCTAGTCAGACCAGTACTAGTGTTCCAGCGGCTGATGGACATTTACTACGGAGGTAGTGGAAAGCATAGCACATTGACATTGACCAACCTTAACTTGGCGATACTTCCTCAATTCCCGACATGGAAGACAACGCATGTCTTTTAAACTTCCATGGCTAGTTGCACGTGGTTCGTTTTGAATTTAGAAAATTGTTTATCTATGTTTCGCTCCATGAAGTAATCCAACAAGGTGTGTGCCGCCATCTTGTCCATTTCAAATCTTCTCGTATATCTTTGAGCAGGGCTCAACATTCAGGTAAATTTGCCAGTGGCACACCGGGCCAGTGCCAGCTGAAAACTACTGGGCCGAGCTAAAAAGAAGTACTGGTTCGGGTCAAGCTATGCCAGAAAAGCGGATGGTGCGTACATCATTTCAATTGCAGGTGATTTTATCTTTCATTAGCGGGCTGAGCAGGTAGCCTATACAATGTTTATACAGACACTGACAAATCAAATTCTAGGACTACATTTTTATTTGTAATTGTTGTAATAGCCTATAGAAAAAAATGGATGCAAAGAAAAGTACGCATTACAACTAAGAATAATTAATGTTTTCAATAGGCCTACACAAATGGCATTATGCATTGAAATGTACATTATTTTTACATTCTAAAACAATGACATTTCAAGGAAAAAGCCTTAGAGGAAACGTCCGATTTTTAAGGTAGGTTACTTGACTGGATTGCTTATCACAAATATTAAACCAAGACTTTTAACTTTTTAAATACCTGGTTTGTATACCCATTCTTGCCTTAGCATTTACTGGAAGATATTATAACTTGGAACATCTTTCCTACTACTTTTTTTACCCCTACCGCTGTCGGTCTCCGGTAAACCAGCTGTTTGTTGGGGATGATCAACGAGCGTTTCCAAAACCTCCCCAGGCCAGAAGGCAGCCCTGCATGTCGAACAAGGTTGAGTGGCACTCAATGCAAAGCTTGATTTCTGATTGGTGCTCATGACGTGCGGCACATTGGGGTGGCCACCTGTCTCAATCAATGAGAGAAGATTTGAAAAGATGGCGTACACATTGTTGGATTACTTCATGGAGTAAAACATTTACTTAAATTTAAATACAGACCATTTAGTAAATTCAAACGAACCACCTGCAACAGATTATGTGAGCGGAGTGGTCGCTTAACCCGGCTATACTCAGCCTTGTCTCAGGGTAGTAAGTTGGTGGTTGATGATATCCCTCTATTGGTGTGGGGGCTGTGCTTTGGCAGAGTGGGTGGGGTTATATCCTTATAAATAAAATGGATTTGATTGGAAACCCTCCTCATCGCTCACAGAAACAAAACAAAGAACGGCGCTCCAAATTCGCTCCATTCCTTTAGTTTAAAAATAATATTCTCTTCCCAAAGTTCGTCAAATCCTCCTCCGAAACACAAGCCGCACTGCTTCTTGACACAATGCACGCTTAACCCGGAAGCCAGCTGCACCAATGTGTCGGAGGAAACACCATAAACCTGCCTCTGCCTCTGCCTCTGCCTCTGCCTCTGCCTCTGCCTCTGCCTCTGCCTCTGCCTCTGCCTCTGCCTCTGCCTCTGCCTCTGCCTCTGCCTCTGCCTCTGCCTCTGCCTCTGCGTGGTGTGTGTGTTCCACTCACCTCGTTGCCGTACATCATGAGGTGGTGTGTAGTAATGAGGGCTTTGAAAACCACCACCCAACTAC